>LR738712.1:466267974-466435089 GCA_902687465.1 Secale cereale | reverse complement strand
GGCGGCGGCGCGAGACGACGATGCGAGACGGCGACGACGGGGGCGGCGAGGGCGGACGGCGGGGAAGGCAACGACGGGGACGGCAACGCGAGACGGCGACGACGGGGACGGCGATGACGAGGGCGGCGGCGCGAGACGGCGACGACAGGCAGCGGGGGCAACGGTGCGCGGCGGGGGCGGCGAGGGCGGCGCGCGATGGGCGACGGTGCGGTGGCAGCGGCGATGTCGCGCGATAGTTGAAGAAGAAGTGGTGGTCGATGGAACTGAATTTTTCGTAAGTGCCATATATATAGGAGGGGCCTTTAGTACTGGTTGGTGGCTCCAACCGGTACTAAAGGCCAATTTTCGCCAGGTGAAGCGGCGGGAAACAGCCCCCTTTAGTACCGGTTGGAGCCACCAACCGGTACTAAAGGCCCACACATTAATACCGGTTGGAGCCACCAACCGGTACTAATGGTTCTGTGCTGTCAGGCGAGGGGCGCATATGTTTAGTCCCACCTCGCTAGTCGAAGAGCGCCAGGACCAGTTTAAAAGCCCCGGCGTGGGCACTGCATTGAGCTCCTCTCAAATGCAGGCCTTCTAGGCCTACCTCTGCTACTCAGCCATGTGGGGCCTATTGGGCTTGCGGGCCTGCATCCTGGCCCAACAACAGGTTGGGTTTCTAGTCGTATGCAGGCCGCTGTGGCCCTGTAGGCGGGTTTTTTTTTCTTTTTTTTTCTTTTCTGCATTATTAATTTTGTTTTATTTTTTTAGTTGTTTTTGCTGTATTTAGAGTTTCTTTGTGAATATTTTTGCTTTACATACAAAAAATATTAACTTTCTGTTAGTGCCGGTAGTTTTCAAATTTGAATAGTTTACATTTTGAATTATTTGAAATTTGTGTGAATCACTAGTTGTGAATAACTTAAACTTAAAAATTCATTTTTCAGTGATTCTTTTTTATTATGTTTAATATTAGTGTGTTTTATCATTATATTCAATTTGGTAATGCTTATGTTATTTATAAAATGAAATGCCTTTGTAACAGATGAGTTTTCGTCCGTTACAGTGAAATTATGATACTATGCCAACCTTCAACCTTTTCGGAGTTCATTTGAAGTGTTTTTCAATTTAGCGGAAAAAATCAGTAAATGCATGAAAGAATTTGTTTGCACATAAAATTTCTTCGCGTTTCAAATGCCAAAACACATAACTACCCTAACTATTACAGAGATTCCCTTCTGGGTGTGAAACACAGAAGAAAGTGATGATATTAAAGCCGATCACATCCCAGATCTTTGGGTGTGAAACTTTTTCTTCGCGTGTGTCCCTTTGCGCCGTAACCATGGAAAATCTTCATCATTTAACGGGATGCTTGGGTCAATATTCACTGTGAATGGAGCAATTTCATCAAACTTTTCATAATCTTCTGACTTGTCTGTCTTGTCATCCACTCCCACGATGTTTCTCTTCCCAGAAAGAACTATGTGCCTCTTTGGCTCATCGTACGATGCATTCGCTTCCTTATCTTTTCTTTTTCTTGGCTTGGTAGACATGTCCTTCACATAGAAAACCTATGTCACATCATTGGCTAGGACGAATGGTTCGTCTGCATACGCAAGTTGTTGAGATCCACTGTTGTCATTCCGTACTGCGAGTCTTCGGTTACCCCGCCTCGTGTCATATTGACCCATTTGCACCGGAAAAAAGGGACCTTCAAACCACGTCGATAGTCAAGTTCCCATATGTCCTGTATATAACCATAATATGTTTCCTTTCCCGTATTGGTTTCTGCATCAAAGTGGACACCACTCTTTTGGTTGGTGCTCTTCTTATCTTGGGCGATCGTGTAAAATGTATTACCATTTATCTCATACCCTTTGAAAGTCATTATATTCGAAGATGGTAACTGGGACAGCAAGTACATGTCATCTTCAATAGAGGTGTCATGCATGGTATGTGTCTACAACCAGCTGGCGCAACTCCTGGTTTGTTCATGTGTAATCCAGTCATCTGACCGCTCCGGGTGTTTGTAGCATAGCAAATTCTTGTGTTCATCCATATACGGAGCCACCAAGGCGGAATTCTGTAGAACTGTGTAGTGTGCTTCAGTGAGAGAATGTCCGTCCATACATATTATTTGTTCCCCTCCTAGCGTGCCTTTTCCATCCAGTCTGCCCTTATGCCGCAATTCAGGAACACCAATCGGCTTAAGGTCAGGAATAAAGTCAATACAAAACTCAATGACCTCCTCATTGTGATGGCCCTTGGAGATGCTTCCTTCTGGGCTAGCACGGTTATGAACATATTTCTTTAAGACTCCCATGAACCTCTCAAAGGGGAACATATTGTGTAGAAATACAGGACCCAAAATGTTAATCTCTTCGCATAGGTGAACTAGGACGTGCGTCATGATGTTGAAGAAGGATGGTGGGAACACCAACTCGAAACTGACAAGACATTTCACCAAATCATTCTCTAACCTTGGTATGATTTCTGGATCGATTACCTTCTGAGAGATTGCATTGAGAAATGCACATAGCTTGACAATGGCTAATCGAACGTTTTCCGGTAGAAGCCCCCTCAATGCAACCGGAAGCAGTTGCGTCATAATCACGTGGCAGTCATGAGACTTTAGGTTCTGAAAATTTTTCTCTGCCATGTTTATTATTCCCTTTATATTCGACGAGAAGCCAGACGGTACCTTAATACTGAGTAGGCATTCAAAGAAGATTTCCTTCTCTTCTTTGGTAAGAGCGTAGCTTGCGTGACCCTGATGTATGCCGTCTTTTCCGTGCATACGTTGCTGGTCCTCCCGTGCCTCAGGTGTATCTTTTGTCTTCCCATACACGCCCAAGAAGCCAAGAAGGGTCACACAAAGATTCTTCGTCACATGCATCACGTCGATTGCGGAGCGGATCTCTAGGTCTTTCCAATAGGGCAGGTCCCAAAATATAGATTTCTTCTTCCACATGGGTGCGCGTCCGTCAGCGTCATTCGGAACAGGTTGTCCACCAGGACCCTTTCGAAAGACCACCTTCAAATCCTTGACCATATCATGTACATCAGCACCAGTAGGGTGGCGAGGCTTCGTCCGGTGATCCGCCTCACCTTTGAAATGCTTGCCTTTCTTTCTTACGGGATGCCTGCTCGGAAGAAATCGATGATGTCCCAGGTACACATTCTTCTTACAATTAGCCAAATATATACTGTCGGTATCGTCCAAACAGTGCGTGCATGCGCAGTATCCCTTGTTTGTCTGTCCTGAAAGGTTACTAAGAGCAGGCCAATCATTGATGGTCACGAACAGCAACGCATTTAGGTCAAATTCTTCCCCCATGTGCTCATCCCACACACGTACACCTGTTCCATTCCACAGTTGTAAGAGTTCTTCAACTAATGGCCTTAGGTACACATCAATGTCGTTGCCGGGTTGCTTAGGGTCTTGGATGAGCACTGGCATCATAATGAACTTCCGCTTCATGCACACCCAAGGTGGAAGGTTATACAAACAAAGAGTCACAGGCCAGGTGCTATGGTTGTTGCTCTGCTCCCCAAAAGGATTAATGCCATCTGCGCTTAGACCAAACCATACGCTCCTTGTGTCATGTGCAAACTCCTTCCCGTACTTTCTTTCGATTTTTCTCCACTGCAACCCGTCAGCGGGTACTCTCAACTTTCCGTCTTTCTTACGGTCTTCTTTGTGCCATCGCATCGCCTTGGCATGCTCTTTGTTTTGGAACAAACGTTTCAACCGTGGTATTATAGGAGCATACCACATCACCTTGGCAGGAATCTTCTTCCTGGGGCGCTCGGCCTCGACATCACCAGGGTCATCGCTGCTGATCTTATAGCGCAATGCACCGCATACCGGGCAAGCGTTCAAATCCTCGTACTCACCGCGGTAGAGGATGCAATCATTAGGGCATGCATGTATCTTCTTCACCTCTAACCCTAGAGGACAGACAGCCTTCTTTGCTTTGTACTTACTCTCGTGCAATTCGTTGTCCTTTGGAAGCATACCCTTTATCATTACCAGCAACTTTCCAAATCCCTTGTCAGATACACCATTCTCTGCCTTCCATTGCAGCAATTCCAGTGTGGTGCCCGGCTTTTTCTTGTCACCTACGCAATTCGGGTACAACAATTTTTTGTGATCCTCTAACATCCGCTGCAACTTCTTCTTCTCCAAATCACTTGCGCAGTTTTTCTTTGCATCGGCAATGGCCCGACCTAGATCATCAACGAGCTCATCTGATGCCTCTTCTTCAGCTTCTTCCCGCATTGCCGGCTCAGCTTCTTCCCGCATTACCGGCTCAGCTTCTTCCCCCATTGTTGTATCATCGTATTCAGGGAACCCATGTCCAGGATAGCTGTCATCGTCCTCTTCTTCTTCTTCATTGTCTTCCATCATAACCCCTCTTTCTCCGTGCTTGGTCCAAACATTATAGTGGGGCACGAAACCGGACTTAAACAGGTGGACGTGAATGGTTCTTGACTTAGAGTAATTTAGACCATTCTTACAGACAGCACATGGACAAGGCATAAAACCATCCGCCCGCTTGTTTGCCTCAGCCGCAAGCAGAAAAGTTTGCACGCCATTAATGAACTCGGGAGAGCATCGGTCATCGTACATCCATTGTCGGCTCATCTTCAATACACAGCACCAAAAACACCAACTTAATACAAGTTCATACATAAAGTTCATACAACACTTAAATGCAACAAACAAATAACTCTCTAGCTAAAGTATTTAAATGCAACAACAAATGCGTACAAGATCGCAACTAAGGTAACAATTGATCCAACAGCATAATGATACCAAGCCTCACTATCGATGGCATATTTTCTAATCTTTCTAATCTTCAAGCGCATTTTCTCCATCTTGATCTTGTGATCATCGACGACATCGGCAAGATGCAACTCCAATTCCATCTTCGCGTCCTCAATTCTTTTCAATTTTTCTTTCAAGTACTCGTTTTCTCTTTCAACTAAATTTAACCTCTCCTAGATATGCAAACTAAGTGTTATTTTGGACCTCAAATTGCATATAAATCAAATACTAGCACATATATTTCCTCCCAAATTACTAAACTCACAAATTAATCACTATATAAAGCATTGCAAGAGCTAATCTAGCAATGAGAGATGAAAGGACAAAGTTGCTAACCTTTGTGATCATTTGAATGGATGGGGGCCTTCAAATCTTAACAAATTTTGGGCAAAATGTGAGATGAGCTCGAGAGGAAGAGGGGAAGAACAGAGAGGAGAGGGGAAAGGGGAAGAACGGAGCGAGCTCGAGTGGACGAAGGGTTTATGTAGGACGACCTTTAGCACCGGTTCGTGCCAGGAACCGGTACTAAAGGTGCTGGAGGGGCCCCAGACTGACAACATCCTGCCACCACTCTCATTAGTACCGGTTCGTGGCACGATACGGTGCTAAAGGTTCGCCACGAACCAGTACTAATGAGAGCGGCCCGGCTAGCCGTTGGAACTGGCACTAATGTACACATTAGTGCCGGCTCGAATTCAAACCGGCACTAATGTGCTTCACGTCTGACCCTTTTTCTACTAGTGATAGGAAAAGCCAATACTATTAAAAGGGAATGATGTGTTGCTTAATGGTCTACTTGTCCAAAGTGCTTAGTAATATACTCCATAACCCTCAACCACTTTCTCATTTCCACAGATGTCCTAAACCTAAAAGTCAATCTCGGCCCCACCGATTTGATCTATCCGGCTCCACCGAGTTCACTTGACATAGCCACGGCCACAAAACCTAATCGGTTTGGTCTCACCGATAGCGACCTTGGTCTCACCGAGATGGGATTTCAAACTCTCTGTTTCCCCATCGTAACATTTCGGTCTAACCAAGATGAGCGAATCAGTCCCACTGTGTTGGCATTGCAAGCTCTATGTTTCCTCTTCGTAACGTTTCGGTCCCAACGAGATGAGCGAATCGGTCCCACCAAGTTTGCCTGACCAACACTCTGTTAGCCTATTACCAGAATCGGTATCATCGAGTTTGTGTAATCGGTCCAACCGAGTTGAGGTTTTGCCCTAAGCCTAATGCATCTGTCTCACCGAATTGATACTATCGGTCCCACCGAAATGTCTAACGATCACATTTTGAACTGCTTTGGTCTGACCGAGTTCATCTATTCGGTCTGACCGAGTTGGTTTGAATGTATGTAACAACTAGATTTTGTGTGGATGCTATATATATCCCTCCACCCCTTCTCCATCAGTAAGAGAGCCATCAGAACGTGCCTACACTTCCATTATTCATTTTCTGAGAGAGAACCACCTGCTCATGTGTTGAGACCAAGATATTCCAGTCCAACCACAAGAATCTTGGTCTCTAGCCTTCCCCAAGTTGCTTTCCACTGAAATATTCTTTCCACAACATATCCAAATTTGTGAGAGAGAGTTGAGTGTTTGGGAGACTATCACTTGAAGCACAAGAGCAAGGAGTTCACCATCAACACACCATTTATTACCTTTTGGAGAGTGGTGTCTCCTAGATTGGTTAGGTGTCACTTGGGAACCTCCGACAAGATTGTGGAGTTGAACCAAGGAGTTTTTAAGGGCAAGGAGATCGCCTACTTCATGAAGAAGTACCCTAGTGAGGCAAGTCCTTCGTGGGCGACGGCCATGGTGGGATAGACAAGGTTGCTTCTTCGTGGAACCTTCATGGGTGGAGCCCTCTGTGGACTCGCACAACCATTACCCTTCGCGGGTTGAAGTCACCATCAACGTCGATGTATGATAGCACCACCTATCGGAACAATGCCAAAAATATCCGTGTCTCCAATTGCGTTTGGACTCTCCAATCCCTCCCTTTACCTTCATATGCAATGATTTACTTTCCGCTGCCACAACTCTAGAATTGCATGTGTAGGAAGATTGCTTGACTTGTGCTAAGTTGCTAAAATCTACCAAAACTTAAAATTGGGAAAAGGCTAATTTTTTATTTGGTCAAGTAGTCTAATCACCCCCCTCTAGACATACTTTCGATCCAACAAGTGGTATTAGTGCTTTGGTCTCCATTTGCCTTGATTTCCATAGCTTTGGTGATCGTAGCCTTGGTTTCACAACCTAGGAGAGTATGGCATATAGCGAGGGAAGTTACCATCGCAGAGGTCCTTACTTTGATGGTACTAATTTTGCTAGTTGGAAGCATAAGAGGAAAATGCTTATTCTTGGACATAACCCCGCCGTTTGGGCTATTTTGTGTATTGGTTTGCAAGGTGAATTGTTCGATGGGAAGGAATCAAATCATGAAGCTACCGCTGAAGAATTGAAGATGTTGCAATACAATGCTCAAGCTTGCAATATCTGTTGGAAATATGCCCTAGAGGCAATAATAAATTAGTTATTATCATATTTCCTTGTTCATGAGAATCATTTATTATCCATGCTATAATTGTATTGATTGGAAACTCAAATGCATGTGTGGATACATAGACAAACAACATGTCCCTAGTGAGCCTCTACTAGACTAGCTTGTTGATCAAAGATGGCCATGGTTTCCAGGTCATAGACATGAGTTGTCATTTGATAACATGATCACATCATTAGGAGAATGATGCGATGGACAAGACCCAAACTATGAACATAGCATATGATCGTGTCAGTTTATTACTATTGTTTTCTGCATGTCAAGTATATGTTCCTATGACCATGAGGTCATGCGACTCACTGACACCAGAAGAGTACCTTGTGTGTACCTAACGTCAGAATGTAACTAGATGACTATAAAGGTGCTCTACAGGTATCTTCGAAGGTATCTGTTGAGTTGGCATGGATCAAGACTGGGATTTGTCACTTCGTATGACGGAGAGGTATCTTTGGGCCCTCTCGGTAATACAACATCACAAGAAGCTTGCAAGCAATGTGACTAAGGAGTTAGTTGTGGGATCTTGTATTACAGAACGAGTAAAGAGACTTACCGGTAACAAGATTGAACTAGGTATGGACATACCGACAAACGAATCTCAGGCAAGTAACATACCGATGGACAAAGGGACCTGCATACGGGATTGTCTAAATCCTTGACATTGTGGTTCATCCGATGAGATCATCGTGGAACATGTGGGAACCAATATGGGTATCCAGATCCCGCTATTGGTTATTGGCCAGAGAGGTGTCTCGGTCATGTCTACATGGTTCTTGAACCCGTAGGGTCTACACACTTAAGGTTCGGGTGACGCTACAATTGTAATGAGAATTATGTGTGGTTAACCAAAAGTAGTTCGGAGTCCTGGATGATATCCCGGACATCACGAGGAGTTCCGTAATGGTCCGGAGGTAAAGATTTATATATGGGAAGTCTTGTTTTGGTCTCGGGAAAAGTTTCGTGTATTATCGGTATTTTACCGGGAGTGTCAAAAGGGGTCCGGGGGTCCACCTGCCCCGGGGGGGCACATGGGCTGTAGGGGTGTGCGCCTTGGCCTATGTGGGCCAAGGGCACCAGTCCTAAGAGGCCCATGCGCCAAGAGAGAGGGGGAGGAAGAGTCCTAAAAGCGGAAGGCACCTCCTAGGTGCCTTGGGGAGGGTGGACTCCTCGCTGGCTGCACCCTTCCTTGGAGTAGGGCCAAGGCTGGGCCCATAGCCCTCCCCCTTGCCTCCTATAAATAGTGGGGGAGAGGGGGGCTTGGAGAGATCAATCCCTTGCCCCTGGAGCATCCCTCTCTCCCTCCTTCACCTCCTCCTCCTCCGTAGTGCTTGGCGAAGCCCTGCCGGAGAACCACAAGCTCCACCACCACGTCGTTGTGTTTCCGGACTTCTCCCTAAACTTCTCATTTCCCCTTGCTGGATCAAGAAGGAGGAGACGTCCCCGGGCTGTACGTGTGTTGAACGCGGAGGCGCCGTTTGTTCAGCGTTAGATCGGATCTTCCGCGATTTGAATCGCCGCGAGTACGACTCCATCAACCACGTTCTAGTAACGCTTCTACTTTGCGATCTACAAGGGTATGTGGATCCAACTCTCCTCTCGTAGATGTGCATCTCTTAGATTGATCTTGGGTGTTCGTAGGAATTTTTTTGTTTCCCATGCAATGTTCCCCAACATTGGCATCATGAGCTAGGTCTATGCATAGATGACATCACGAGTAGAACACAAAGGAGTTTGTGGGTGTTGATATTCAGATTGCTTCCTTCCCTAGTCTTATTTTTATTCAGCAGTATTGTGGGATGAAGCGGCTCAGACCAACCTTACATATCCACGTACATGAGACTGGTTCCATCGACAGACAGGCAACTTGTTGCATGAAGATGGCTGGCGGGTGTCTATCTCTCCCACCTTAGTTGGATCAGATTCGACGAAGGCGGTCCTTGTAGAAGGTTGAATAGCAATTTGTATATCATCGTTGTGGATTTGCGTAGGTAAGAATCGTTCTTGCTAGATGCCCATAGCAGCCACATAAAACATGCAACGTCAAATTAGAGGACGTCTAACTTGTTTTTGAAGGGTATGTTGTGATATGATATGGCCAAGGACATGATGAGATATATTTGATGTATGAGATGATCATGTTTTGCACTAATTTATCACGACTTGCATGTCGATGAATATGGCAACCGGCAGGAGCCATAGAGTTGTCTTTAATTATTGTATGACATGCGTGTCAATCATTAAACGCTTTGTAATGCTTTACTTCATCGCTAAGCGGTAACAATAGTAGTAGAAGCATGGTTGGCGTGACAACCCCGATGGCAGCACGATGATGGAGATCATGGTGTCATGCCGATGACGATGGAAATCATGCCGGTGCTTTAGAGATGGAGATGAAAAGCACAAGATGATGACCATATCATGTCACTTACGATTTGCATGTGATGTTAATCCTTATATGCATCTTATTTTGCTTAGGACGCGGTAGCATTATAAGGTGATCCCTCACTAAAATTTCAAGGTAAAATTGTGTTCTCCCCAAGTGTGCACCATTGCGAAAGTTCATCGTTCCGAGACACCACGTGATGATCGGGTGTGATAGACTCTACGTTCACATACACTGGGTACAAGCCAGTTTTGCACATGCGGAACACTATGGTTAAACTTGATGAGCCTAGCATGTACATACATGGCCTCGGAGCACAAGAGACCGAAAGGTCGAGCATGAGTCATATAGTAGATATGATCAACATGAAGATGTTCACCATTGAAACCACCTCATCCCACGTGATGATCGGACTTGGGTTGGTGATTTTGGATGATGCTACACTCAGATGACCATAGGGATGTCAATTTGAGTGGGAGTTCTTAAGTAATATGATTAATTGAACTCGTTGTCATGAACAATAGTCTAAGTTGTCTTTGCAAATTATATTGTAGATCAATAGCTCATGCTATAGCTCCCTGTTTTAATACATTCCTAGAGAAAGACTAAGTTGAAAGATATTGTGAGCAATTATGCGGACTAGGTCCGTAATCTGAGGATTGTTCTCACTGCTGCACAAAAGGCTTATGTACTTAATGCACTGCTCGGTGTACCAACCCCTCTAGCATCGTCTGTAGATGTTGTGAACATCCGTCAGACATGTTCTGATGACTACTTGATATTTTAGTGCTCCATGCTTTACGGCTTAGAATCGGGGCTTCAAAGGCGTTTTGAACGTCATGGAGCATATGAGATGTTCCAGGAGTTGAAGTTTATTTTTGTAAAAAATGCCCGGATCAATAGGTATGAGACCTCTGACAAGTTCTTTGCCTACAAGATGGAGGAGAATAGCTCAGCTAGTGAGAAAGTGCTCAGAATGTGTGGGTGCTATAATCGCTTGAATCAAGTGGGAGTTAATCTTCCAGATAAGATAGTGATTGACAGAGTCCTCCAGTTACTATCACAAAGCTGCTAGAACTTTGTTATGAACTATAACATGAAAGGGATGGAGATGATCCCGAAGATGTTCGCAGTAGGCTGCGAAGGTAGAAATCAAGAAGGAGCATCAATTGTTGATGGTTAACAAAACCACTGGTTTCAAGCAGGGCAAGGGCAAGAAGGGAACCTTCTTGAATGGCAAGCCACTTGCCGCTCCAGTGAACAAACCCAAGGTTGAACCCAAACCTGAGACTAAGTGCTTCAATTGTAAGGGGAACGGTCACTGGTAGCGGAACTACCCCAAATACTTGGTAGATAAGAAGGCTGGCGACTTCAACAATAGTTTATTTGATATACATCTTATTGATGTGTACCTTACTAGTACTCCTAGTAGCACCTCGGTATGAGATACCGGTTCAGTTGCTAATATTGGTAACTCGAAACAAAAGTTGCGGAATGAACGGAGCCTAGCTAAGGGCAAGGTGACGATGTGTGTTGGAAGTGTTCCAAGGTTGATGTGATCACGATCGCACGCTCCCTCTACCTTCGAGATTGGTGTTGAACCTAGATAAATGTTATCTGGTGTCTGCGTTGAGGCATGGACATGATTAGATTGTGTTTATTGCAATACGGTTATTCATTGAAATCGGAGAATAATGGTTATTCTGTTTACATGAATAATACCTTCTATGGTCATGCACCCAATGTGAATGGTTTATTGAATCTCGATCGGAGTGATACACATGTTCATAATATTGATGCCAAAAGATGTAGAGTTGATAATGATAGTACCACTTTCTTGTGGCACTGCCGCCTAGGTCATATTGGTGTAAGGCGCATGAAGAAACTTCATGCCGATGGACTTTTGGAGTCTCTTGATTTTGAATCACTTGACACATGTGAACCATGCCTCATGGGCAATATGACTTAAACCCCGTTTTCCGGTACAATGGAACGGGCAAGTGACTTGTTGGAAATCATACATACTGATGTGTGCGGTCCGATGAGCGTTGACGCACGTGGTGGATATAGTTATTTCCTCACCTTCACCGATGATTTGAGTAGATATGGGTATATTTACTTAATGAAGCATAAGTCTGAAATATTTGAAAAGTTCAAGCAATTTCAGAGTGAAGTCGAGAATCACCGTAACAATCAGATCAAATTCCTACGATCCGATCGAGGGGGAGAATATATGAGTTATGAGTTTGGCAATCACTTCAGACAATGTGGAATTGTTTCATAGTTGACGCCACCTGGAACACCACAGCGTAATGGTGTGCCCGAACGTCGTAATCGTACCTTAATGGATATGGTGCGTTCGATGATGTCTGATACGTCTCCAATGTATCTATAATTTTTTATTGTTCTATGCTATTATATATTATGTTTTGGATGTTTAATGGGCTTTATCATACACTTTTATATTATTTTCGGGACTAACCTATTAACCCAAAGGCCCACTGCAAATTGCTGTTTTTTTGCCTATTTCAGGGTTTCGCAGAAAAGGAATATCAAACGGAGTCCAAACGGAATGAAACCTTCGCGAGAGTTATTTTTGGAACAATATCAACATATAAGACTTGGATTACATGCGAGGGAAGGAGGCTGCCACGAGGGTCCAGGGCACCCCCCTCCTACAGGGTGCGCCCCCACCCTCGTGGGCCCCCTCTGGCTCCCCCGATGCCCTCCTTCTTCCTATATATACCCATGTACCCCGAAAACATTGAAGCAACAAATAAAACCCTAATTCCACCGCCGCAACCTTCTGTTCCCGTGAGATCCCATCTTGGGGCCTGTTCCGGAGCTCCGCCGGAGGGGGGATCTTCCACGGAACGCTTCTACATCAATACCATTGCCTCACCATGAGTTGTGTGTAGTTTACCACAGACCTTCGGGTCCATAGTTATTTGCTAGATGGCTTCTTCTCTCTTTTTGGATCTCAATGTCAAGTTCTCCTCGGTCTTCGGGGAGATCTATTCGATGTAATTTTTTTGCGCTGTGTTTGTCGAGATCCAATGAGTTGTGGGTTTATGATCAAGATTATCTACGAGAAATATTTGGTTCTTTTCTGAATTCTTTTATGTATGATTATAATATCCTTGCAAGTCTCTTCGAATTATCGGTTTGGTTTGTCCTACTAGATCTATAGTTCTTGCAATGGGAGAAGTGCTTCGCCTTGGGTTCAATCTTGCGGTGTCCTTTCCCAGTGACATCAAGGGCAGCAAGGCACGTATTGTATTGTTGCCATCGAGGATAAAAAGATGGGGCTTATATCATATTGCTTGAGTTTATCCCTCTACATCATGTCATGTTGCTTAAAGCATTGCTCTGTTCTGATGAACTTAATACTCTAGATGCATGCTGGATAGCGGTCGATGTGTGGAGTAATAGTAGTAGATGCAGAATTGTTTTGGTCTACTTGTCACGGACATGATGCCTATATATAATGATCATGGCTAGATATTCTCATAACTATGTGCTTTTCTATCAATTGCTCGACAATAATTTGCTCACCCACCGTAGAATTCTGCTATCATGAGAGAAGCATCTAGTGAAACCTATGGCCCCCGGGTCTATTCTCAACATATTAATCTACCATCTACTTTACTTTGTTGTTTTTACGTTCTGTTCTTATATAAAAAAATACCAAAAATATCAAACTATCCTATCTATCAGATCTCACTTTCGTAAGTGACCGTAAAGGGATTGACAACCCCTTATTGCGTTGGCTGCGAAGTTCTTATTTGTTTGTGCAGGTGCGAGGGACTCACGCGTGGTCTCCTACTGGATTGATACCTTGGTTCTCAAAAACTGAGGGAAATACTTACGCTACTGTGCTGCATCACCCTATCCTCTTCGAGGGAATACAACGCAAGCTGGAGAAGTAGCAAGAAGAATTTCTGGCGTCGTTGGCGGGGAGGCTTACGCAAAAGTCATATACCAAGTACCTATCACAAAACCTTATCCTTCGCATTACATTTTTTGCCTGTCGTTTTCCTCTCCCCCACATCACCCTTGTCGTTTTATTTGCCCTTCTTTTTGTCGTGTGTTTACCGTTCGCTTTTCCTTGCCGTCATGGCTAGTTACTTATCCGCTCCTTTCTCTCCCGAGTTTGAAGTTCTTCACTTCAAGCAAAAGCAAGGAGAAAACTTAAAAGAGGCTTGGTTTAGGATGATGAACTCTTATCGTAACTGCACCTTAGAGGTGAATTTTAGGATTGTACTTCACAATTTTTAGTTTGGACTAAATATATCCCATAGACAACTCTTGGATTGCGTTGCCAAAGGGAATTTTATCGAAATTGATCCTAGTATTGCGCATGAAATTATAGAGGGAATAGTGGGAACACCACCTCAACAACAAGGGTTACATAAGGCCTAGGAAGAGACACAAGTCTTTGAGAAAATTTGCGAAGTAACGAAAATATTACAAAAATCTCTTGAACCTCTTAAGAGTGTTAGTGGAAATTTCCAGCGCATGAGTTTGTTGCTTACCCTTTGCAATAAACGGTTGGATTCGTTAGATCTAAAGATTTCTGAATATGAAGGGAAACGTAAAGAACCTCCCGGATTCGAGCTTGACACCATTAGAAGGGTCAAGACCAAAGATGGAAATACCTAGATCTATCCTTGTATCGTGCCTAGATAGGGGCGTTAAACGATAGCGCTTGTTGGGAGGCAACCCAATTTTATTTTATTTGTTTTTGCTTCTGTTTAGGAATAAATATTGCATCTAGCTTCTGTTTAGATGTGGTTTTGTGTTTTAATTAGTGTTTGTGCCAAGTAGAACCTTTGGGAAGACTTGTGTGAAGTTTATATGATCATGTTGTAAAAAAACAGAAACGTTAGCGTTCACGAGAATAGTCACCAGATTTTACTGCAGAGTGCTATTTAGTTGATTCTTGTTGCAGATGGTTAATAAACAAATTCCTCACGTTTACCAATTTATTTCAATTTTTTGGAGTTACAGAAGTATTCGAAAGTTACGGATTACTATAAAGTGTTCTGTTTTTGACATATTCTGTTTTTTGTGTGTTGTTTGCTTATTTTGATGAATCTATGAGTAGTATTGGGGAGTATGAATCATAGATAAGTTGGAATACAGTAGGTTTAACACCAATTTTAACAAACAATGAGTTCATTACAGTACCTATTAGTGGTGGTTTGTTTTCTTATACTAACGGAGCTCGCGAGATTTCTGGCTAAGTTTTGTGTTGTGAAATTTTCAAGTTTTGAGTATGGCTTTGATGGACTATGGAACAAAGAGTGGCAAAAGCCTACGCTTGGGGATGCCCAAGGCACCCCAAGGTAAAATTCAAGGACAACCAAAAGCCTAAGCTTGGGGATGCCCCGGGAAGGCATCCCTCTTTCGTCTTCATCTATCGGTAACTATACTCGGGACTATATTTTTATTCACCACATGATATGTGTTTTGCTTGGAGCGTCATGTATGATTTGAGTCTTTGCTTTTTAGTTTTCCACAATCATCCTTGCTGGACACACCTTTTTTAGAGAGAGAAATATGATCTAGAATTTGTTATAATACTCTACGTGCTTCACTTATATCCTTTGAGCTAGATAGTTTTGCTCTAGTGCTTCACTTATATCTTTTAGAGCACGGTGGTGATTTTATTTTGTAGAAATTGTTGATCTCTCATGCTTCACTTATATACTTCTAAGAGTCTTTTAGAACAGCATGGTAATGTGCTTTGGTTATAAAACTAGTCCTAATATGATAGGCATCTAAGATGAATATAGTAAAAACTCTCATACGAAATGCATAGAATATGATGAGAAGTTTGATACTTGATGATTGTTTTGAGATATGAGGATGGTGATATTAGAGTCATGCTAGTGGAGTAATTATGAATTTGAGAAATACTTGTGTTAAAGTTTTTGATTCCCGTAGCATGCACGTATGGTGAACCGCTATGTGACGAAGTTAGAGCATGAGGTATTTATTGAGTGCCAACATTTGTGTGGAGGTCGGGGGCGCGCGATGGTTAACTCCTACCAACCTCCCCCCAAGGAGCATGCATTGATTACTTTGTTTTGATGACTCGTAAATTTTTGCAATAAGTATATGAGTTCTTTATGACTAATGTTGAGTCCATGGATTTTACACACTCTCACCTTTCCACCATTTCTAGTCTCTCTTGTACCGCACAACTCTCGCCGGTACCATACACCCACCATATACCTTCCTCAAAACAGCCACCATATCTACCTATCATGGCATTTCCATAGCCATTCCGAGATATTGCCATGCAACTTTCCACCGTTCCTTTTGTTATGACACACTTCATCATTGTCATATTGCCATGCATGATCATGTAGTTGACATCGTATTTGTGGCAAGGCCACCATGCATAATTTTTCATACATGTCACTCTTGATTCATTCCACATCCCGGTTCACCGCCGGAGGCATTCATATAGAGTCATACTTTGTTCTAGTATCGAGTTGTAATATCGAGTTGTAAATCAATAGAAGTGTGATGATCATCATTATTAGAGCATTGTCCCAAAGAAAAAAAAAAGAAAAAAAAAGAAGGAAAGGCCAAAAAAATGAAAAAAGAAGAAAACAAGGGAAAAAATAAAAAAAGAAAAGGGACAATGCTACTATCTTTTTCCACACTTGTGCTTCAAAGTAGCACCATGTTCTTCATGATAGAGAGTCTCTTGTTTTGTCACTTTCATATACTAGTGGGAATTTTCATTATAGAACTTGTCTTGTATATTCCAACAATGGGCTTCCTCAAATGCCCTAGGTCTCCATGAGCAAGCAAGTTGGATGCACATCCACTTAGTTTCTTTTGTTGAGCTTTCATACATTTATAGCTCTAGTGCATCCATTGCATGGCAATCCCTACTCACTCACATTGATATCTATTGATGGGCATCTCCATAGCCCGTTGATACACCTAGTTGATGTGAGACCATCTTCCTCTTTTGTCTTCTCCACAACCACCACTCTATTCCACCTATAGTGTTATATCCATGGCTCACGCTCATGTATTGCGTGAAAGTTGAAAGGTTTGAAAAAATTTGAGTATGAAAACAATTGCTTGGCTGAAACCAGGGTTGTGCATGATATGAATATTTTGTGTGATGAAGAGGGATCATAGCCTGACTATATGATTTTGTAGGGATAACTTTCTTTGGCCATGTTATTTTGAGAAAACATGATTGCTTTGTTAGTATGCTTGAAGTATTATTATTTCTTATGTCAATATAGACTTTTGTCTTGAATCTTTCGAATCAAAACATTCATGCCACAATAAAGAGAATTACATTGAAAATTATGTTGGTTAGCATTCCACATCAAAAATTCTGTTTTTATCATTTACCTACTCAAGGACGAGCAAGAATTAAGCTTGGGGATGCTTGATACGTCTCCAACGTATCTATAATTTTTGATTGTTCCGTGTTTTTATATATTATGTTTTGGATGTTTAATGAGCTTTATCATACACTTTTATATTATTTTTGGGACTAACCTATTAACCCAAAGGCCGAGTGCAGATTGCTGTTTTTGGCCTATTTCAGGGTTTCGCAGAAAAGGAATATCAAACGGAGTCCAAACAGAATGAAACCTTCGCGAGAGTTATTTTTGGAACAATATCAACACAGAAGACTTGGAGTACACGCGAGGGAACGAAGGAGGCGGCCACGAGGGTCCAGGGCATGCCCCCTCCTACAGGGCGCGCCCCCACCCTCGTGGGGCCCCTCTGGCTCCCCTGATGCCCTCCTTCTTCCTATATATACCCATGTACCCTAAAAACATCGAAGCAACAGAGAAAACCCTAATTCCACCGCCGCAACCATATGTTCCCGTGAGATCCCATCTTGGGGCCTGTTCCGGAGCTCCGCCACAAGGGGGATGATACGTCTCCAACGTATCTATAATTTTTGATTGTTCCATGCTATTATTTATGATGTTCTGGATGTTCAATGGGCTTTGTTATACACTTTTATATTATTTTTGGGACTAACCTACTAACCCAAAGGCCCAGTCAGATTGCTGTTTTTTGCCTACTTCAGGGTTTTACAGAAAAGGAATATCAAACGGAGTCCAAACGGAATGAAACTTCTGGAGAGATATTTTTGGAACAAAATACGCACGGGAGACTTGAGAACCACGGAATAGGGCTGACGTGGCATCCACGAGGGTGGGGGCGCCCCCCTATAGGGCGCCCCCTGCCTCGTGGGCACCCCGTCTAGGCCCCGGTGCCCTCCTTCCTCCTATATATACCTACGTACCCTGAAACCATCAAAACAACAGAGAAAACCCTAGTTCCACCGCCGTAACCTTCTGTTCCCATGAGATCCCATCTTGGGGCCTATTCCGGAGCTCCGCTGGAGGGGGGGGGGGATCTACCACGGAGCGCTTCTACATCATCATCATCGCTTCACCATGAGTTGTGAGTAGTTTACCACAGACCTTCAGGTCCATAGCTAGTATCTAGATGGCTTCTTCTCTCTCTTTGGATCTCAATACCAAGTTCTCCTTGGTCTTCGAGGAAATCTATTCGATGTAATCTATTTTTGCGGTGTGTTTGTCAAGATCCGTTGAATTGTGGGTTTATGATCAAGATTATCTATGAGAAATATTTGGTTCTTTTCTGAACTCTTTATGTATGATTATAATATCGCTGCAAGTCTCTTTGAATTATTGGTTTGGTTTGGCTACTAGATCTATAGTTCTTGCAATGGGAAAAGTGCTTGGCTTTGGGTTCAATCTTGCGGTGTCCTTTCCCAGTGACAGCAGGGGCAGCAAGGCACGTATTGTATTGTTGCCATCGAGGATAAAAAGATGGGGTTTATATCACTATGTTTGAGTTTATCCCTCTACATCATGTCATCTTGCTTAAGGCGTTACTCCGTTCTTATGAACTTAATACTCTAGATTCATGCTGGATAGCGGTCGATGTGTGGAGTAATAGTAGTAGATGCAGAATCGTTTCAGTCTACTTGTCTCGGACGTGATGCCTATATATAATGATCATGCCTAGATAGTCTCATAATTATGCGCTTTTCTATCAATTGCTCGACAGTAATTTGTTTACCGCCGTAGAATATCGCTATCGTGAGAGAACCCACTAGAGAAAACTATGCCCCCTGGGTCTAGTCTCAACATATCAATCTACAATATACTTTACTTTTCCCTTTTATTTTCTGTTCTTATAACCAAAAATACCAAAAATATCAAACTATCATCTCTATCAGATCTCACTTTCGTAAGTGACCGTAAAGGGATTGACAACCCCTTATCGCGTTGGCTGCGAAGTTCTTATTTGTCTGTGCAGGTGCGAGGGACTCGCGCGTGGTCTCCTATTGGATTGATACCTTGGTTCTCAAAAACTGAGAGAAATACTTACGCTACTGTGCCGCATCACCATTTCCTCTTCGAGGGAATACAACGCAAGCTCGAGAAGTAGCAAGAAGAATTTATGGCGCCGTTGCCGGGAGGCTTACGCAAAAGTCATATACCAAGTACCTATAACAAACCCTTATCCTTCGCATTACATTTATTTGCCTCTCATTTTCCTCTCCCCCACTTCACCTTTGCCGTTTTATTCGCCCTTCTTCTGCCGTGTGTTTATCGTTCGCTTGCTTCTTGTTTGCTTGTGTGTTACTTGCTAGCTTGTCATCATGTCTAGCACACCTATCATTATCAATACTCCCGAGAGTGAGGTTCTCAATTTTAAACAAAGGGAGGAAGAAAACTTAAAAGATGCCTGGTATAGAATCTGCAATGCTCAAAATATATCTACTAGGAAGCTTTCCACTTCCGTGCTTCTTCGCAATTTTTATATTGGCATTACTCCTTGGAATAGGCTTGTTCTTGATACCGTTACTGGAGGAAATTTCTTTGGGAGTCATACTCTTGATTCTTACATTGCATTGATAGAGTTATTCGGGCAACCTTCTACCCCGGAAGAGACTCAAGTTTTTGAGAAAATTTGCGAAGTAACGAAGATATTACAAAAGTCTCTTGAACATCTTAAGAATGTTAGTGGAAATCTCCACCACATGAATATGTTGATTACCCTTTGCAATAAGCGGTTGGATTCGTTAGGTCTAAAGATTTCTGAATATTAAGGGAAACGTAAAGAACCTCCCGGATTCGAACTTGATACCGCCAAAAGGGTAAAAAACAAAGATGGCAATACCTAGATCTATCCATGTATCATGCCTAGCTAGGGGCGTAAAACGATAGTGCTTGTTGAGAGGCAACCCAATTTTATATTTTTTGTTCTAGCTTCTTTTTAGATGTGGTTTTGTGTTTTAGTTAGTGTTTGTGCCAAGTAGAACCATTGGGAAGACTTGTGTGAAGTTTATATGATCTTTCTCTGAAAAACAGAATCGTTAGCGCTCGCTAGAATGGTCACCAGATTTTACTGGAGTGTGATATTTAGTTGATTCTTTTTGCAGATGATTAGTAGACAAATTCCTCACGTTTACCAATTTATTTCAAATTTTTTGGAGTTACAGAAGTATGCGAAAACTACAGATTACTACAGACTGTTCTGTTTTTGACAGATTCTGTTTTTCGTGTGTTGTTTGCTTATTTCAATGCATCTATGAGTAGTATTGGGAAGTATAAATCATAGAGAAGTTGGAATACAGTAGGTTTAACACCAATATAAACAAAGAATGAATTCATTGCAGCACCTTTGAGTAGTGGTTTGTTTTCTTATACTAACGGAGCTCACGAGATTTTTGTCTAAGTTTTGTGTTGTGAAGTTTTCAAGTTTTGAGTATTGCTTTGATGGACTATGGAACAAAGAGTGGCAAGAGCCTAAGCTTGGGGATGCCCAAGGCACCCCAAGGTAAAATTCAAGGACAACCAAGAGCCTAAGCTTGGGGATGCCCCGGGAAGGCATCCCCTCTTTCATCTTCATATATCGGTAACTCTACTCGGAGCTATATTTTTATTGACCACATGCTATGTGTTTTACTTGGAGCGTCATGTATAATTTGAGTCTTTGCATGCTTGTTTGCCACAACTATCCTTGATGGACACACCTTTTTTAAAGAGAGAAAAATGGCCTAGGAATTGATAGAACACTCTATGTGCTTCACTTATATCTTCTGAGTTGAATAGTTTTTGCTCTAGTGCTTCACTTACATCTTTTAGAGCACGATGGTAATTATATTTTGTAGAAATTGTTGATCTCTCATGCTTCACTTATATCCTTTTGAGAGTCTATTAAAACAGCATGGTAATGTGCTTTGGCTATAAAACTAGCCTTCACACGATAGGCATCCAAGATCAATGTAGTAAAAACTTCCACACTAAATGCATTGAATATGATGAGAAGTTGGATGCTTGATAATTGTTGTGAGATATGAGGATAGTGATTTTAGAGTCATGCTAGTGGAGTTATTATGAAATTGAGAAATGCTTGTGTTAAAGTTAGTAATTCCCGTAGCATGCACGTATGGTGAACCGCTATGTGACAAAGTTAGAGCATGAGGTATTTGTAGAGTGTCATCCTTTGTGTGGAGGTCGGGCGCATGCGATGGTTAACTCCTACCAACCTCCCCCCTAGGAGCATGCGTTGATTGCTTTGTTTTGATGACTCGTAAATTTTTGCAATAAGTATATGAGTTATTATGATTAATGTTGAGTCCATGGATATTACGCACTTTCACCCTTCCAGCGTTGCTAGCCTCTCTTATACCGCGCAACTCTCGCCGGTACCATACACCCACTATATAACTTTCCTCAAAACAGCCACCATATATCTTCCTCAAAACAGCCACCATACCTACCTATCATGGCATTTCCATAGCCATTCCGAGATATATTGTCATGCAACTTTCCACCGTTCCATTCATATGACACGCTTCATATTGTCATATCGCCATGCATGATCATGTAGTTGACATTGTATTTGTGGCAAAGCCACCATGCATAATCTTTCATACATGTCACTCTTGATTGTTTGCATATCCTGGTACGCCACCGGAGGCATTCATATAGAGTCATACTTGTTCTAGTATCGAGTTGTAATATCGAGTTGTAATTCAATATAAGTGTGATGATCATCATTATTAGAGCATTGTCCCATGTGAGGAAAGGCCAATAAAAAAAGAGATGGCCCAAAAAAAATAGAGAGGGGCTAAATAAAAAGAGGGAGAGAAAGCCCCTCCAAAAAAATGAGAGAAAAGAGAGAAGGGACAATTGCTACTATCTTTTTCCACACTTGTGCTTCAAAGTAGCACCATGTTCTTCATGATAGAGAGTCTCATGTTTAGTCACTTTCATATACTAGTGGGAATTTTCATTATAGAACTTGGCTTGTATATTACAACGATGGGCTTCCTCAAATGCCCTAGGTCTTCATGAGCAAGCAAGTTGGATGCACACCCACTAGTTTCTTTTGTTGAGCTTTCATACATATTTAGCTCTAGTGCATCCGTTGCATGGCAATCCCTACTCGCTCACATTGATATCTATTGATGGGCATCTCCATAGCCCGTTGATACGCCTAGTCGATGTGAGACTATCTCCCTCCTTTTTGTCTTCTCCACAACCACCTCTCTATTCCACATAGTGCTATGTCCATGGCTCACGCTCATGTATTGCGTGAAAGTTGAAAGGTTTGAAAGAATAGAGTATGAAAACAAGTGCTTGGCTGAAACCGGGGTTGTGCATAATATGAATATTTTGTGTGATGAAGAGGGAGCATAACCAGACTATATGATTTTGTAGGGATAGCTTTCTTTAGCCATAGTATTTTGAGAAGACATGATTGCTTTGTTAGTATGCTTGAAGTATTATTATTTCTTATGTCAATATAGACTTTTGTCTTCAATCTTTTAGATCTGAACATTCATGCCACAATTAATAGAATGACATTGAAAAGCTATGTTGGTTAGCATTCCACATCAAAAAATATGTTTTTATCATTTACCTACTCGAGGACGAGCATGAATTAAGCTTGGGGATGCTTGATACGTCTCCAACGTATATATAATTTTTGGTTGTTCCATGCTATTATTTTTGATGTTTTGGATGTTTAATGTGCTTTTTTATACACTTTTATATTATTTTTGGGACTAACCTACTAACCCAAAGGCCCAGTCCAGATTGTTGTTTTTGCCTATTTCAGGGTTTTCTGAAAAGGAATATCAAACGGAGTCCAAACGGAATGAAACTTTTGGAGAGCTATTTTTGGAACAAAATACGCACGGGAGACTTGAGAACCACGGAATAGGGCTGACCTGGCGTCCACGAGGGTGGGGGCGCCCACTCTATAGGGCGCCCCCCTTCCTCATGGGCATCCCGTCTAGCCCCCGGTGCCATCCTTCCTCCTATCTATACCTATGTACGCCGAAAATATCAAAACAACAGAGAAAACCCTAGTTCCACCGCCGTAACCTTCTGTTCCCGTGAGATCCCATCTTGGGGCCTCTTCCGGAGCTCCGCCGGAGGGGGGATCTACCACGGAGTGCTTCTACATCATCATCATCGCCTCACCATGAGTTGTGAGTAGTTTACCACAGACTGTCGGGTCCATAGCTAGTATCTAGATGGCTTCTTCTCTCTCTTTGGATCTCAATACCAAGTTCTCCTCGGTCTTCGAGGAGATCTATTCGATGTAATCTCCTTTTGCGGTGTGTTTGTCAAGATCCGATGAATTGTGGGTTTATGATCAAGATTATCTATGAGAAATATTTGGTTCTTTTCTTAACTCTTTATGTATAATTATAATATCCTTGCAAGTCTCTTCGAATCATTGGTTTGGTTTGGCCTACTAGATCTATAGTTCTTGCAATGGGAGAAGTGCTTGGCTTTGGGTTCAATCTTGCGGTGTCCTTTCCCTGTGACAGTAGGGGCAGCAAGGCATGTATTGTATTGTTGCCATTGAGGATAAAAATATGGGGTTTATATCACTATGTTTGAGTTTATCCATCTACATCATGTCATCTTGTTTAAGGCGTTACTCCGTTCTTATGAACTTAATACTCTAGATGCATGCTAGATAGCGGTCGATGTGTGGAGTAATAGTAGTACATGCAGAATCATTTCGGTCTACTTGTCTCGGACATGATGCCTATATATTATGATCATTCTTAGATAGTCTCATAATTATTCGCTTTTCTATCAATTGCTCGACAGTAATTTGTTTACCCACCGTAGAATATCGCTATCATGAGAGAAGCCACTAGAGAAAACTATGCCCCCGGGTCTATTCTCAACATATCAATCTACAATCTACTTTACTTTTCCGCTTTTATTTTCTGTTCTTATAACCAAAAATATCAAACTATCATCTCTATTAGATCTCACTTTTGTCAGTGACCGTAAAGGGATTGACAACCCCTTATCGCGTTGGCTGCGAAGTTCTTATTTGTTTGTGCAGGTGCGAGGGACTCGCGCGTGGTCTCCTACTGGATTGATACCTTGGTTCTCAAAAATTGTGGGAAATACTTACGCTACTGTGCTGCATCACCCTTTCATCTTCGAGGAAATACAACGCAAGCTCGAGAAGTAGCAGGGGATCTTCCACGTAGTGCTTCTACATCAACACCATTGCCTCACCATGAGTTGTGAGTAGTTTACCACAGACCTTCGGGTCCATAGTTATTAGCTAGATGGCTTCTTCTCTCTTTTTGGATCTCAATACCAAGTTATCCTCGGTCTTCGAGGAGATCTATTCGATGTAATCTTTTTGCGGTGTGTTTGTCGAGATCTGTTGAATTGTGGGTTTATGATCAAGATTATCTACGAACAATATTTGTTTCTTTTCTAAATTCTTTTATGTATGATTATAATATCCTTGCAAGTCTCTTCGAATTATCGGTTTGGTTTGGCCTACTAGATCTATAGTTCTTGCAATGGGAGAAGTGCTTGGCTTTGGGTTCAATCTTGCGGTGTCCTTTCCTAGTGACAGCAGGGGCAGCAAGGCACGTATTGTATTGTTCCCATCGAGGATAAAAATATGGGGTTTATATCATATTGCTTGAGTTTATCCCTCTACATCATGTCATCTTGCTTAAAGAATTACCCTATTCTTATGAACTTAATACTCTAGATGCATTCTGGATAGCGGTCGATGTGTGGAGTAATAGTAGTAGATGCAGAATCGTTTCGGTCTACTTGTCACGGACATGATGCCTGTATATAATGATCATGCCTAGATATTCTCATAACTATGCGCTTTTCTATCAATTGCTCGACATTAATTTGTTCACCCACCGTAGAATTATGCTATCATGATAGAAGCCACTAGTGAAACCTATGGCCCCCGGGTTGTCGGTGTACTAAGATAGGGGTACCTTAGTACCCCAACTTGTGCACGGGCAGTAGCAGCTCCCTGCGGCAGGGCTTACCACGTGCTCGCCAAGAACCTTTCCGGTCCCTGTGAAGCCATTCAAAAACAAAGTATACAAGTCAGAAGATCAAGGCCCTGGCAAGAAGAGCTTGCCGGGAAGGCCGCACCAGGCTCAAGGTTATCACTTTAGCACAAGACCCTGGCAAGAGGAGCTTGCCAGGAAGCCCAAGGAGTACATATCTCAAGAAATGCCTCGGCGCATCATGCGCCCCGGCAGGACCCGGAGAGCGACAAGCTTCCGGGCCCGGCAAGATCACTACCCCGGCAAGGTGCTTGCCGGGGAAACAACGCTGTGTGCCCGCGCTCCAGCTCATCGGCCCACGCGTCGCCCTGGGGCCCTTCCAGGGGCGCGTGGCAGACGGTTGTGCAGCCTGGGGCACACGGTGGCAAGCCACGATGACGAGGCTACCGCCGTGGCGAACGGAGGAGCATGGACAGACGCTTTTAGGGTCGACGGAGACGGGCATTTAATGCCCTTGTCCCCCACTGTCAAAGTTAGGTGAAGACCACTGTTCATCCACTGTTCAAGCACTATTCATGCACTGTTACAACTACCACCAAATTTACACTTTTACCCTCCTCTACGTTGACACCTGTCGGTGACCCCTTTGAGCTATAAAAGGAGGCCCATGCACAATGTAGAGGGGGTTGGATTCCAGAAACTTGCTCACTCTCTCGCTCGGTGCAGCTGTTACTGTAGATCTCTAAGCTCCCGAGCTCAATACAACCAAGGCAGGAGTAGGGTTTTATGCGTCCGCGCCAAAGATGTCGGGGGAAACTGTCCGCCACGAACACCTATGGGACCGGAGCCCCTTTTACGTTGCGGTAAGGGAGCGGAGGGAGCACGGAGAGCAGATCGAGGAGCGCACGCGGGCAGTTTTACCCAGGTTCGGGCCGCGCGGACGCGTAAAACCCTACTCCAGAAACTTGCACACTCTCTCGCTCGGTGCAGCTGTTACTGTAGATCTCTAAGCTCCCGAGCTCAATACAACCAAGGCAGGAGTAGGGTTTTACGCGTCCGCGCGGCCCGAACCTGGGTAAAACTGCCTGCGTGAGCTCCTCGATCTGCTCTCCGTGCTCCCTCCGCTCCCTTACCGCAACGTAAAAGGGGCTCCGGTCCCATAGGTGTTCGTGGCGGACAGTTTCCCCCGACACGGGTCTATTCTCAACATATTAATCTACCATCTACTTTACTTTGCTGTTTTTACTTTATGTTCTTATATCCAAAAATACCAAAAATATCAAACTATCATATCTATCAAATCTCACTTTCGTAAGTGACCGTAAAGGGATTGACAACCCCTTATCACGTTGGCTGCAAAGTTCTTATTTGTTTGTGCAGGTGCGAGGGACTCGCGCGTGGTCTCCTACTGGATTGATAACTTGGTTCTCAAAAACTGAGGGAAATACTTACGGTATTGTGCTGCATCACCCTTTCCTCTTCGAGGGAAAACAACGCAAGCTCGAGAAGTAGCAATGTCTCTTGCCGATCTACCACTATCGTTTTGGGGTTATGCGTTAGAGACAGCCGCATTCACTTTAAATAGGGCACCATCTAAGTCCATGGAGGCGACACTGTGTGAACTATGTGTCGGGGATATACCCCGCGGTATAACCCGGCCGGATATATGACCCAGCTGGGACTTGGTGTTTCATCGGTAACCCACGGGAGGAGTGGCGACTCACTAACTCAGCGACTCATGAATGGCCCCGATGGCGGGTCAGATAGAGGACTAGGCCCAAGGCCTAGAAGGCCAGCTCACGTTATGGTGGGCCGGCTTAAGAGGAAAGTGTAAGGAATATTCTCCTACAAAGGAAACAAGACTACGACTCAACTTGTAATAGAGTAATCCTAATCCTACTAGGACTAGTCATCTAACCCGCCCCTTCAACATATATAAGGAGGGGCAGGGCTCCCCAAAGGGGGACAAGGAAGAAGAAACAATCTCTAGGGCTAGGCACAACTAGAGGAGAGCCGGCTTATGCGGCGTCTCCCTCATGAGCATAATGAGGCCTAGCCACAAACAACAGGTAGGGCTATTACTGGATGATGTTTCCCGGGCCCGAAGCTGTCTAAATCCTTGTCTTGTGTTTGCATCTCTCGATTCCGCTCAACCCCTCTCAAGCTACCACATAGATGCATTGGCCTCGCGAGTAAGTCCTCACCCTAAGGAAATCTGCCGTGACAATTCCACGATAGTTGGGCCCACTGTGGGGCTTGCGCATGGTGGTGTTGAGTTCTTGGAGGGATCCCCAAGGATCGAGAAGCCCGCGATTAGCCGGATGAACAAGAACCGGCATGAGGCAATCATACACGATTTACTTTGGATATGAGAGTACAAGATTTGAGTTGAAGAAAAAATTAGGGTTGCGTTTACGTGCCACCAACGTTTTCTGCTATGGACGTGGTTTCGCTGGCGTGTCAAATCTTGGTCTGTAACTCGCCTGTAACCGGCATGGTTAGAGTCGCCGTCTCGCTCAACTTTGGTTCTCCGATTCCGATGGGAGTTTTTTGCAAAAAACACAGAAGGCCAAGTCCCGATCAAGACAAGAGTACTATTTCATCACATGAAGCATCAGACCCAAGGATTTCAAAGACTAAGGCATCTTCGACTCGTACATCATCTCAACCAAGTCAGTTTATCTCTTTGGTCAACTCTGATCGGTACATGCACACAAGGAAATCACCAGGAGGCTGATTCAAAAACAATGGAAGGAAGATTACTACATGAGTCTGGCCCGTTTAAAAAAATGAGGGGAGTGGACGAGGCCACAGACTCGGTCTCGCCTCTGTCTGTGTCCTGAGCCGCCATCACCAAGCGCGCCTCTAACTGTCGCGTGACCTAGCAGCGGCTCTCCAACCCGCCGCTGATCCAGCCGCACCTCGCCCCCATCTGCCTACTCAAGTCGCCTCGCGACCCAGCTGCGTCAAACTGTACTAATCCGTCCTGACGGTCCCAGCACGCCTCAAACTATCTTCGCCGGCTTGCGAGTTGCCTGTGACCGCTCCTTGCTTTGTCGAGCCGGCGGTCTCTGTTTCCGCCTTGCTAGCGCGCAACTGCTGTCGTGACCTCACCCCGGCCGGCCTTCGCTGACCTGCCGCCTCGCGTGTATCTATTCCAAAATCATTGATGGAGAGCCGCCCGTCTCTGTTGTTGCGCTCACATCGCCACAGGTCTCTGAGAGCCGTCTCGCTTCTGCTACAATTTTGACCCACCGGCCCGCTTTGAAAGCGGCCACCATCGACTAAGCCGCCGCTGCAGTTCTATCGCCTTTACCATGGCTCGCCGCAAGTCACCCTGTGGCCTTGTTCCTCCACCCGCTTCAGTGTTCAGTTGCTGCCGGCCACCATGCCTTGAGCCGGCCCTTTGCTGCAGCTGCAAGCTGCCATCTTTTCAACGAAGACTATAAATTGAAACGCAAGCCGGAGGAACAGTTTTGTTTTACACTGGTCTATTTTGATGTTGAGGCTTAGAGAAAAATTGAAGCGCTGTTGAGATCACTGAAAGTTATCTACGGATCTTACACACATATCACATATTGTCCGGAAAAAATCAGGTGATATTCATCTAAAGTCTATTTTATTAGCATATACTGTTTTTATCAAAAAACAATTACTCTGGCTTGCGATGTTTTAGATGCAGGATCATTCTTCACTGCAAGAGCGATAGTCGTGTCATGAATATATAGCTTGCACCGCTATTATCATGCGCTAGCATCTGACAGTGCCACGATGCTTGCCGAATATATGTGCAAACCGCCACCCCTGCGGACCAATTTATATCAACACGATGCAGCTAACTTGTTCGTTCACGTGGCTTACCGTGCCTGGGATTGACTCGCCCGTCCGCGCCGGCGTACAACGTGGCGGCCGATTTATCTGTCCATGCCATCTCTGATGATGTGATCGTCTTTACCATCTGTCTCTTGCGGGATGGTCTACATCAACACACCGGGTCGCATCTGTCTACATGAGTTGTTTATTGAGTGAAAGCAAGTCATTGATCGGGTAGCCCGATTCTTTCTTCCAACAATTTGAAGGCAAATTATCATTTATTATTAGCCACCGTCTGCACTGGATGGCTCAGTGAGCAGGCGCACAAGTCACCACCTCTACAGTTTAGTTAACTTCAAAATAGCCAGTTGGGATGAACAATTGGCCGAGTTGCTGACATGGCTCATACGGGATCATTTATAACCCACCACAGTCACCTCAACCTTCTGTGGATTCACATCACGCAATCAACGCCAATGATATACACCTTATGCTATGGTGAAATATAGAGAGTCTCAAGCCAACTCCTTGAGTAGTCTTAAGACCCGGGGCCTACAATGATATGACTCAGCAAGTCTTGCCAATTTTAGTAAATTCAGTAACCCCGGGTCAGTGGAAGGAAAAATAACCCGGCCCCGGAGATTACTGCTACATCGATGAAAATTAAGGGTCGTTAGCAAAATTCCGGCTCACAATGATGCTTCCGATTTACAATCCGGTTCCAGGGAAATCTGTCTCCCACAAAGCTCTGAAACTCTCAATAGCCGGTTTACAACTCCGGCTCAAGAAGAATATCCATCTCTCACAAAAGTTCGAACTCTCAGGAAAATTACAGGGACCAAAGAGAGTTGAATTCATATCATAGCTCAAACATAGGTACCCGAAGAGCACAAATGGTAAGTATGTCACTTGGGGGCTTCCTGTTCAAACATAGGCGTATTCGACCAAAGAGAACATAGAGTTACTACCCATTTGACCAGGTTATGTTCAAACATAGGCGTATTCGACCGAAGAGGACATAACCTGTGGATCATCCTACATGTACCCAGCTGCTTCAACTCCATCAGGTCATCCTGATTGACCCGGCGAACTCTTGGTGATCAGTCTTATATGGCGTGTTCGACCAAGACCAGAGCTTGCTAAGTTTCAAACGCCGACTGTCATGTGAGAGCACGGCTTATAGATAGTCAGGATAAGATCCAGGCTCAAAATGCCGCCTTCCTTGAAACTTGGTTAAACATGCATGTTTGCTTGATGCTACTCTAACCCCGCGTACTCTCGATAAGTCATATCTGAACTTATCCAGGTTCAAATGTCGATTGCATATCTGTGAGAGCCGGCTACAGAATGCAAGGATATTCCAGTGGCTTGGGCTAGTTTCATTGAAGTTTTCTATTATCGTACACATACATCATCATACGTTGCATCATATACATACATCATCATATATTGCATCATACATTTTATCATCATTACATCATCATAACATGCATCATATATGCATAGATATACTAATTTATATTGCAGGAACCGGTTTTCAAACCAGGTTATATTATTCAAATCTTTAATAGCCAACATGGCTGGATTTTTATTATGGTTATCAATAACCAGTATTATGATTCAGGTTTTTAAAGTCGCTTTAGCGCAATGGCTATTATTTTATCAATGGATATGATTGATTCTATAATGGAAGGAATAATCCCGAGTCGCTGCAGGCTTACGACCCGACACTTGGGGGCTACATCATTCAAGTTGAGATTACATCAAATATGCAAGTCACATGTCACTGCCAGCATGCACCATGGCACTTGGGGGCTAATGCAAGATTACATTTTATTGGCCTTATTGAAGACCCAACTCATCACATTGTAATGAGCCGGCCCTTGGGGGCTACCAATTGCTCCTATCAAAAATTCAAGGTACACAAGCCGTATTCCATTATATTGAAGGATTCACTTCTCAGTTGGTAAAGCACAAAGCTCTTGACCTTGTGGACGTGGGTTCAAGCCCCATGATGGGGTTACATCATATGATGTTCTTTTCAAAGAAGTATATATAAAGTCCCAGCTCAATATTATCTTACTGAGCCAGCCCTTGGGGGCTACATGTTGCTGCTCAAGTCTACATGATCATATTTATAAAGTCCCTGCTCATTATTGCATAATGACCCGACCCTTGGGGGCTACACTTGTTGAAGTTTTTATCAGCATAAAGCAATTACAAGCCCCAGGTTGCTACAAGCATGACAACCCGGCACTTGGGGGCTACATATGTCGAATATTCAGTTTTGACTAGTGACTGAGATGAACAATCTGGATTTCTTCAAGGTTGCAACATTTATATTGAAACAAGTCTTAAGCTATCACTACGTTCTCTTCTTAAGACTTGGGGGCTACAGGTGATATGAATATAATGGAGGAGCGTCTTCAAATTCTCAGTTTTGAGCAAATCAGGAAGATTAATTGTGTGACCCGGTGTTGGTAACAATCATGACCCAGTGTGTATAACAGTCATAACCTGAAATCATCAGTTTTAATAACCCGGCAATATTGTCCATGATAAACCTGCAAGTTCTACATCTTTAAGCTGGCTGAAAATCAGATGAGTATTTCAAAGACCAATATTCTTCACAATATATTTTTGGAAGAAACCAGTGTCAGCAAATTGATTATGAAGCTGGCCTATTGACCCGGATTTTCTAGAAGAAGGAAAATGACAAGGACTTAAGAATGATCAAGTGCCGGCTTACAAGAAAATTCAACCTGGAGCACAACCTATCAAATTTGTTCTTGTGTTTATGTTGCAGATCAGCTTAACATGGATAAATCCAAATTAAACTAGGGGCTAATGTCGGGGATATACCCCGCGGTATAACCCGGCCGGATATATGACCCGGCTGGGACTTGGTGCTTCATTGGTAACCCGCCGGAGGAGTGGCGACTCACTAACCTGGCGACTCACGGATGGCCCCGATGGCGGGTCAGATAGAGGACTAGGCACTAGGCCCAGAAGGCCGGCTCACGTTATGGTGGGCTGGCTTAATAGGAAAGTTTAAGGAATATTCTCCTACAAAGGAAGCAAGGCTAGGACTCCACTTGTAATAGAGTAATCCTGACTAGTCATGTAACCCGCCCCTTCAACATATATAAGGAGGGGCAGGGCTCCTCAAAGGGGGACAAGGAAGAAGAAAAAATATCTAGGGCTAGACACAACTAGAGGAGAGCCGGCTTACGCGGCGTCTCCCTCATGAGCATAATGAGACCTAGCCACAAACAGCATGTAGGGCTATTACCAGATGATGTTTCCCAGGCCCGAAGCTTTCTAAATCCTTGTCTTGTGTTTGCATCTCTCGATTCAGCTCAACCCCTCTCAAGATACCACATAGATGCATTGGCCTCGCGACTAAGTTCTCACCCTAAGGACACCTGCCGTGACAATTCCACGACACTATGGTTTGGTAAGAAACCTAAGTTGTCGTTTCTTAAGGTTTGGGGCTGCGATGCTTATGTCAAAAGGCTTCAGCCAGAAAAGCTCGAACCTAAAGAGAACAAATGCGTCTTTATATGATACCCAAAGGAGATGGTTGGGTATACCTTCTATCTCAGATCCAAGGGCAAAGTGTTTGTCGCTAAGAACGGGTCCGTTCTCGAGAAAGAGTTTATCTCGAAAGAATTGAGTGGGAGGAAGATAGAACTTGATGAGGTTGTTGAACCTTCACTTCAACCAGATAGTAGCACAGTGGAGAAAGAAGTTTCTATGGAACCTACATCAGTTGAAGACGAAATTAATGATGGTGATCATGAACTTTCGGATCAAGTTACTATCAAACCTCGTAGGTCGACAAGGATACGTTCTGCTCCTGAGTGGTATGGTTACCCTGTCTTAGGGGTCATGTTGTTGGACAACAATGAACCTACGAGCTATGGAGAAGCGATGGTGGACCTGGATTCCAATAAATGGTTAGAGGCCATGAAATCCAAGATAGGATCCATGTATGTGAACAAAGTATGGACTTTGGTGGACTTGCCCGATGATTGGCAAGCCATTGAGAATAAATGGATCTTCAAGAAGAAGATGAACGCGGATGGTAATGTCACCGTCTATAAAGCTCGACTTGTGGCATGGAGGTTTTCACAAGTTCACGGAGTTGACTACGATGAGACTTTATCACCCGTAGCGATGCTTGAGTCCGCCAGAATTATGTTAGTAGTTGCTGCATTTTTTGATTACGAAATATGCCAGATGGATGTCAAAATAGAGTTTCCTTAATGATTTCCATGAGGAAAGGTTGTATGTGATACAACCGAAAGGTTGTATGTGATACAACCGAAAGGTTTTGTCGATCCTAAGGATGCTAAAAGGTATGCAAACTCCGGCGATCCTTCTATGGACTGGAGCAAGCATCTCGGAATTGGAATATTAGCTTTGATGAGGTGATCAAAGCTTTTGGGTTTATACAAAGTTTGCAAGAAACTTGTATTTACAAGAAAGAGAGTGGGAGCATGACAACATTTCTGATAAGTATATGTGGATGACATATTGTTGATCAGAAATGATGTAGAATTTCTGGAAAGCATAAAGGGTTGTTTGAAAGGAGTTTTTCAAAGAAAGATGTCACATCCCTAGCTTTACTTTGCCCTAGGATAGTTTTTGCATGTGCATCATGTTTAAAATTTTGTTAAACTTGAAATGGGGATGACTAAACCCTAGCACCAAATCAAAGCAATTAGGTTTAACCTAATAATGCATTCAATAAACCCAAAATGCCTTCATCAATGTTTGATAATTTTGGGCAAGGCTTTGAGACCAAACCAAAAATTAGGAACATTTTTAAGGATTTATTTTTGGGACTTTGAATTTAAATCATTAGCTATTTGAATTTGAATTATATTCATATAATTAGAATATAATTTAAAATACCCCTGAAATGTTTTATGAGCTTCTGGAAAAGTCCATCTAGCAAAATAAAAATATTCAGAGGAGTTTTTGGCATTGTTTGAAATTGTTTAATTTCCAAACAGTGGCAAAAGAAAATAAACAAAGAAAGAAAAACAGAAACAGAAATTTAAATAGAAAGCAGAGAGGGAGAGTTTTACCTGTGCAGCCCACCTGGCGGCCCAAGTGGCCGGCCCAACCCACCAGCCGCCGCACCGTCTTCAACCTCCTGCCAGTAGGCAGGAGGGCGTGTGCCCGACACGCGCAGCGCCACCTCAACCCTGCCTGCTAGCCCTGGCCCTCCCTGACGACGCCACGCAGACGCTCGAAGACTTCTCTCCCCTCCCCCTCACTCGCTGATCTCTCTCCCTCCCCTCTGTTCTCTCGCGCGCAGCCACCGAGCGAAGCTCGTCGCCGCCGTCCTGAACCACCGCGGCCACCGTCACCTCCTCGCCTCACCACCGCGTTCCAGAGCTCCGCCACCCTCTCCTACGTCTCCCCGATGACTCATGTGCCGCTAGATGCCCCGAATGCTCTCCTCGTCGTGTTCTTCAACCACGGCCGACCGAGATCGCCGGCGACTGCACGTCCTCACCAGCCCCTCCCCGAGCTCGCTGATGCCACCGCTGGACCAGCCGTGAGCTCCTTTTCCCTTCCCCTCACTCCTTGCCCTCGATTTCGCCCCCTAGCTAGCTGCCCGCCGGACCCGTGAGCTCACCGCCGCCGGTCATGTCACCGCCGCACCTAGAGCTCATGCCTGTCACCCACAAGCACACCGGCGTGCTCAGCGCTTCTCCACGAGCCTGTAGCACAACTTAGCTCACCTCCCCGTGCCCCGTAGCACCTATTCCGTCGGTGCCCGAACTCCGGCGCCGCCGCGAGCTCGCTTCCGACGAGCTCCGGCCACCCTAGCTCCTCCCACTTGCGGGGATGGGTGCGGGCGAGCAAGGGCTACGCCCTGGTACCCTCAGCAAGCAAAAACGCCGTCTGTAGCGCGAGCCCGAGCAACTCCGGCGAGCCTCCGCCGTTCTTTTGGTCGCCGCCGGCCTGTCTCCGGCGACTGCCAACGAGGCCACTTAATTAGGGACTAATTACCCCACTAATCACCCCTAGAGCCACTGACACATGGGCCCCGCACACTTAATTAAGCACAGTTTAGTTCCTGTTTAGTTTAAGTTAACCACAGTGGCCCCACGCGTCAGTTTTGACCGTGCTGACGTGGGCATTGACTAGGCCCACATGTCAGCGACCCTAACCAGCCCTGGGTCACTGACCATTGGGTCCCACACGTCAGGCTTAACTCTGGCCGACCCTGTTGACTAGGTGATGTCAGAATGACACAGTGCTGATGTCATAAATGCTTTTCTGGAATTTTAAATAAATCAGAAATGATTTATTTATTTAAGAAAATAGCCAAAATTTATATATGAAAAATGATCAGAAAAATATAAGGAATCTGCTTATGGCATTTTCATGCATGTTTGAACAAGTTAAACCTGCTGATCAGGTCAAATCAATTAAATGGCATTTGAATAATCACATATGGAGTTTGAATTTGAACCTTTGGTTCAAACCAACTTCATTTAATCTGGTTGCTAGTTGCATTAGCTCAATCAACAGTATATTGCCATGTCATGATCATGCATCATATTGTCGCATTGCATTGATTGTGTTTCTTTCTCTGTTGCCGGTGTTGTTCCCTTTCAGTAGACGTGTTCCGACGATGAGTTCGATGACACCGATGAAGAGTCATTGATATCTTCAGAAGTGCCAGGCAAGCAAAATCCCATTGAGAATTCCGATATAATCCCACTCTCTCGCTCTTGCTCTCTTTTGATGCATTAGGACAACAACGCTTCAAGAGGGAACCTGCTGCGGTAGTTGAACCCCTTTCCACTGCATGACCTGTCATTGCCACGGTAAATAGTTGAAACCCACTAGTATGAGTAGGAGTTGTTTGAGCCATGTTGTGCCTACTCTTTCATGCTATCTGGTTATGCCTGCTATTGCTTAGAGTTGTGTCAGGTCTGATTCATCGGGGATGAATTGGAATGGTGATGAACATGTCCTAATGTGTGTGAGCTAAGTGTGTGAACACGATTCGGTAAAGGTAGCGATGAGAGGCCATGTAGGAGTACATGGTGGGTTGTCTCATTGCAGCCGTCCTCAGGAACTGAGTTCTGTGTTGGTTGATCCATGACCAGTTACTACCATGCATTGGGCCCGAAACCAATGGACCCTCTCGACTTATTAACTGCCCTTGTTCTCTGTCCAGGAGTTGCAACTAGTTTCTGGTGTTTGTAGTTTACTGGAGGTCGTGCACAGCGCTGACCCTCGGGGTGGGCTGTGACGCGGCAGGTACGTGGCACGGTGTACCGATCGCCCGTTTGGTGATGCGGGAACCCTGTACACATCGTTTGGGGCCGTGAGCGACACCCCGGCCGGATCTCCCCACGGATGGAACCCAAATAGGCGATAAACCTGGACGAGAGACTTGTGTGGTTAGTCAGGTCGTGGTCGACACCCTCGCTGGGCCTCCGCTTGAAGGTTGCCGAGTACATGTCGCGTAAACAGCGGTAAGTGGTGAGAGCGTGTGTGAAGAAGTACACCCCTGCAGGGTTATATATATAATCTATTCGAATAGCCGTGTCCGCGGAAATGGACTTCTGGGTTGCCTATAACAGTTCATAGACAAGTGAAAGTGGATACTCTAAAACACGCAAGATAAGCGTGAGTGCTATGGATGGCCTTCTCGTAGGGAGACGGGAGCGGATCCATAGTGGTGTATTGATTGGTGAATATGTGGACTCGTGTGCGCCACCTCAAAAGAGTTGCTTGCAGTCGTAGGTAAGGATAGCCACCGAGTCAAAGCTGGCTTGCTGCAGTTAAACTCCACCACCCCCTTTGTTGATACTGATGCATAAGCTAGTTCTGATGTAAGTCTTGCTGAGTACCTTTGTACTCACGTTTGCTTAATTTATGTTTTTGCAGAGAGACTTCAGTCTCGCTAGTGGTTCCGCGTGGACTTTGATGTTTAGCTTGTTACCTCAGCTACGATCTTGTACCCTTGGGAGGGTCTTGTAGATAGTCAGGCTTCTGAGCCTTCTTCATTTGCAGTTGTCTGTACTCAGACATGTTATGCTTCCGTTGCCTGTATGCTCTGTATGTTGGGTCATGTGACCTCTGATTGTAATTAATGCTATGATGGCTCTTCTGGGCCTTATCTATATGAATTGTTGAGTTATGTTGTGATGCCATGTTGTACAGCACATACTTGCATGTTATGCGTACGTGTAATGTGTATTGCTATGTGTGGGATCCGACACCTAGTTGTTTACCTTTGGTAGCCTATCTTACAGGGAAATGTCTCCTAGTGCTTCCACCGAGCCTTGGTAGCTCGCTACTGCTCCGGAACACTTAGGCTGGCCGGCATGTGTCCTTCTTCGTTCCTGTGTCTGTCCCTTAGGGGAAATGTCACGCGTTGTTCCTTTAAGTCCTTGTAGCTCGCTACGACTTGGGTTCATACGTTGATGACCGACACGTTCGTTGCTGGGTCATGTATGCCTGTCTTTGTAACTTAGTGCCACTTTTGGTTTACAACTAGTCATGTCGGCCCGGGTTCTCTGTCATATGGATGCTAGCGACACTATCATATACATGTGCCAAAATGCGCAAACGGTCCTGGGCCAGGTAAGGTGGCACCCGTGGGGATACCGTGCGTGAGGCCGCAAAGTGATATGATGTGTTACAGGCTAGACCTGTGTGACTTAGGATCGGGGTCCTGACAGCTTTGGTATCAGAGCCTGACTACCTGTAGGATTAGTAAGCCAAACTGGTCGAAGTCGTGTCTAGAAAATCTTTAGTTATATAAGGGAATTGATTGTGGAAGGGAACGTAAGGCTCTTTTTACTCCTTTACCTTATGACCTTCTGATCTGAGTCACCTTCTTCTATTCCACGGGGATTAAGAACTAGGATTCTCATTCTATTTATCAGGATCACGTTATTGTGGATTCAACCCTCAGTTCAGTTTCTTCTACTTCTGTGTGTTCAATTGTTGGTCTCAGAACCTTGACATTATGATGTTAAGTGGATATGCTACCCTTTTTGCTTGGATCTCAAAAGTATTTTCGAGCATTTACAACCGTTATGTTGTCCGAGTCATTCCAGGTTTCTAAATAATCTGATGCATTCGCAAACTTTTCCTTCATGTTCCGATGTACCTTTGGGCCAGACTAAGCACACTAGTCAGTGTGTTGAGGTACTATGTTACCTCGACATATATGTTGGACTTATTATTATGACCTAGGTGTCTTAGAGGATCACCCAGTAATCTAGCAATGCTTTATATCCTCAGTGTGATGATTCTGGCCATTATTCTCGAAAGCATCCCGTGATGTCATTTAGTTAGTAGGCATTCTATTTCTGGGTTCTTGAATCCAAGATTCATTCTACCTACTTCATGTTGGTAGTATTTGCTCGTTCCTTTAGGATATTAGTAACCTTGTGATAGTCATCGATGTCCGTGGTATATCCTTCTTCCAAATACCATGAACCACCCTTGGCAGAAGTTCTCCCAAACCAAAAGATCACAACCAGAGTGATCTTGAGTAGTACTCCATTCGTATTGTGACTCTGCCAGTTCTACCTTTCTTCATGGACTATCCGGAAGAAGTATGTTGAGAGTTTGACATGCTAGTCTATGCATCCACAACTCGGAGAGTTATATGTTCCTTTGAGTTGCCCCTTTTTGGTTGTATTATGACCCCGTCTATCAGTTGATAGTCAGGAGTAGTTGTGCACTCGTGTTCATCGATGCCTTTTACTTTTGTGGTCTGTCAAGCCAATCTATTCCGGAATGACTAGGAGAAACAAACTCCAGTACCCTATCCATATCCAGGATTTGGTCAAAGAAGTTGTACTTCGCAGATGAAGAATGCTAATGCAGCTTCTAAACTGTTCTATCCTGGAGTATTACCATCTTTATGTCAAGAATGTCGTGAGAATTGCACTATCTCTTATGAATTCTTGATGTAGTAATACTTCTTGCCATCATTGTTCATTCCTCGGTTTCCGTGTTATTGTAACCGGAATGCTGACAAGTGAATTGTGATGTGTGAAATTAATACTCCTAGCAACTTTGTTGCTTGGTAGCAAATGGACGATAATCTCATTCTTAGTGTGTTGGTTACCAAATCACCATTCTAAGATCGATCGTGCTACTAGTCCATCTTTCCTGGTGCACTCCTTGACCAATGAGTTAGGATTATTCAATCCCTTGCTTATTAGATCATATCATCTTGCCCTGAAAAGCAAGATTGTTCTCGGACTTAGCAACATATCGGTGGTTTGTGATTTTCCGAATATCTTCTCGGAAGTATTACTAGGTTGTCACCTGACCGCTATGTTGAGTTCGTGATCAAGTTGGTTCCTTATAAACCACCACTTCTCCAAGAATCTGTGCTGGATACCCTGAACTGGTTGGTTAAGCTAAAACAATAACTTGGGGAGTTGGAAGATAAAAGTTTGCCAGCTTAGTTGATCTCAAGGGGTATGTTTGCGGGTTTTTAAGATAGATGACATCTTCATCAGTTGGTCCCTGTGATCAGTTGTTGGACCTATTGTCATATCAAAACTTTGATTTGAGTATGGGCTATCATCAAATCAAATCAGAACCAGTGATATTCATAATGTTGTCTTACTCGTGGGTGTCCCTCGAGCACACCTCATTATATCTCTTGGTCTGACCAATGCTACCACCTTGTTCATATAAATTGTGGAATTCCATCTTCATGGATATCTCGATGACCCGTTGTTGAGCCCATCAACATCGTTTATCTTGACCACGATTCATGCTGCACATTTAAGTTATTATTGGAAACTTCTCAAGCATGGCCTTCGTGTTCCGTTCATGAGGTATATGTTGGATGAGAGGAGAGACTTTCCCTAATTCATGTGCATTTGGTGCAAGTTGCTGCCGTGAGTTCGAGAAAGTTTGTTTTGCTTCCTGTGGATTCATCCCAAGTCAGTCATGCATACGTGCGAAGTATTCTGTGGTTTGGAGATTTGCAACCTTCACTCTATATGTATCCCTAGCACACCAAGCCACTGATTGATTTGTTCAAGAAGAAAAGTTCCATCATAAGAGCTAATCATATGACTTATGTAAGGACTTCGATATCCTAGACGATGGTTCCCAACCAGAACTCGGTAGTGTTTTATCATAAGACTGCTATGTGGTCATGCTTGTCTTGGACAACGTGTTCACAGGTATGTAGCAGAACTAGCTCATGTTTTGGAGCTTGCTATCATAGTTCACTCCCCGAGAATCTCGCAACGCCGTCTCGTCGATTTTTGTTGCAAACATTCATTTTTCCTAGACTCGATGAGTCTGGAATATCCTGACACCAACCAGAACTGAATCTCAGGCAGATATGATGGTTGGTGCATTTCCCAAGAGCTATAATATTGGTCTCTTGATTACCGGTAAAGTGGATGTCGTGGCCAACACACCTAGCCGGAAGACCTATTGTTGTAGTATCTTGATTGAAGAAATTGGTCACCTCCCCATAAGGACTTCGTAGGATTTACTCCCTAGTTGTTCCTTATGGATTTTTGTGCTCCTGAAGTCCGACCTTTTACTTGACGTTCTAGGTATAAAACCATTTTAATAAATGGGTAACGCTAGCACATCAAGGAGAACGTTAGAAGCGGAGTGCTAAATGTCTCTCGGTTGATCATCCAGATTTCGTCCCCTTGGCCTCGCCAAGGTGAAATCCGAGAAGGTGTTATCTTCCTTTGCATCTGCATCATCCATCATTATTCATCATGGTAGTATGTGATGTTGCCAGGATCCTTGACACGGATATTGGTAAAACCTTGATGAATATGGGAATGCACAAGTTCTTGAGAGCACGCACAAGCACTAGGTGTTATCCTCGACACTAACCGGGATTGCTCCCAGTGTTCTTGGTTATGCTATAACCCCTCAAGAGTAGATTTACTCTCTACTGTTGGGATTCATCCCAGTTACCAGAATCATTCCCAGCATTTGCATTTTGTTCCCAGCTTGCACCGCCAATGTGCCAATTTTCCATGGGTTGCCATTCCCATCATCTGCTGTTCAGGATTATCTTCAAAAGTGGTCTTACCATGGGTCCCATTCATTTCCGATGATAAGCAAAATCAACCTTGGCATTGTCTTTTACAAGGCAGTCCACATCATCCATTCTAGATGGAGAATGTCATTCCTTTGGACTCCGTCAAACGATCGATTGTGTTTGCCTTAGGCTGGTATAGGGAATTTCAATGATCTCTATATCAAAAGTAATTCTTTTTGCCACTTAAGGGAATAACTCTACGAGTCACCTTCTCTAAAGGTGCCCCGTCTTGTGGTATCGATCACCCTCTTCTTAGGTGTGGAATTATTGCCATCAGGTGAACCTTCATCATTTATTTCACTACATCCCTCTGGAGGTGTACTCCGTGTCTCAGCTCAAGAGATGTTTCGACATCTCAATCCATGAGATGATCTTGAATTACTCGATCTTCGAGAAGATCAAATCTTGTAGAATTCACGTTCCTTTGTTGTCGTGTTGGATGAAGCTTTGAAATCAAAGATGCCAAGATCTACATGATGCAATGAATCAACAATTTCGAGGAGGAAAACTGGATCGAGAAGATTGTGTTAGTTAGTGTCCCCTCTGATTTCTTATCTCACGTCTTGAATCTCGGGACGAGATTCTTGTTTAGTAGGGGTGAGTTGTCACATCCCTAGCTTTACTTTGCCCTAGGATAGTTTTTGCCTGTGCATCATGTTTAAAATTTTGTTAAACTTGAAATGGGGATGACTAAACCCTAGCACCAAATCAAAGCAATTAGGTTTAACCTAATAATGCATTCAATAAACCCAAAATGCCTTCATCAATGTTTGATAATTTTGGGCAAGGCTTTGAGACCAAACCAAAAATTAGGAACATTTTTAAGGATTTATTTTTGGGACTTTGAATTTAAATCATTAGCTATTTGAATTTGAATTATATTCATATAATTAGAATATAATTTCAAATACCCCTGAAATGTTTTATGAGCTTCTGGAAAAGTCCATCTAGCAAAATAAAAATATTCAGAGGAGTTTTTGGCATTGTTTGAAATTGTTTAATTTCCAAACAGTGGCAAAAGAAAATAAACAAAGAAAGAAAAACAGAAACAGAAATTTAAATAGAAAGCAGAGAGGGAGAGTTTTACCTGTGCAGCCCACCTGGCGGCCCAAGTGGCCGGCCCAGCCCACCAGCCGCCGCACCGTCTTCAACCTCCTGCCAGTAGGCAGGAGGGCGTGTGCTCGACGCGCGCAGCGCCACCTCCACCCTGCCTGCTAGCCCTGGCCCTCCCTGACGACGCCATGCAGACGCCCGAAGACTTCTCTCCCCTCCCCCTCACTCACTGCTCTCTCTCCCTCCCCTCTGTTCTCTCGCGCGCAGCCACCGAGCGGAGCTCATCGCCGCCGTCCTGAACCACCGCAGACACCATCACCTCCTCGCCTCACCACCGCGTTCCAGAGCTCCGCCACCCTCTCCTACGTCTCCCCGACGACTCACGTGCCGCTAGATGCCCCGAATGCTCTCCTCGTCGTCTTCTTCAACCACGGCCGACCGAGATCGCCGGCGACTGCACGTCCTCACCAGCCCCTCCCCGAGCTCGCTGATGCCACCGCTGGACCCGCCGTGAGCTCCTTTTCCCTTCCCCTCACTCCTTGCCCTCGATTTCGCCCCCTAGCTAGCTGCCCGCCGGACCCGTGAGCTCACCGCCGCCGGTCATGTCACCGCCGCACCTAGAGCTCATGCCCGTCACCCACAAGCACACCGGCGTGCTCAACGCTTCTCCACGAGCCCGTAGCACAACTTAGCTCACCTCCCCGTGCCCCGTAGCACCTATTCCGTCAGTGCCCGAACTCCGGCGCCGCCGCGAGCTCGCTTCCGACGAGCTCCGGCCACCCCAGCTCCTCCCACTTGCGGGGATGGGTGCGGGCGAGCAAGGGCTACGCCCTGGTACCCTCAGCAAGCAAAAACGCCGTCTGTAGCGCGAGCCCGAGCAACTCTGGCGAGCCTCCGCCGTTCTTTTGGTCGCCGCCGGCCTGTCTCCGGCGACTGGCAACGAGGCCACTTAATTAGGGACTAATTACCCCACTAATCACCCCTAGAGCCCCTGACACATGGGCCCCGCACACTTAATTAAGCACAGTTTAGTTCCTGTTTAGTTTAAGTTAACCACAGTGGCCCCACGCATCAGTTTTGACCGTGCTGACGTGGGCATTGACTAGGCCCACATGTCAGCGACCCTAACCAGCCCTGGGTCACTGACCATTGGGTCCCACGCGTCAGGCTTAACCCTGGCCGACCCTGTTGACTAGGTGACGTCAGAATGACACAGTGCTGATGTCATAAATGCTTTTCTGGAATTTTAAATAAATCAGAAATGATTTATTTATTTCAGAAAATAGCCAAAACTTCTAAAAAACATATAAAATCAACCGTAGCTCAGATGAAAATAATTTATATATGAAAAATGATCAGAAAAATATAAGGAATCTGCTTATGGCATTTTCATGCATGTTTGAACAAGTTAAACCTGCTGATCAGGTCAAATCAATTAAATGGCATTTGAATAATCACATATGGAGTTTGAATTTGAACCTTTGGTTCAAACCAACTTCATTTAATATGGTTGCTAGTTGCATTAGCTCAATCAACAGCATATTGCCATGTCATGATCATGCATCATATTGTCGCATTGCATTGATTGTGTTTCTTTCTCTGTTGCCGGTGTTGTTCCCTTTCAGTAGACGTGTTCCGACGATGAGTTCGATGACACCGATGAAGAGTCATTGATATCTTCAGAAGTGCCAGGCAAGCAAAATCCCATTGAGAATTCCGATATAATCCCACTCTCTCGCTCTTGCTCTCTTTTGATGCATTAGGACAACAACGCTTCAAGAGGGAACCTGCTGCGGTAGTTGAACCCCTTTCCACTGCATGACCTGTCATTGCCACGGTAAATAGTTGAAACCCACTAGTATGAGTAGGAGTTGTTTGAGCCATGTTGTGCCTACTCTTTCATGCTATCTGGTTATGCCCGCTATTGCTTAGAGTTGTGTCGGGTCTGATTCATCGGGGATGAATTGGAATGGTGATGAACATGTCCTAATGTGTGTGAGATAAGTGTGTGAACACGATTTGGTAAAGGTAGCGATGAGAGGCCATGTAGGAGTACATGGTGGGTTGTCTCATTGCAGCCGTCCTCAGGAACTGAGTTCTGTGTTGGTTCATCCATGACCAGTTACTACCATGCATTGGGCCACCAATGGACCCTCTCGACTTATTAACTGCCCTTGTTCTCTGTCCAGGAGTTGCAACTAGTTTCTGGTGTTTGTAGTTTACTAGAGGTCGTGCGCAGCGCTGACCCTCGGGGTGGGCTGTGACGCGGCAGGTACGTGGCACGGTGTACCGATCGCCCGTTTGGTGATGCGGGAACCCTGTACACATCGTTTGGGGCCGTGAGCGACACCCCGGCCGGATCTCTCCATGGATGGAACCCAAATAGGCGATAAACCTAGACGAGAGACTTGTGTGGTTAGTCAGGTCGTGGCCGACACCCTCGCTGGGCCTCCGCTTGAAGGTTGCCGAGTACATGTCGTGTAAACGGCGGTAAGTGGTGAGAGCGTGTGTGAAGAAGTACACCCCTGCAGGGTTATATATATAATCTATTCGAATAGCCATGTCCGCGGAAATGGACTTCTGGGTTGCCTATAACAGTTCATAGACAAGTGAAAGTGGATACTCTAAAACACGCAAGATAAGCGTGAGTGCTATGGATGGCCTTCTCGTAGGGAGACGGGAGCGGATCCATAGTGGTGTATTGATTGGTGAATATGTGGACTCGTGTGCGCCACCTCAAAAGAGTTGCTTGCAGTCGTAGTTTAGGATAGCCACCGAGTCAAAGCTGGCTTGCTGCAGTTAAACTCCACCACCCCCTTTGTTGATACTGATGCATATATAGCTAGTTCTGATGTAAGTCTTGCTGAGTACCTTTGTACTCACGTTTGCTTAATTTATGTTTTTGCAGAGAGACTTCAGTCTCGCTAGTGGTTCCGCGTGGACTTCGACGTTTAGCTTGTTACCTCAGCTACGATCTTGTACCCTTGGGAGGGTCTTGTAGATAGTCAGGCTTCTCAGCCTTCTTCATTTGCAGTTGTGTGTACTCAGACATGTTATGCTTCCGTTGCCTGTATGCTCTGTATGTTGGGTCATGTGACCTATGATTGTAATTAATGCTATGATGGCTCTTCTGGGCCTTATCTATATGAGTTGTTGAGTTATGTTGTGATGCCATGTTGTACAGCACATACTTGCATGTTCTGCATACGTGTAATGTGTATTGCTATGTGTGGGATCCGACACCTAGTTGTTTACCTTTGGTACCCTATCTTACAGGGAAATGTCTCCTAGTGCTTCCACCGAGCCTTGGTAGCTCGCTACTGCTCCGGAACAATTAGGCTGGCTGGCATGTGTCCTTCTTCATTCCTGTGTCTGTCCCTTAGGGGAAATGTCACGCGTTGTTCCTTTAAGTCCTTGTAGCTCGCTACGACTTGGGTTCATACGTTGATGACCGACACGTTCGTTGCTGGGTCATGTATGCCTGTCTCTGTAACTTAGTGCCACTTTTGGTTTACAACTAGTCATGTCGGCCCGGGTTCTCTGTCATATGGATGCTAGCGACACTATCATATACGTGTGCCAAAATGCGCAAACGGTCCCGGGCCAGGTAAGGTGGCACCCGTGGGGATACCGTGTGTGAGGCCGCAAAGTGATATGATGTGTTACAGGCTAGACCTGTGTGACTTAGGATCGGGGTCCTGACAAAAGACCTGGGCAAAGCTGCTTACATATTGGGCATCAAGATCTATAGAGATATATTAAGACGCCTGATAAGACTTTCATGGAGCACATACCTTGACATGATTTTGAAGGAGTTCAAAATGGATTAGTCAAAGAAGGAGTTCTTGCCTGAGTTGTAAGGTGTGAAGTTTAGTGAGACTCAAAGCTCGACCACGGCAAAAAAAAAGAGAAAGGACGAAGGTCATCCCCTATGCCTTAGCCATAGGCTCTATACGGTATGCCATGTTGTGTACCGCACCTACGGTGTGCCTTGCCACGTGTCTGGCAAGGGGGTACAAAAAATGACCTAGGAGTGGACCACTGGATAGCCGTCAAAATTGTCCTTTGAGGAATAAGGAAATGTTTCTTGGTTATGGAGGTGATAAAGAGTTCGGCGTAAAGGGTTATGTCGATGCAAGCTTTAACACCTATCCGGATGACTCTGAGTAGAAAACCAGATACGTATAGTGGAGCAACCATTTGGAATAGCTCCAAGTGGAGTGTGGTTGCAGCATCTACAATATGACATAGAGATTTGCAAAGTACATACGGACCCGAATGTTGCAGACCCGTTGACTAAAACCTCTCTCACAAGCATAACATGATCAAACCCCAGAACTCATTGAGTGTTAATCACATGATGATGTGAACTAGATTATGGACTCTATTAAACTCTTTGGGTGTTAGTCACATGGCGATGTGAACTATGAGTGTTAATCACATTGCGATGTGAACTAGATTCTTGACTCTACTGCAAGTGGGAGACTGTTGGAAATATGCCCTAGAGGCAATAATAAATTAGTTATTATCATATTTCCTTATTCATGATAATCGTTTATTATCCTTGCTATAATTGTATTGATTGGAAACTCAAATGCATGTGTGGATGCATAGACAAACAACATGTCCCTAGTGAGCCTCTACTAGACTAGCTTGTTGATCGAAGATGGCCATGGTTTCGAGGTCATAGACATGAGTTGTCATTTGATAACAGGATCACATCATTAGGAGAATGATGTGATGGACAAGATCCAAATTGTGAACATAGCGTATGATCGTGTCAGTTTATTGCTATTGTTTTCTGCATGTCAAGTATATGTTCCTATGACCATGAGGTCATGCGACTCACTAACACCGGAACAGTACATTGTGTGCACCAAACGTCACAACATAACTGGGTGACTATAAAGGTGCTCTACAAGTATCTCCGAAGGTATGTGTTGAGTTGGCATGGATCAAGACTGGGATTTGTCACTTCGTATGATGGAGAGGTATCTCAGGGCCCTCTCGGTAATACAACATCACAAGAATCTTGCAAGCAATGTGACTAAAGAGTTAGTTGCGGGATCTTGTATTATGGAACGAGTAAAGAGACTTGCGGTAACGAGATTGAACTAGGTATGGAGATACCGACAATCGAATCCCGGGCAAGTAACATACCGATGGACAAAGGGAACTGCATACGGGATTGTCTGAATCCTTGACAACGTGGTTCATCCGATGAGATCATCATGGAACATGTGGAAACCAATATGGGTATCCAGATCCCGCTATTGGTTATTGGTCGGAGAGGTGTCTCGGTCATGTCTGCATGGTTCCCGAACCCGTAGGGTCTACACACTTAAGGTTCGGGTGATGCTAGAGCTGTAATGAGAATTATATGTGGTTAACCGAAAGTTGTTCAGAGTCCCGGATGAGACCCCGTACGTCACGAGGAGTTCCGGAAAGGTCCGGAGGTAAAGATTTATATATGGGAAGTCCTGTTTTGATCGCCGAAAAAGTTTCGCGTATTATCGGTATTGTACCGGGAGTGCCGAAAGGGGTCCGGGGGTCCACCGGGGGGTCCACCTGCCCCGGGGGGGCACATGGGCTGTCGGGGTGTGCTCCTTGGCCTATATGGGCCAAGGGAACCGGCCCTAAGAGGCCCATGCGCCAAGAGAGAGGGGGGAGGAAGAGTCCTACAAGGGGAAGGCACCTCCTAGGTGCCTTGGGGAGGCTGGACTCCTCCCTGGCTGCACCCTTCCTTGGAGTAGGGGCCAATGCTGCGCCCCTAGCCCTCCCCCTTGACTCCTATATATAGTGGGGGAGATGGGGGCCTGGAGAGATCAATCCCTTGCCCCTGGACCAGCCCTCTCTCCCTCCTTCACCTCCTCCTCCACTGCAGTGCTTGGCGAAGCCATGCCGGAGAACCACAAGCTTCACCACCATGTCGTTGTGTTCCCGGAGTTCTCCCTCAACTTCTCCTTCCCCCTTGCTAGATCAAGAAGGAAGAGACGTACCCGGGATGTACGTGTGTTGAACGCGGAGGCGCCGTTAGTTCGGTGCCAGGTCGGATCTTCTGCGATTTGAATCGCCGCGAGTACGACTCCATCAACCGCGTTCTAGTAACACTTCCTCTTTGCGATCTACCAGGGTATGTGGATCCAACTCTCCTCTCGTATTGATCTTGGGTGTTCGTAGGAATTTTTTTGTTTCCCATGCAACTTTCCCCAACAATATCCTCTTCAATGGATTGTGTCCCAAATAATTCAACAAAAACAGTCGTCTTGAGAATGCAAAGGAAATTTGGGATACTATGATTGATATGCACGAAGGTACCGACTCCATCAAGGAATCCAAGTTGGATGTACTTCAAAGTCAACTTGACAAGTTCAAAATGAAGGATGGTGAAGGTGTCGCTGAAATGTACTCTAGGCTTGCTCTCATCACAAATGAGATTGCCGGCTTAGGAAGCGAAGAGATGACCGATAGATTCATCATCAAGAAGATCCTAAGAGCCTTGGATGGAAAATATGATATCGTGTGCACATTGATCCAAATGGTGCCCAATTACAAAGATCTCAAGCCAACGGAAGTCATTGGTAGAATTATTGCTCATGAGATGTCACTTAAGGATAAAGAAGAGCTTCACAACAAGTCTAGTGGCGCTTACAAAGCTTCATGGGATGCTACTACATCATCTAGTGAGAAACAAGTCTTCAATGAAGAATTGAACTTAATGGCGAAGAACTTCAACAAATTCTACAAGAATATAAGCAAAGAAAGAAACTCCAAGTCAAGGTCCTACAATGACAAAAGATCTTCTAGTCGTGATCAGAATTGCTACAATTGTGGGAGACCCGGACACTACTCAAATGAGTGTACGACTCCATACAAGAGAAGAGAAGACTCGCCCAAAAGGAGAAGTAAAAGAGATGAATCACCACCAAGAGAGAGAAGGAGTAGAGATGACCGTTATGAATGAAGACCCTCTCGTAGAAGCAAGGATTCAGAAAGGAAGGACAAATCATCAAGGAGCTATACAAGACGAAGACATCAAGCTCATGTTGGTGAATGGGTATCCGGTTCCAACTCTGATGACCACTCCGAGAGAAGCTATTACTCCGACTATGAAGATACTCAAGATGAAGGTGTTGCCGGAATTGCTCTTGTGTCATCCAACTCCTACGACATATTTGACTCACCAAATGAAGGAATTGGAAGATGCTTCATGGCTAAAGGCCCCAAGGTATCACACCCAGAATATTTTGATTTCAACAGTGATGAAGATGATTTGCTAGGAGATGATGATTTACTTATTGGTAGCAATAGTGATGAAAACTATGATGAAATTGCTATTAATCATGCTAATCAAGATAAAATTAATGACAATGATAAGGAGAAGATTGCGCGTCTAACTGAAGAACTAAACATTCTTAAGTTAGCTCATGAAACTACCTTAGAGGATCATCGAGAGATTTTGAGGACTCATGAGAAGCTACGCCTTGAAAAGCTAAATCTAGAGCAAGATCATGAGTTCTTAAAAGCAATCAATGATGATCTTCATAAGAAAAGTTCTCCTTACATTTCCAAGCATTTACTCTTGTCTACCTACATGCCACAAGTAAAATCTAGCAATAAGAACAAGAAAGATTCTTCCTCTAGTAGTAACAATAATCATGATAAATCCAATGTTGCTGCTTCTAGTAGTTCTCTTGATTCCACTAATGATTCTATTAGCCAAGTTACAGTTGAGCAAGAAAATAGCTTATTGAAGGGAATTATAGAGAAAGGTATTTATAAGAGCCTTGTCGGGAGTAAGAAATTCGAGAAAATTGTACGCAAGCAAGGAAGGCACCGGAAGAATCAAGGTGTTGGTTTTAATTGAAAGTTCAATGCCAATGGAGTTGAGTGGGAAGAAGATCATACCCCAAAACAAAGTTTGTTCCTCGACAATATAAGTATGATCCTACTTCCTTCAAGGGGACACAAGCCTAATATGATCTTCCACCACAAGACCACAATCTAAAAGGCAAGGACAAGCTTCAAGAAGAAATTGATGCATTTGAAGAAGCTCCTAAGGCCTTGGTCAAGTGGGTTCCCAAGACTACGTCAAGTTCTACTTCATCAAGTACATCTACAACTCCAAGGATTCCCATCAAGATTATGTGGATCCCGAAGAAGAAGAACTAGAGAGCTTTTGAGGGTGACTCCGCCAACATACTTCACTCATATTCATATTGGCAAGGGAAAGTGCAATCAACTTCCACATCTTGCACTAGTTCAAGGAGTCACAAACCCTCTTGTTGGTAAGACAAGGGACAAGGTAACCTAATTCATTCATGGACATCGACTTGTGTGTAATCCACTCTATGTCCATGTATATCTTTGCTTGTTCCTTGTGGGACTAACCCATGTAGGTATTGAAAGTGCATCTCACTCCAATGGATTGCTCCAAATGATCTACATCAACATTGAGCATCTACATCTTCAACACCTACATGAAGTCATCGTCGACAAAACCCAAGGTTAGTTCATCCCTCTTAGGGGGGATATCACATCTAGGGGGAGCTTTACTCCAAGAATTGAGATAAAGCAACTCTAATGGTGTGAACACAACAATGCTTTATGTAAAAGTTGTAACCCCACTTGTGCTTAAACGATGAGTATGACCTATGATCAAATGTTTTCAATTGACTCCTAAGTCCATATACTCATATATAGATGACCTAGTCATCACCAATTTCTTGATAGATGCTACAGTGTTTGTGCATGCTTTGCCACATATTTCATTTGCTATCTTATTGTGTGAGCATGTTGAGTGCATATTTTTCTCATTCGAGGACATCCATTTGTTGCTTTGATTGTTTAGCTTTTTTATTTTGCCAAATGGATGGACAAGAATGCCTAAGAACCCCCTCTAGCTATCTATATTTTTCTTGTCTCAAACTCTATTCATGCTACATCACAAAGTTTGATCAAGTCAGATTCCAACCCTCTGGGTGAGAAGCACTCGGAGTCACCGATTCGTCATAGACTTAAATTTCCAAAACCTCTTAGTGCATTTCTGTCTGACCGATTCATTCCTTTTGGTCATCCCGAGTCGATTAAGTTGATCTAGGTTTTCAATCTCGGTGCAACCGATTAGAACCATTCGGTCAGACCGAGTTGTAGTAACTGCTAGCAGTTTTGCATCTCGGTGCCACCGAGTCGTTCCACTCGGTCACACCGACAGGGTCCGGATATTTATACCCACGAGCCGAACCTTGGAAAGTTTTCCGAATCTTTTCACCCGCGCCTATCCAGCTCTGCCGACTCGAGGTCTCCGGATCATCCTCTCGTCGCCAGCGATCCCCTGCCGCTGGTCTCCGCCCTCGTCAACGGGAATCTCCGCCGCCGGTGTCGCCGTAGCAAACTCATCACCGAGTTAGGGTGTGAGTTCAATCCTTTGTGTTTCCTCGATCTGATTCTTAGCACAAAGTCAATGCCATGTTTCTTCCCAAGTTTGAGATCATCCTATCGAGAGAAAACTCCCTTTAGATTAGATTTGATTCAAAATTTTAGGGTTAGGTTTCTGCCGAACTCATCTCGGACCGACCGAGTTGTAGAAAGCGGTCTTACCGATTTGGCTTAGGCCATTGCACTTGTAACGTTTGGTCTGACCGAAACTTACAAATCGGTGTGACTGAGTTCAACTGTCAGTGAAACCCTAGCAATCTCGGAGTCACCGAACTGTGTCTCGATCTGACTGATTTCACCAGTTTAGACTCTCAAAGTTGCTTTGATGTCACCGAGTTTAACAAATCGGTAGCTCCGAAATGCTTTCTGTAGAAACCTAAAACTAAGTTTTTGACTCAATTGTTTTGCAAAAAATCTCTACACTTTGTGATACTCATCCACTCTACCTCAACTATATCTATTCACAGGGTTAGCTTGCAGTTTCAGATATGTCTAAGGGCAGTGACAGCCAGAACAGTTCCATGGAGCTGGCATATCTGAGTGAGGGCTCTAGTCCCTCCAACAGTAGTTACTATGAGAGTAGCAGAAGCACTCCAAGCAATCTTCCAAAGGCTGCCACCAAGACAAGGAAGAAGAAAACTTCTAACAGTGAGGATGAAGACTTTGTGGCTCATGAGGAAGTCACTTCCAAGAAGAAGGTTGTCAACAAGTCGTATGGCACTTCAGCTGCAACCAAGCCTGGGTTACAAAAGAAAGCTCCAGCCAAGAGAGTGCCTATGTCAAAAGCAAGATCCTCCACTCGATAAACCATGGTGTTTACTCTTGAAACAAGAGATGATGAGCCAGCAGGATCCAAGAAGAGAGATAGGAATACTACTGCCAGAGTGGTTGGCAAGCCATCTATGAGAATGAAGAAGATGATGATGATGATGCAGATGAGCCTGTTGCACCACCTAAAAAGACTTAGAAGCTGATGGGGGATGCCATCAAAGCCAGGGCTGCTTCATCTAAGCACAAAGATGCCCCCAAGGCTTCAGCACCCAAGAGATCCACCAGAGACATTCCTGCAGCTGAGAAGAACAAGGCCCCAGTGCTAGATGTTCCAGAAGAAGAGCAAGATCAAGAAGAAGAATCCTCAGATGATGATGAGTCCATGATGCTCAGGAAGCTTAAGCCAAAAATTACAGATCATAATGATGCCCATCTTGTTGCTGAAAATATGAAACTGAGAAAGAATGCAGGTCTAAGACTTGGGAGACAGACTGATCCATATGCTACCAGGAGGAGAACTGCTGTGGACTATAGATTTCACACCAAGCAACAACATGACTTCTATGAGACAGTGTTGTTGGACAAGAAGCCCATTGTCTGTGACATGAAGTGGGTTGATTGGAAATACATCGACAAGCATGCTAATTTCTTTCCAGGTGTGCATGAAAGCTTCAGGCAGAATGAGGTTGACAAGTTTGTTAGGAAGAAACTGACTAGATGGAACAATGAGATGATCATGCAATTCTACTCCACTGCTCATTTCTATTCAGATGGTAGAATTGTATGGATGACTGAAGGAACAAGGTACCAATCAACTATTGCTGAATGGGCAAGATTGATCAATGCCCCCAAGGAGGATGACAATGACATAGATGTGTATGCCAAGCCCTGGAAGGATCATGACTCTATGGCAAATATGTACAAGCCAATTCCTGAAAAAGACTTGAAGACTCACAAGCTTGGCTCCATATAACATCTGATGTCTGGACTGACCACCATCAACACTATACTGAGGCACACTTTTTGCCCAAGTCAGGAGATCATAGAATGATCTGAGGTCACTCCATCAACTTGCTCCACATGTTTGATGTTCCAGATAAGTTCAAGGTCATGAGCCTGATTATGGAGACAATCAAGAGGACAACAACAAACCAGAAGAGGTCTTGTGGATATGCCCCTCGCATTCAGATACGTATCAACTCCAAGTTGGAGAAAGGGACATATCTACTTGACAAGAGGCATCTACCTCTTAGGCTAGATTTTGAGGACAATGAAGTTGTCATGGATGCATCCCATCCTACTTCTGTTGAAGGCCAAGAGAAGATTGCACAAGCAAAGGTAGCAAAGCTAGCAAGTGCTTCTAGAGATCCCAAGACCAAGCAAGATCAGCTTAGTTATTTGCTTGAGGCCACTCTGAGGATTGAGAAGAGTTTGTCCAACTTGACTCAAAATCAAGCAAGCCTTGAGATGATCATTGAGACTAAGTTCTATGATCTAGATGTGAAGGTCACAAAGATCCAGACAGCTGTGGAGAAGCTCAAGAAAGATGCTGAGGACAGAGATACAACCAATGCTTCTCAGAGAGTCCCGAGGGGATCAAGATCTTCAGTTGTGCCAGTTGTCAAGCCCAGGCCTACACTTTCAGCTCCTGCAGCCACTGCCACAGTTGTTCCTCTAGTATCAACACCTCCAGTTCCATAGACTTCATCAGAAGCATTTGCAGATGCTCTTATCTCCATGCCATCTATGTACACCGGAGCCATCAGCGAGAAGACTTCTTCAGCAGCTCCCGGAGATCGTGCCTAGAGTGTCGTATAACACTATGCATTTTCGAGCTTTTTGGTAACTTGTTGCCAAAGGGGGAGAAAGTGTATAAATCATTAGGCTTCGGGAGAGAGTGTCTTGTTTCTTTTTATTGGTTTTTCTGTGAGATACTTCGTTAGGTTGTTTGTTTATTGCAACAATTTTCTTATGTGTGTGAGATACCTTATGTGCTTGATCATATCATACTATGCTTAATGCGTGCCTATTTGATTGTGTATGATCATTCACTTGGTTATGTTGGTGATGAGTTCTTAATGCTTAAATCTTATCATTTTGAGAACTCCACCAAGATGTAAGTGACATGGAAGAGTAACCCATGATCCTAATCGATTGTGCATTTGTTTTCAAAAGCAAATCTTAAATAATGTACAAATTTAGGGGGAGCTCTTGCTTGTCACATACTTCTCAAAGCGACGATATATTTCATTCTTATTATCATTTGTCGAAGCTTTGATCTATATGTTGTCATAAATTACCAAAAAGGGGGACATTGAAAGTGCAACTAATCCCCAGGTGGTTTTGGTAATTAATAACAACATATAGCTCATTGAACTAATATCCTTTCAAGATAAATATTTGAGGAAGTTCAATGGTTGGCATGGAATGGATTAGAAATGTGGACCCCTCAAAATGCTAAGGACGAAGATTGGCAAAAGCTCAAGACTCTACATTTTCATTTTAGTGATCCAAGATCACATGGAGTCCATAGGAAAAGCCAATACTATTGAAAGGGGATGAGGTGTTGCCTCATGGACTACTTGCTCAAAGTGCTTAGTAATATACTCCAAAACCGTCAACCACTTTCTCATTTCCACATATGTCCTAAACCTAAAAGTCAAACTCGGCCCCACCGATTTGATCTATCCGGCGCCACCAAGTTCACTTGACATAGCCACTGCCACAAACCCTAATCAGTTCGGTCTCACCGATAGGGATCTCAGTCTCACCGAGATGGGATTGCAAACTCTCTATTTCCCCTTCGTAATGTTTTGGTCTAACCGAGATGAGCAAATCGGTCCCACCGAGTTGGCATTGCAAACTCTCTGTTTCCTCTTTGTAACATTTCAGTCTCACCGAGATGAGCGAATCGGTCCCACCGAGTTTGCTTGAACAACACTATGTTAGCCTATTACCAGAATCGGTCTCACCGAGTTTGTGTAATTGGTCAAACCGAGTTGAGGTTTTCCCCTAACCCTAATGTATCGGTCTCACCGAGTTTGTGTAATTGGTCAAACCGAGTTGAGGTTTTCCCCTAACCCTAATGTATCGGTCTCACCGAGTTGATACTGTTGGTGCCACGAAATGTCTAACGTTCACATTTTGAATTGCTTCTGTCTGACCGAGTTCATCTATTCGGTCTGACCGAGTTGGGTCAAATGTGTGTAACGAGTAGATTTTGTGTGGAGGCTATATATACCCCTCCACCCCTTCTCCATCAGTGAGAGAGCCATCAGAACGTGCCTACACTTCCACTATTCATTTTCTAAGAGAGAACCACCTGCTCATGTGTTGAGACCAAGATATTCCAATCCAACCACAAGAATCTTGATCTCTAGCCTTCCCCAAGTTGCTTTCCACTCAAATCTTCTTTCCATCACATATCCAAATCTGTGGGAGAGAGTTGAGTGTTGGGGAGACTATAACTCGAAGCACAAGACCAAGGAGTATATCATCAACACACCATTTATTACCTTTTGGAGAGTGGTGTCTCCTAGATTCGTTAGGTGTCACTTGGGAGCCTCCGACAAGATTGTGGAGTTGAACCAAGGAGTTTGTAAGGGCAAGAAGATTGCCTACTTCGTGAAGGTCTACCCTAGTGAGGCAAGTCCTTCGTGGTCGACGTCCATGGTGGGATAAACAAGGTTGCTTCTTCATGGGCCCTTCGTGGGTGGATCCCTTCATGGACTCGCGCAGTCGTTACCCTTCGTGGGTTGAAGTCTCCATCAACGTGGATGTACGATAGCACCGCCTATCGGAACCACGCGAAAGACATCCGGGTCTCCAATTGCGTTTGCACTCTCCAATCCCTCCCTTTACCTTCATATGCAATGATTTACTTTCCGCTGCCACAACTCTAGAATTGCATGTGTAGGAAGATTGCTTGACTTATGCTAAGTTGCTAAAATCTGCCGAAACTTAAAATTGGGAAAAGGCTAACTTTTTATTTGGTCAATTATTCTAATCACCCCCCTCTAGACATACTTTCGATCCTACACCTTCTTGTGATTAATGACATAAGGGAAAGTCTCAATGAATTCAACCCATTTAGCATGTCTACGGTTCAATTTAGTTTGACTTTTAATATGCTTCAAAGGTTCATGATCAGAATGTATAACAAATTCTTAGGGCCATAAATAATGTTGCCATGTTTCCAAAGTACGAACAAGAACATATAATTCCTTGTCATAAGTAGAATAGTTCAGACTAGGCCCACTCAATTTTTTCAGAAACGTATGCAACAAGTTTACCATCTTGTAATAACACACCTCTTAATCCAATTCCACTAGCATCACATTCAAGCTCAAAAGTCTTATTAAAATTAGTAAGTTGGAGTAATGGAGCATGTGGCAACTTATCTTTCAATACCGTGAAGGCTTCTTCCTGTGCAGTGCCCCAAACAAAAGGCACATCCTTCTTTGTAAGCTCATTGAGAGGTGCATCAATGGTACTGAAATATCTCACAAAACGCCTATAGAAACTAGCGAGGCCAAGGAAACTCCTTATGTGTGTGACCATTTTGGGCTGTGGCCAACTCTCAATAGCTTCAATCTTGGCTTTATCAACCTCAATTCCCTGTCGAGTAACAACATAGCCAAGAAAAGATACTCGGTCAGTGCAAAAGGTGCACTTCCCCAGGTTACCAAACAAACATGCATCACGTAGAGCAATAAAAACAACACAAAAATGCTCCAAATGTTCGTCCAAGGATCTGCTATAAATCAGTATATCAAAGTAAACTACCACAAATCGTCCAATGAAAGCACGTAAAACTTCATTCATTAATCTCATGAAAGTACTAGGTGCATTAGTTAACCCAAAAGGCATGACTAACCACTCATATAATCCAAACTTAGTTTTAAATGTTGTTTTCCATTCATCTCCCAATTTCATATGAATTTTATGGTATCCACTACGCAAATAAACTATAGAGACAATAATAGAGCCACTTAATTCATCAAGCATATCATCTAGCCTAGGAATAGGATGACGATAACAAATAATAATATTATTAATGCCTCTACAGTCAACACACATACGTGATGTACCATCATTTTTCGGCACTAGGATAATAGGAACAACAGAAGGACCAATGGATTCGCGTATATGAACTTTATCTAGTAGCTGTTGTACTTGATGCATAATCTTCTTCGTCTCCTCTGGATTGGTACGGTATGGTGCACGATTGTGTAGCGATGCACCAGGGATTAAGTCGATCTGATGCTCAAGAATAGGTGGTAATCCCGATGGTACATCTTGTGGAAAGATGTCAGCTAACTCCTGCAAAATGTTAGTGATGGCAGGAGGCAAAGAGGAAGGCACATCCTCGAATGAAAATAATGCATCTTTGCACACAAAATCACAGCAAACGGATTTGCTGAAATCTAGATCATCAATTCAGATTTGGTCACAAGTAAACATCCACTTTTCAATTTAATTTTAGAAGCCACGTGAGATGACGGTTGGTTATTATGCTTCATTTGTTGCTCAAATTCGTTTGCCAAAATCTGATTTTCATTCTTATTTTGCTCCTATTGTGCTTTACTAGCTCGATGAATATCATATTTCAAAATTGAATCAGGAGTCATAGGAAGGAAAGTAATATGTTTATCCTTATCAACAAGAGTATATTGATTGTATCTACCATGGTGTATAGAATTTTTATCAAATTGCCATAGTCTACCAAGTAATACGGAACATGCTTGCATGGGTACCACATCACAATCAACATAGTCAGCATATGTAGCTATACTAAAATGCACGCAAACAGTACGTGTTACCTTAACCTTGCCGCTATTATGGAACCATTGGATGTAGTAAGGATGTGGATGTGGTCTTGTGGTGAGAGATAGCTTCTCCATCATCTACATGCCAGCCAAATTGTTGTAGCTCCCTCCATCTATGATGACGCGAATAGAACGTTCCTTCACAACTCCCTTTGCATGGAACAAATTGTGCCTCTGGTTTTGCTCACATCATGTGACCTGCACACTCTAAACACGTTGAGCAACTAAACATTCATACCTGTCAGCATCTTCGGGAGCCATGTATTGCGTCTCATTTTTAGACTCATCTCCACTATGTTCTTCACGTGTAATAAGAGCTAAAGTCTCCTCAACATAGTCAATAGCGGACTCATACCCACCATCCTCAGTAGCAATCATGACACACTGAGATTTGCATTCCCTCGCAAAATGACATCTTCCCTTACAACGACGACAAATAATATCACTTGTGTGCCCTGTTGATGCTATGGATGAAGAGGAGCTCTGTGAAGGCCTGGTGGGTGTGCTCTTGGCAGATAGTGGTGATTGTGCCTGCTTTCTTGTATCACGATTGGAGGTGGGAACTGACGGAGGTGTCGGTGCCGCAGAATGTGTATAAGTAGAAGATGCACACGGTGTCCATGATGAAGATCGACCTGCAGAAAAGTTAGTCCGTGCCAATGGCTGTCGATCCTGCACTTCACATTCACCTTTGCAAGCAAGATGGGAAAACGAGTGATATTATTATACTCTTTATACTCTCGAATGGCCTGAATATCTCTATTTAAGACACCCATAAAACATGCAAGCATAGCTTCATTATCCTCGATAATACCACATATAATCATGCCAGTTTGTAATTCCTGATAATATTCTTCTACATAATTTTTTCCTTGTCTTAAATGATGCAGTTTTTGTAGTAATTCACGTTGATAATATGGTGGAACCCAACGAGTACGCATAGTAGTTTTCAAAGCAGACGAAGTAGTTGGAATATTATTCGGATATAATCTACGATGTTCAGAACACCACACACACAAGCAAAACTAGTGAGAGCACAAAGAGCAGTAGCAACACGTCTCTCCTCGTGATATTCTAAACATGTATTGTTCGGTTTCTAACTCCCAAGTAAGATATATATCAGGAACATATCTACCCTCAAATGGTGGAATATTCAATTTTAGTTTAGGAACATGGCCAGGATCTCGTACCTGAGGTGGTGGTGCAGCCCTACCGTTGCGATGATATGCATGTGGACGACCTGGTGGTTGTGGTGCTGCTGGTTACACATACTTCTGATTTTGATCAACCTCATCCTCGTAATCTTCCGCATAATCATCATCCTCCTCGGCGACAATAGGAGCCACAGAAGTATCAACAACAACACCAGCAGTTTGGCTAGGCTCAAGAGGGACACGACTCGCTCGGTGGAGGGCTGTTTTGTGATGTGGAGGTGGTTGATGTTGTTGTTGCAATGGTTCAGCAGGTGGAGGTAGATGCGCTAGCACTTCAGCGAATTTGGCATCCAACTTGGTGTCAATTGACTTCTCAATGTCATCCATCCTCGCTAGTGCGTTGCCAAAACTGGTCATCACGTCTTCTACCTGTTGACCCACCATCTCCTGGAACTTATCATGGAGCTCCTTGTTCGTCATGTTCTCCCGGTCCAGCTCATCCGCTTGTGATCCGTACATGGTTAGCAGCAAGACAAACACACAATATGATCCTATAGACTACTAGGAAGTGGCGGTGGTGTTGTGGAAATTCACAAATCCGTCAAGTGAATCTCAACCTCTTACCAATTCTTACCCAGCAGAGGTGGTGATCGGCAACCATTGTAGTCAAAACTCTCAAGGCTTGGACAAAGCGATTTCCAGGTGGTGTCAAACACATGAGGTAGATGTATGTGGAGCTGGGAAGGCTTATGATATGGTAGCAAAAATGTCAGCAATAATCAATTCAGAGATGCAAAGGTGAATAAACGCTCAATGACGGTACTGTGTTGGTCCTAGGCTAGACCGTACTAGAGACGCAAGCCTAGAACACAAACAAAATCACGGCGCTGCATGTGATCAAGGGAAAAGCACACTCTGAATTTTTTTGAGACCTACTCAGGCAAGAAAACATGAATCCGAAACTAGAGGGGTCTCAAAAACTAACCTAATATGAAAAGAACTTTGATTGGTGGTGGATATATGGCAACGGTGGTAGGATATGGTAGCAGTGGTGGTATATGGCAGCGAAGATGAATTTGATGCGACGGCCGCGGCGTGACAACCTGTGAACAAAACTCAAAACTCTAAAGAACTAGACGCTAAGACCAGAAACTCGACACGACGATGCAACTACAAATTCAACTAAGCAAACACGGAAAAGATTATGCAATGGCTCAGACTGGTTCGGATATGATGAACTAACCCTAAATTTTTTGCGACTTTTTCGTGGAGTGTAGGTACGAAGAACAAACTCGATCTAAACTATGAAAACTGTAAAATCTCACCGAGCAACCTAGAAATCTGATACCACTTGATAGAGGCAAATGTGTCCCGTCTTTCGATGAGATGGCGATTATCATTTTTGGAGGAGTAGACTTTGATGATCTGACTATGAACGTGCGAAGACATCGCGCCTTAGCAATCGCTAAACAAACTTTGAGAGGTTATTGACCACGCCGGAGCACGATCAACCTAACCACGAGGGTCTATTTCCTGCAAGCAAACGAAGAACAAGCAAGAAACTAAGAATGCAATCTGGATATTGCGAATATAAGAGGAAAGCTTTATTGATCAAGTAGGGTTATGTGACGCCTTTGCCTGGTCGTTGAACACAGACGAAGTACGCGAAGTTGCAGCTATGGAAAACTTTAATCTAAACAAAACCCAGAGTCTAAACGACACCCTAAAGGCTGTATATATGGAGGAAGAGGGGGGGGGGGGTTTCGTGGCCCTTGGGGGATGGGTCCAAAACCAGCCCTAACTCTTTTTTCCCCACACATACGGACTCTAAAAACAGCCTATACTCAAGTGGCCCAATAATAAGGTGACGCAGCACCTATAATAGCCTCTTGACGAAATTTATTAAGTGGCATCTTGTATATTTCGTCCAAGGCTTCATGCACTCATTATGGTGGCTTCAAAGTCCTGAAATCGTCACTTGTAACTCCGTTCTTGTTCCCCTTGCGCATGGCATCATCTCCATGCTTTATCTTCTCCAATGATCAACCTTCTTGTCCAAGCTAGGCCCTTCATTTGTAAGCAAGACAAATGTATCCAATTTAGGCAACATCATATTCTCATGAACATTAGAATCATTACCAAGAAACGAAAGTACCTGGTAAATTTATTGGCGTGTGCGGGCTCTAGTAACTGGTCCAGTATGTATAGCAGCAGGGGTTGTGGGTGTAACGATGGTATAGATGTCCTCATCACCATGAGTACAAGCATTTTATGCTCAGCACTAGCTTTGATAATATGCTGCAAATCCTCATCACCTCTAATTCTGACCAAATCATCTGAGATTGATTTATTTGGTTTGCACCAGTAAATGATGTGCTCAATCACTGGATATCCCAACCAAAGCAAGTGTTGTTCAAGGAAAGCATAGGTGAAAGTGCCGGAGTCAACATCATCTAGCACCTCAACAGAAGGGTTCCAGTACTCCAGCTTACCGATTGGGACACAGAAAATTCCACCATGCTCAAGTTCTAGTGTAAAAAAGGAATATCTACCCTTTCTCCATTTGTTGCATCACAATCTGCAACCAAAAATAAATAAACTTTGTAATGACTAAGCACTGCATAAATGAATAAAAGTAATTCAATTAACAAAAGAACACTGCTTCAGATTCAGTAAACTATAGTAAACTGAAAATATTCAGTTAACTACATTAAACTGACAATATTCAGTTAGCTACACTGAAAAATATTCGTTTAACTACAATAAACTAAAGTTAATCTGATAATAAATTAAATACAACATTAGCACGACCATTCAATTAACTAAAACTGCACTGCAGATAGCATTAGCATTACCAAAACTAAACTAAAAGGTTCAGAAATTTAGCACAATTTACACTCTGTACAAAACATCTTCAAGAGCAAAAACGAGTTTAATTTAACCACACAAACAGATACATGACTACAGTACAAGTTAGAGCAGTACTAAACACCAACTTAAAAGGCCATAAATTCTAATTTATCCGCCATAAACCCTAGCTCTCATGCCAAACCCAAGCCCAAAATCGTCGGCCGAAACCTTAGCTCTGCTGCGTCATACATGACCCTACGCAAGAAACACCACTAGGCGACCTTATATTGACAACCGATGGCACCGATTCAGGCTGATGTGAACGGTGCGAACAGCGGGGCGACGAGTGGCAGAGCAAAGCAGAGGAGAGGGAGGAAAATGGCTCACAATAATCAGGAGGGAAGACGCCGAATGGGCGGACGAGATGAGCATATGCAGGCGCATCCACGCCGGTGATGACGCCTCCATCGCTGACATCACCATCACCCCGCCAGCGCGCGTAACTCCTGTGACGACGAGTATATCGTCGAACGGACGCGAAGTGGATTTAAGCAGATTTAATTCAAGTGCTCTCCCGTAGCACGGGTTGATTTGGCAAAACGGCAGGGTGTTTTTTTTTTTTTTTTTGCAAAATTGCGGACGACCACCAGTCGAGCCATCTGGCTGCCACTTGTCATGATATGATAAATCATCACATTTCATGCAAGTTCGGGTACTTGAGGTGTTTTTACCTCTTGCGCAAATTGTTGAGTTTTGCTCTAAAAGGAGCGGGGGAGTGGGAGGCAAGAGAGACAAGAAAGAGCGGGCGTGTGCAGACTTTATTATGAAAGAAGAAAAAAGTATAGGCAGCACGGCAGCGTGCGGTGTGCAGACTAGTACTTATTTCTTTGGTAGTAATTTGGTTCTTTTGAGGGAGGTGGAACTGCTCGATCGACTTTTCTTGTGGTCTTTCGATGCGCCTTAGCATGAGATGGAGTGAGAATCTCACACCTGCCATGATGATTCACGGCCGAGTTCCCAGGCGATCGATCCTTTCTGATCATTTTTTGAATCAGTTGGGGCTCAGCGTGGCTGGGTCTAGAACCCAGCTAAACTAGCTCCATGATGCAGTTTGGTCGTTGCAGGCTCTCGTGGAAAGAAATGCCTGTGTCGACCTGAATACGTCCATGTGCACGTTATACTGTACTTGTCTGTAGGTGGGGAACACGCCGTCGGCTAGTTGCAAGCGTCCAATCACGATATGGTGATGGTCATGGCGATCGATCCATATGAGATCGATGACGGATCCTGGCGAGTTTTTGTAGTCCCACAGGCAGGTGGCCCCCAACAAGAGCATGGGAGAACAGTCAAGCACCTTTCCCTACCTGCACTGCGTTGATCCTTCCCTTCTACTCCTACGGAGTAGGCGGGGTCCCGCTCAGCCCGAGCATAAATGCAGCCATTGGCATGGGCATGGAGCTCTCTCTCTATCCTCGATAGCGTCTGGTACTCCCTTGATCGATGCCGCCAGAGCCAGAGCCAGTCACTGCGCGCAAACTGTTGTGGCGAGAAGCGCAAATGAATGCGTATCGATGGCGGCAATCAAGACTCCCCCGCCGCCGCCTACTGTCATGTCCCAGGTGCCATTAAGTGCGGACGGGGACAAACGCCCGCAGCGTCCACCACCAATACCCCTCCTCCTCTCCCGGCGTCTCGCGCCGCCCTGCCTGCCTGCCGCCTAATCTCCCTCCCTCCTTGGCTGCCCGTTGCCGGCAAATTTGACAATTTTGACATGTGGATGAAATCATTTCACAAAATAAACTGTCTTTAACAAAAATCACTCAGCTGATCTTTTTGACTGGCGTCCGATATGAAGACACCACACTACATTGTGCAATGCCTGACTGAGAGGCGCTGCACGCCTAGCCAACGTCGTACCTGTGTGATCCAAAAATTACTAAGTCAATGTGCAGCCCCTAAGAGCTAGGCACCACACTATACAGTGTAGCGCCAAGTCCCTAGGCGTTGCACTAGTGGTTGTTGCACCAGTGGTTGCTTCGTTTTTTTAGTGCAACGCCTAGGGGTTAGGCGCTACACTGTATAGTGTTGCGTCTAACTCTCAGGCGCTGCACATTGACTTAGTAATTCTAGGCAATCCTGGTTGCGACGCTGGTCAGGCGTGTAGCGCCTGTCAGTCAGGCATTGCATAATGTAGTGTGGCGCCTTCGTGTCGGGCGCCACTCAAAAAGGTCAGCTGGGTGAATTTTTTTAGAGACAACTCATTTTGTGAAATGATTTCATCCTGAGGTCAAATTTGTCAAATTTGCCCCCGTTGCCTCCGCATCTCTTCTCCTTCCTCCCGCTTCCGACTTCCGAGCGCCAGATGGATTGCTACCACTCCGGTTTTGAGCGCCGCGCCCGACCTGCGCGCGCGCCCGTGGCCTGTGGGACTGCGGCTGCGGGAGCACATGTACTACGTACGAGTCCGTGCGGCCTGATGGCTCCGTGGTCTTGTAACGTCGCAGGGCAGCATGGACGAGACGCACAAAGCATGTGCTTAAGGCCAAATCCACCGCACGACCCCAAACGGACGTTCGCTTTGTCCGGATTTCGTCCGTTTGGGGTGGCAATCGGTAGCAAAACAAACATGCGTGTCCGCTCGTTGTTGGAGGCGCCCAACGCGGCGACCGAACCCAAATTATCCGCCTCCACTGTAGCTTCTCGCCCGCTCGCCACCGTGCACTCGTTGTGCCCGTCTCGGCAAGCCACGCCCGCGCCCCACCCGCGCCCGCCTCGCCCATCCCGCCCCTGCCTCGCCCTCACGCGGTGCTCGCCCTCGTGGCCGTGCTCGCCGCAGTCGTCGTGAGCCGCGGCACAGCGCCCGCTCGGCCCTACAGCTGCCGCGTCGCGCCCCGCCCCGGACGCTCGCCTCGCCCCTGCGCGCGCCCGCCTCGCCCCGCCCATGCGCCCGCTCGCGTTGCTCCCGTGCGCGCTCGCCGGCTCGCCGTCCCTGCGTCGCCCTCGCGCAGCTCGCCCGCCCCCGCTCGTCGACTTACCGCGGCCCGCGCGCCGGCTCGCCGCGCCCGCGCGCCGCTCGCGGCCACCTGCGCCTGCGCGCTCGCTCGCCTCGCTTGCCCACCGTCGCATGCAACAGTGGGTGGGTGGGTTGGTGGGCCCTTTTTATTTGTATGACAAGCGGGCCACATGCACATGCAAGCGGACCTAGGCGGACAAGGAGTGGCCAGAAAGTGTCCGTCTGTGTCCGCTTTGGCCTGAAAACGAGACCAACTTTGGTCCAGAGATGGGGTGAAACGAACACGAAACTGACAAAAAAGTAAAATGGGGTCTGACGCTGGGTCGTCTGATATGTCCGTTTTACCACAAACGGACATACCCAGACAAAATGGGGTCGTGCGGTGGAGTTGGCCTAAGGTCATGGTTCACAACTCCATCTCCATTCCAGGAGCCAAGTTTGTTTAAACCTTGATTTTATATGTGTATGCCTGGTCGAAACTGAATCCTAAACTCGTATAACAACTCCAATGCGCGCCCCCCCCCCCCAAACAGACGCGTGCTTTCTCCATTTTTCATTCGTTTGGATCGGTCACATGCTTGGTGTCCGACCCCTTTTGCGTTTGGGTTGAGCACGCGCCAAATGCGTCGATCCATTTCTTTGCCGCACACAAATTTTAAAAGGCCTGTGGCCCTAAATCATAGAAGCGGCCATGTCATCGCACAGAGTTTATGTCGGCACCATGCAAGCGGCTGGCATACATTCCTGCCTCCAAAGAAACCATCACACAGTTCATGCTGGCGTACTTGCCAGCGGCCGGCGCACATGCCACCACACAAAAAATGAACGGGAGTTCAACCTATCTCGGTCGTGGTCATGATGGCACACAAAAAAGGATGGCGCTCTCCGCCATAGATCACTCTTCATCGAACATGAGCATGTCGGCCTGCATCTTCTCGAACCATGACCTCTTCCTCGGTGACACCGTGCTCAAGTCCACCTTCATAATCTCTACCATGTTCATCATGCTAGCGAGCGCCACTTCTTTTGCCTTGGTCTTAGCTTTGGTGGCCTCAATCTCGAGCATCTTCGCTTGCTTCTCCGCCTCTATCTCAAGCATCTTGGCTTGCTTCTCCGCCTCGAGCTCAAGCCTCCTCCTTTGTATCTCCATGAAGGCGTTCGCTTGCTCTTCCTTGTCTTGCGTGTGCTTCTCCTCCCTCGTGTCCTTGTTCATCATGCCCTCCAAAGTGGCATGCAAGTCCATCAACGCCGTCTCGCACTTGTCTTCCATCTTGGAGTTGGTCTTCCCCCGAGGGCATTTGGGTCTCATCAGGATCGAAGGCAGCCGCGCCCGCACCGCCTGCGAAGGCATCGGCTCCCGCACCGCCTTCGAAGATGATGTTCTTGATGATGAAACAGTTGGCCGTCTCACCGGTGGCCAGAATTCTTTCGAACAGGTTGCGGGCGCCAGGAAGCATGTCGGCTGGCATCTCCCGCGGGCGTGTCCTTGTCCCTTCGGAGGATGTTCCAATGGTCACTGGTGTGGTGTTGACCATGGGCATGGACGACGCCACCATGCTCACCTTCGGCGAGCATTCCCCGGAGAAGTGGGATGGTTGCGGATAGACATGGAAGCCGGGAATCGGGAGCGTGGAAGACACATGCGGAGACTCTGGCAGTACTCGCGGAAATGTCGACCAGCCGGCGCTGGCCGCGGCCACGACGGCACTGACGAGCCCGTGATGGCCAGGATTTAACCCTAGGTAGAGCAGGGCCTCCCTTGTTGTTGCAGTGACTCAGGCATTGGTTTCCTCCTGCTGCGTGACGGCGGCGGAAACCTCGAGCTTCGCGTCCTGCTTGTGCCCGGGCTCTTCCTCTTGGCTGATTGCACGACCTGCTGCTCGGGCATCAACTATTTCTTCTTGGGTGGCGCCGTAGTCTTGCGAGGCGCGCGGGGCTTGCCTGTGCCGGAGGTTAGACCGGAGGAGGCAAGGGAGGCGTGGCCGGCGGCGGCATCGAGGGTCTGCTCGTCGTCCATGGCAAGCGGTCGGGAGCGCGGGGGTCTTTGGACAAGTGGAGGAAATGGTGGTAGTTGTGTCGCCGACTGGCGGGCCAGGGGGAGGAGTAGGCGGGTGTCACACGCATCCATTTTGTGTTCCGCGCCGACGCAAATGAGTCCCAAATTTGGGCCAGCAATGGGTCAGCACGCATACAAAAAGCGGACGAGTGTCCATTTGGGTCGGTGTGTTGGGCTGACTTTTATGTCTGTTTTGACCCAAATGGACACACGCAAACGAAATGGGTCGGTGCGTAGTCTACACTCTCTATCCATTAATCCCGGTCAATCGCATGTGTCTTCCACGCTCCCGATTCCCGGCTTGGTTAGGATCACTTTCTATTCTCACTGACTGTAGGGGTCCACAAGATGTATTTATCTTCTCACTCCAATCTCTCTTGGTGTGTTTGGTTGAAAGGACACAATATTGTGGCTATGGCAATCCCCAGCTAGCTGGATAGGGATAGCCAATTTTTGTTTGGTTGGGTGGGTGAGGTTAACCCATATTTTATTTGGTTTGAAGGATGAAATACGGTTGAGGATAGTCAATGATGTGTTTGGTGAAAGGATCGATATGACCGACTAATGGGGGAGGCTGAATATGCAACTAGGAATTTTTAGCTCTCTTTAACAAATTAGGATGGAAAATAAAATAGATTGTCTATATATACAACTAAGGGAACAACCTATATGACAAGCACAATAACAAGCTCACCTTGCACAAAGTAAAGGTTAGAGATAAACACAAGTTGAGTTGGTGAAGACGAGGATGTATTACCGAAGTTCGCCCCCTTTAGGGGTGGTACGTCTCTGTTGGAGTAGTGTGGAGGCACAATGCACCCCAAGAAGCCACCAGGGCCACCGTATTCTCCTCACATCCTCGCACAATGCAAGATGTTGTGGTTCCACTAGTGGCGCCCTTGAAGGCGGCGATCGTACCTTTACAAAAAAAGGTAGGGGCTCTCTTCACAGCTTAATTGGAGGCTCCCAACACCATCACGAAGCTTCACCACAATGGATTGTGACTCCGAGGTGACCTCTTCCGTCTAGGGTGCCCAAACACTCAAGAGTAACAAAATGCATGAAGGGTTAGTGGGAGGGGGGATCAAATGTCTATTGGTGGAAGTGTAGATCGAGGCCTTCGCTTGCAAACCCTAGAGCAACAACAAGTTTTGTTGGCTAGGGACAAAGATTGACCAAAATGGAGATTAGGGCAACAATGGAGCTTGGGGGAGATAAGAGGTAGGTCTTCTTGGGGAAGAAGACCTCCTTTATATAGAGGGAATAAATTCAACCGTTATTCTACCTAGCCAGTAGTAAAGCGGTACTATCGCTCCTAGGAGATGTACTACCGCTTAGAGTGGAAGTTCCATGTGTGGCTGAGTGAGCACGTGAAGTGTAGTAGCAGTAGTGCTGCCGGAGCATTACTACCATCCCCCGTTAGTGTTACTACCGCTTAGGGTCATTCGAAATAAAAGGACAACAGTACAAAGAGGCACCAGAGCAGTAGTGTTGCATGAAGCGGTATTATTGTCCTAGTACCGCTCTACTACCGTGATTGCTGCAAAGTGCAATATAAGTCCCAAAAAGCGGAAGTAGTCGCGGTAGTAGAATATGGAAGTACCACAATAAACGGTACTACATATAGGTGCTAAACCTGCCATATCTCAGGTAGGGGTCCTAAGCTAGGCGTCTTGGAGCGATGGTAACATGGACACATGATTTACCCATGTTCAGGCTCTCTCGAAGAGATAATACTATGCATCTTGCTTTTGATTGTATTGATATTGGAGATAGTACAGAGTACATGTATCCGCTGTTTAGAAAAAACTGCATGATCGCACAAGGCCATTGTTGACGTTGATCCCCCTAGCTCCATGGACAATTCCATGATCTCGCTTGAGATTTGAGTTGACAATGAAGGCACTAGTCCGATCTTGACGACCCGACGTGGAGCGTAGTACTCTGTCCAACCAAGGTGACCAGTCTAGCCCGCAATGAAGATGCTGACATCAACGATGAAGTTCGGCTCCCACATGTAGATCGCGTTGGAGCCGATCCGAACTCCCATTGCACCGCAGTGACTGCCAACGGGACCTGCATGGGCCACTAATGTCAGTGTAAAATCTAGCATATCTCGAGGCAGGGGGTCCTAAGCTAGGTGTCTTAGAGTGATGGTAACATGGACACATGACTTTACCCAGGTTCGGGCTCTCTCGAAGAGAGAATAGCCGATGTCCTGCTTTTGATTATATTGATATGGGGGATAGTACAAAGTACATGTATCTACCACAAGATTGTGATCTAAGTTGTAATGCCCTCTTTTATTGACTAGCCTAGCCTAGGTTTAAAAATGACCAGAGGCCTACACTTCAAAAAACAAACTTATGTGATGATACGTGTTTGTCGCAGTAGGTCACGTTTTCTTTCATGGATGTACATCCATGATGCTTTTACGACAGAATCAAGATGGTCATACCTATGTTGTCGTAGAAGTGTTCGATGACAATACTCGAATTATCATCACGGAAGTGTCCACTTCCATGACGATAAATGGCACGTCAAGGAAGTGTTTTCGTCAAGGGTAACCGACACGTGGTATCCACCGTAACGGGTCACCGTTAAGCTATCAGATTCCGATTTGCATCCGATAACCCATTAACAACCCAGACCAATGAGAATTTTCCACGTGTAAAATTCTCATTGCCCAAAGGAACACATGTCAACTCGGCGTTGGGACACATTTGACCCATTCAATGGACGATAGACGCCTATGCTACGTCTACACGTGGCATGGCCCAAAAGTGGTCCATTTTGGTTAATAAGGCCGGCCTATTTGACTTGGTCAAAAGTTAGCTGATACGTCTCCAAAGTATCTATGATTTTTTATTGTTCCATGCTGTTATAGTATCAATCTTGGATGTTTTATATACATTTACTAGCAACTTTATATCATTTTTTGGGACTAACCTATTGACATAGTGCCCAGCGCTAGTTGTTGTTTTCTACCTATTTTTTACTTTGCATAATATTAATATCAAACGAATTCGAAATGCAATAAAACATTTTGGAGATTTTTTCTGGACAGAAGACACCCGGGATCTAAGAGACCACACAAATGCAGGCCCGTGGGGCCCACTAGGCACCAGGGCGCCAGGGGGCCCAGGCGTGCCCTGGTAGGTAGTGGAGCCCACGGGGACCCTTTCCATCGACCTCCAGCTCTATAAATACCACAATATTCCAGAAACCCTACGGGAGTCGACGAAATATTTTTCCAGCCGCCGCAAGTTCCAGAACCACTAGATCCAATCTAGGGGCCTTTTTCGGCACTTTGTCGGAGGGGGACATGATCATGGAGGGGTTCATCATCCTCATTGGTGCTCCTCCGATGATGTGTGATTAGTTTATCACAAACCTACGTGTCCGTAGTTAGTAGCTAGATGGCATCTTCTCTCTTTTTAATCTTTAATATAATGTTCTCCTCGATGTTCTTGGAGATCTATTTGATGTAACTCTTTTTTGTGGTGTGTTTGTTGGGATCCGATGAATTGTGAGTTTATGATTAGATCTATCCATACATAATTATTATAGTCTCCTATTTCTTCTTCGATATTTTTGTTTGGTCTGGCCAACTATATTAATTTAATTTGCCATGGGAAAAGATGCTTTGTAATGGGTTCGATCTTGTGGTGCTCAATCTCAGTGACAGAAGGAGACATGAAACACATGTATTGTTGTTATTAAGGATAACAAGATGGGTCTATTCCTACAGGAATAGATCTTGTCTACATCATGTCGTCGTTCCTATTAGATTACTCCATTTTTCCATGAACTTAATACACTAGATGCATGCTGGATAGGGGTCGATGTGTGGAGTAATATTAGTAGATGCAGAATCATTTCAATCTACTAATCTTGGACGTGATGCCTATCTAAATGATCATTGTCTCGGATATCATTATAATTATTTGCTTTTCTATCAATTGCCCAACAGTAATTTGTTTACCCACTGTACGTTGTTTTCTTGAGAGACACCACTAGTGAAATCTACGGCCCCTGGGTCTATTTCCTATCATATATTTTTAGATATATTCGACGAAAAACCAAAAACTACTTTGCTACGTTCTATTTGCTCTTAACTTATTTGCATCTATCAACCAATTTATTTATCATATCTCAATACCGTTGAGGGATTGACAACCCCTCTACGCATTGGGTTGCAAGATTTATTGTTTGTGTGCAGGTATTGTTTACATAGTCTTGCTTGGTTCTCCTACTGGATTGATAACCTTGGTTTCATAACCGAGGGAAATACTTACTTCTAATATGATGCATCATCCCCTCAACTTCGGGGAAATACCAACACGGGTCACAAGTAGCATTAGCGGGCTGGCCCATGGAAGCCTATTAACGACATGTTCGCAGCCATTTACAGCCCAGGAACTATCGACCCGTTAGGCCTATTCGAATTAGGCCCAGTAGCATCATGTGGGCCGTCGATTATGATTCCATCCCATTGTCACTTTTGTCCCATGTATGGCTCGTGACGTCTTTTTGCCTATATGACGCCTTTTATATCTCTGGGCCCTCTAATGGCTTGTGGTGATTCTGGCCCATAATTGGTAACCCACAAGTTTACGGGATCAATTGTAGCCTTTTTCGATAAGTAATACCATCGAACCCAATGAGGAGCTAAAGGTAGAACATATATTCCCTCAAGTTCTATCGACCACCGATACAACTCTACGCACACTTAATATTTGCTTTACCTAGAACAAGAATAAAACTAGAAGTACTTTGCGAGAATAAACATGTGAATAAATTACAAGATAATAAACTTAGTAGTGTAGTAGAAAGATTTTTGTAACACAATAGAAATATTTGTCCCGACGCAATCGATAACTATACCGGTAATCATTATTGAAATTTTATACGAGGGAGAGGCATGAGCTAACACACTTTCCATACTTGGATAATATGCACATATGATTGGAACTCTAGCAAGCATCCACAGCTACTAAAGATCATTAAGCTAAAACCCAACCATAGCCTTAAGTATCAAGTCCTGTTTACTCCCATACGCAACAACCCCCATACTCGGATATGCATTTCTGCCACTCTCGCCACCCACTATAAGAGATTCTTAAACATATTGCAACACCCTAAAGCAGGGATCCCTCATGTTTGCACGACACGAAGAGCGTCGTAGGATAGCTCCATAATAAAAATATATAACTCATACCAACCACGATCGTCGATTAACCCATAGGACAAAACACAACATAGGATAACCATATATCATTGGATAATAATATATAGTGTTGACCACCATGTTTAAGTAGAGAATTACAGCAGGGATAGAGAGGTTACACCGCTGAATAGAGGGGGATAAAGTTAGTATTGACGGTAGCAAGATTGTTGATGTAGACCGCTGTCACGATCCTTGCCCCGGCGGCACTCTGGTGCCACCAGGAGAGAGAGGGGGAGAGCCCCCTCCTCCTTCTTTTTCCCTGGCCTCCCGTAGATGGGAGGATGGTTTCCCCTCTGGTCCATGGCCTCCATGGCGGCGGAGGGGCGAGAGCCCCTCCTATATTGGATCCATCTCTCTGTTTCTCTTCTATTTCGCGACCCCAGATCTAGCCTTCACCGTTTCTTAAATATCCGGAGATCCGTAACTCTAATTGCGCTAAAAGTTTAACATGATTTTTGTCTAGATATAAGCTTCCTTGCGCCCGAAGTAGATCCCCAACCGAATTATGGGGTGCCCATCAGGCACCAACGCGTGCTAGGGGGGAGCCACGCCCGGGTGTCTTGTGGAGGCCCTGGGCCTCCATTTGCGTTGATTCCACCTCCCAAAAATCACATACATTCTAAAAAAATCTCAATAATTTTTTATCATGTTTGGACTTCGTTTGATATGGATATTCCGCCAAACAAAAAAACATGCAACAAACAGGAACTGGCACTGGGGAATGGATCAATATGTTAGTCCAATAAATCATATAAAATGTTGCCAAAAGTATGTGAAAGTTGTATAATATTGGCATGGAACAACAAAAAATTATAGATATGACGGAGGTGTATCAGTATCCCCAAGCTTAATTCCTACTCGTCCTCAAGTAGGTAAATGATAAAAAGATAATTTTTGATGTGGAATCCTACCAAACATAATCTTTGTCATATAATCTAATCATGGCATGAATATTAAGACACGAGTGATTCAAAACATTAGTCTATAATTTGACATAAAGAAACTAATACTCAGGCATCCCACTAAACAATCATGTCTTTCAAAATATCAAGGCTAAAGAACGTTATCCTTACAAAATCATATAGTCTTGTCATGCTCCGTCTTCTTAACACAAAGTATAAATCATGCATTACCCCGGTGTCAGCCAAGCAATTGGTTCATCCTTTTTAATGCTCTTCAACATTTTCACTCCCACGCAATACATGAGCGCAAGCCATGGATATAATACTATTTGTGGAATAGAATGCGGTGGTAGAGATTAATATGAAGAAGACAAAAAGGAAGATAGTCTCACATCGATGCGGCTAAACAACAGGCTATGGAGATGCCCATCAATTGATGTTAATGCGGGGAATAGGGATTGACATGCAACATATGCACTAAGAGTTATAAGTGTATGAAAACTCAAACTGAAAACTAAGCAGGTGTGCTTCCAACTTGCTTGTTCGAAGACCTCGGACATTTTAGGAAGCCCATCATCAGAATATACAAGCCAAGTTCTATAATAAAAAATTCCCACTAGTATATGAAAGTAAAAGCATAGGAGACTCTGTATATGAAAAACATGGTGCTAGTTTGAAGCAAGAGTGTGGTAAGGGATAGTAGCAATGCCCGTTCTCCCTTTTCTCTCAATTTTTTTCTCTGGGCTCTTTTTGGCCTCACTTTTTTTTCTTTTTTGTCCGGTGTCTCATCCGACTTGGCGGGGAATCATAGTATCCATCATCCTTTCCTCACTGGGACATGCTCTTATAATGAATAATGATGATCAACATACTTCTATTTACTTACAACTCACAAATTACAACTCGATACCTAGAACAATATGACTTTGTATGAATGCCTCTAGCGGTGTACCAGGATGTGCAATGATCTAACATAGCAAAGATATCAAAAAAACGGACAAGCCATGAAAATATAATTCTAGCTAACTTATGATCATGTAAAGCAATATGAAAATGAATGCTCAAGTCTTGTATATGATGATGGTGGAAGTTGCATGGAAATATATCTCAGAATGGCTATGGAAATACCATAATAGGTAGCTATGGTGGCTGTTTTGAGGAAGATATAATAAGGCTTATGTGTGATAGAGCGTATCATATCACGGGGTTTGGATGCACCGACGAAGTTTGTGCCACAACTCGAGGTGAGAAAGGGCAATGCACGGTACCGTAGAAGCTAGCAAATTGCGGAAAGGTAAGTGTGTGTATAATCCATGGACTCACATTAGTCATAAACAACTCACATATTCATTGCGAATAGACCTTGAAGAAAAGTACTACTATGCATGCTCCTAGGGGAGATGTTGGTAGGAGTTAACCATCGCGCGACCCCGACCTTCATGCAAAGATAGACAATCAAGGATAAATTGTGCTCCAACTTCCTGGCATGACGGAAGACTATACGTGCATGCTTCGGCAAGCACAAACCTTAACACAAATATTCCTATTAAACACAACCATCCACTAGTACCTCTCACATATTATCATCTCTATATCGCAAAACTATTGCAAGGAATCAAACATACACTAGTACAACGAGGTGCTATACAAACGGTTTTTAACCCCTTTCCGCGATGGCATATGGTACCGTCGCCTAGTGAGTGACTGTGATAGGGGGGTCCTTCCCACATGACCTAGAAACCGTCGGGGATATGCCCTCCTGGCACACATGCTCGGCAAAATGAGGTTGTGTGCGACCGGCGAGCGATCAAATATGGTTATACGTACAGTAGTGCTAAAAAATCAATTATACAGGAGAAATCATTTCCGGTCGTAAGTTCATCCCACACAGTCAATCCCCGCTAAATGTTTCCATTCATATCTACATCCCACACAATCGCTCCAAGGAAAACGTTTCTGTTCGCAGGTACATCACACACAAGTTTACAGGTTAAATCATTTGTGATAGTGTTTCCATTGCACACGGTATTAACAATTTATTGTTTGCATTTTTGAATGTATCACACATAGTGCGTAGAAGAAACTGTGTGGCAAAGGTTGTCCATCACACACAGTTTTTATGCGTTTACACCAGGTGTCCTAACGCAAACAGTTTTCAATAGGATGTTGTGTCTGATTGTTCATTAATCCAACATGGTTTATTCCTAGAAACTGTGTGTGTTTCCTGAGGTCATCGCCCATGGTGTTTTCTCAATAACCATTTTCCATAGAAAATCCAAATTAGCAGACTAATTATCCTATTATTAATAATCCATTTATTAATCTAATTGACATTTCATATTAAGCACACAATATATTTCATTTTCATCATTGAAATACGCCAGAGTAAAACATCATATAGCTTCAGCACTTAGCTACCCCATTACTGAACTGCACCAGCACCAAGTTTCACATGCAACATCTATAACCATTCGAAATTAGCATCATAGACGGTACATAGATAGATGTGTCTCATCTGGAAAACCGCTGAAGCAGAAGGCAAATATTGAGCCTTCATTGATGTTGAAGGTCTTTGCAACTTTAGGCCAGTGCCTGTGGATGATTGACCGTCCATCCTTCGTCCTCTTCAGGAACACTTCAATATTGAACTGTGGGTGTTGTATGAATACCCTCCTCGCCTCCTGACCATACAGGTGGTTTGAGAGGTAATCATTAGTGAACTGCTTTGGAAAGGCCTGAAAGCAAGGATTTGCATAAATATCTTCTCTATATTGGAAATGGGGCAAAGGAATAAAAAAGGCAAGGTATAATAGTTAGTACCATCCTATAGTGAACTCATGTCTTCTTCATTGTGCAGACAAAGATCTTGTTGTTTTTTGTCGCTAATTTCTTTATCCTAATAATCTTTCTTAGTTTCTTGACTTGACTGATATTCATGGACAACTCATTTCCCTATATGCAAAAAGGGTCGAACAATGGGTCAAAACCTCTGACAGCAGGACCTACATGTGCAAGACCAAATTGTTAAAAACCTAAATATTAGAATGGTTCATGCAATTGCACAATAATGTGCTATTAGACAAAGGACCATGCATGTGCAAACCTCGATTGTAAACCTCAGTGCTTCCCATTGTTTCCATGCAACACATATAATGTAGTTAGTGATCAGGTTAAGTGAGGGTTCGCATGCTATTAGTAAAATATGTTGATGAAAATAGTCACATTGCAGATTCATCAGATTAATTCAAGCCACATGGATAACCCATTTATCCAAACCAAGCATGATTAAGAACTAGGAAATGCAGCAATTGTACATATTTCTCATGTATTAAGTGCGGCCAAATTCGATTATTCCTCACATGCACAACAATACAAAATTCTACCCACAATAATTGGACATCACATTGTAGAATTGAACCAAGCAATTAACTAAACACCACAACAAATTAACCAAACATTAACTGAGCTCCACATTGCACAATATAACATACTCCCAATAGAAGATCAGACAGTTAACCAAACCAAGCATGCTTAACAACTTGGAAATATAGCAATTGTATTTGTTTCTCATGTATTTAGTACAACCAAATTTGATTTATTTCTCACATGGTATACAATAACAGAATGCACCCACAACAATTGAACATTGCATTGCAGAATTGAACCAAACAGATAACTAAACACCACAACAAATGAACCGAACGTTAACTGAGCACCACATTGCACAATGTATAACATACTAGAAGATCAGACAGTTAACCAAACCAAGCATGCTAGACAACTTGGAAATATAGAAATTGTAATAATTTCTCATGTATTTTGTAAAGAAAAAATTGATTTATTTCTCACATGGAAGACAATACAAAATTTCACCCTGAAGAATTGAACATCACATTTGCAGAATTGAACCAAACAGTTAACTGGCACAACAACTAATTAACCAAACAGTTAATAAGTGAGCACCACATTGCACGACAAATAGAACATATACACTAGAGCAACATATTGCATGGTAAAATTAGATAGCACACTTCACTGGAATTTGTTAAGGAAAGACATTAGCTAGCAAACTGAACATGTGTCCTTATGGTGAGCTAATAAGACAAGCTACTCCTCATGGTGGGAGATATCGATGACGATTGGCTCCTTGGACATGGAAGAGTGCGTGGCCTCCACATCGTGGGTGCCCTCGTCATAGTGGTGAGTTGCCTGAGCCGCTCCGGGCACCAGCCTCCTGGCTCTCGCGTTGAGGTAAGCACGTGCACGGTGAGAAAACACCTCGTAGTCTTCGTCGAAGGACCGACGGTGGCCTCGAGAAAACACCATGAACGGTCATTTAAAGCAGCCAACCGCGTCATGGCGTCGGCGCATGAGGCGTCGACGGCGGCCTCGACGGTGAGGTGCTCCTCAAGATCTGGGGGTCGGCACGAATGACAGCCATCGCGACCTCATCCGCGCGTGTGGCCGCGATTTGCTTCTCCACTGCGGAATGCTCCTTGAGCTCCTAGCTATACTGCGTGCACCATGGCTTAGGGCGGCGCTTATTTCGTGGAGGGGAAAGTGATATGGGCGGAAGGTGTCGCGCCGGCGGTCGGGGCATGTGGGATGTGGAAGGAGTTGGAGGATGGGGGTCGGGTGTGGATTGCCTGCCTGGATGGACGAGGCCGAGCAGCGTGAAGGAGGGTCGCCGACGAGGAGGCGACGTTGCAAGCAAGGAGTGAAGGTTTCAACCTGGAAAGGAAGGTGAAAACAGGGGAAATGTGGCTTTTGGTAAGGGGGAGGAGGCGTGGAGGTAGGTATTTTCGTGGAAGCCAAAAAAATCAATTGGTTCAGCGAAAAAACTGGCGCACAAAGTGTCATCAGACACGGTCCCTTATTCAGTACTCTGTACGATATGTGAACATCACAAATGATTCAGATAGCTTAACCCGTGTGTGATGAGTTTGAACGTCAAAATTTTTGGGTCGGATTTCCCTGGTTACAGCGGTCATCCAAGTCATTGCATAATTTGCGTACACAAAGGAGACTACAGCAGACCCACACTTCTTAATCGAGCAATTTCAGCAATTAAATAGAGCTAGCTGACCTAAACATTACTTTAACAAATTAATGACCGGCGCTCTTAATTGAACAAAACAAAGAGTACTACTACGGCTGGTGCTCGTCGATCTCCGCCACCTCCTCCATGTCCAGCTCGTTCCCAACGATCTCCTGGGGAAGGGGATCCATGGCATCCATCACACCATACTCGGCAAGCATCTCGCCATCCGCATCCGCCATATCTTTGGAATAGGCCACCACGAGGTTGGCATGGGAGGCCTCGATCTTGGCTTGGGCGGGCTCCATTCTTGCAAGGTATGCCAAGCAGGAACGGACGACTGCTCGAACGTTCTCGACGATTGCCATGTCTTCGGCCGTGGGTTGCCAACCGTTGTCAAAGAAGCTTCGTTCAATTTGCGTGGTGACCGCCATGAGCTGGGCGTGGGTGGCCTCGACATGGTCGTGGGCGGCCTCCAACAGGGCTAAGGCCACTGCTACGGAACGGACAACTGTTGTGCCGCTCTCACTAGTTGCTATCCCCGAGGCAGATGTTGCTGCTGCCACCTGAGAAGCAACATCAGCCATTTGGGATGCCTTGGCCGCCCAGTCGCAGATTGCGGCCGCGCTCACGAAGCTTGTTAGCACGCGCCTGGCGGTTGCGGTCGCGCTCTCACTGGAGTGGGCTGCCGAAGTTGCCCTCACAAAGTGGGTCCACGTCCCCATTTTTCACCGGCGATGATTGAACAGTGAAATGATATTTGGGGAGCGAGTTAGTGTGCTTGACACGTCGGTTGTGGACCGTAGCCGATGCACCTTCTTGCGTAAGCCGTATGCGCAGTATACACCGACGGTGCTCCAGGATATTTTGTACTGCATCTCACACGGTTGGTGGTAATAAACTGTGTGCGATCTACTTGATTTTTCATCTTGATTTGAATTACATAATGGTGTCACAGCTGCAAATAATGGTGTTTGAATTGCTAGAACTCTTATCTGCTGTGAACATGCAACTATAGGTGTGTCGTCAAAAAATTTGGAATTATTCAGGGTTCGTTTGGACATTTTTATACATTAACTTGGTTTTCTAGCATTTTAGGTGCACAATTCAAATTTAAACTACATGCACATGCTCCGGTGCACCAAAATGGGTTGTAAAATGATATATGTGTCCACGGGTTGATGCTTATGTCCCATTCAAGAAATGGGAATGAATTTCAAACACCACGACACCGTGGCTCACCAGCAAACGTTGAGGTCCTTGCTTTTGTAATTCTAGTAAATAAAAAACTCATTTGAAATTCATGAACCTTGGCATGCTATCATGGAGCGACATCAACATGCTAGGGTAAAAAGAAATTGTCCCACTTGGGGCAGGTTTGGGTATAAGCTTCTCACGAACCAGAGCTTCTCACAACAAGCCTGATGGTTTCGGTACGGACTGTGCCACCTTTTGGGACGAAACGATATCTGTTGCCTCTTATTGCTTTCAAAAATTTCTAGTGTCAACATAGAACAAAAGGAGTGTTGTGTTAAATTTTTTAAAAATCGGGGTTCGTTTGGACATTTTTATACATTAACTGGGTTTTCTAGGCATTTTATGTGCATAATTCAAATTTGAACAACAGACACATGCTCCAGTGCATATAAATTGATTGAAAAAAAAATTTGTGTCCTTGGTTGCATGCTTAGGTCCCATGCAAGAAATGGGAATGAATGTCAAACACCCTGCCACCGTCACTCGGTCGCAAACATTGAGATACCTGGTTTTTAAAATCTAGTAAATCCAAAACTCATCTGAAATTCATAAAACTTGGCAAGCTATCATGGAGCGGCATCAACATGCCGTGGTAAATTTTTTGTCCCATTTGAGGCAGGTTTGGGTATAAGCTTCTCACAAACCAGAGCTTCTCACAACAAGCATGATGGTTTCGGTAGGGAACGTTCCACCTTCGGGGACGAAACGATATCCGTTGCCTCTTATTGCTTTAAAAAAATCTAGTATCAATATAGAATAACAAGAGTGTTGTGTTAAATTTCGTAATTTTTTGGGGTTCGTTTGGACATTTTTATGCATTAACTAGGTTTTCTAGGCATTTTAAGTGCATAATTCAAATTTGAACTACACACACATACTCCAGTGCATATAAATTGGTTGAAAAATGAAATATGTGTCCTTGGTTGCATGCTTAGGTCCCATGCAAGAAATGGGAATGAATGTCAAACACCCTGCCACCGTCCCTCGACCGCAAACATTGAGATACCTGGTTTTTAAATTCTAGAAAATCCAAAACTCTTTTGAAATTCATGAAACTTGGCATGCTATCATGGAGCGGCATAAACATGTCGTGGTAAATTTTTTGTCCCATTTGGGGCAGGTTTGGGTATAAGCTTCTCACAAACCAGAGTTTCTCACAATAAGCCTGGTGGTTTCAGTAGGGAACATGCCACCTTTGGGGACGAAACGATATTTGTTTCCTCTTATTGCTTTCAAAAAAAATTCTAGTGTCAACATAGAACTACAGGAGTGTTGTGTTAAATTTTGGAATTTTTCAGGGTTCGTTTGGACATTTTTATACATTAACTGGGTTTTCTAGGCATTTATGTGCATAATTCAAATTTGAACAACATGCACATGCTCGAGTGCATATAAATTTGTTGAAAAATCAAATATGTGTCCTTGGGTGCATGCTTAGGTCTGATGCAAGAAATGGGAATGAATTTCAAACACCAGGGTACTATTGATTGCCGGCAAAAAGTTGAGATACTTTGTTTTTAAATTCTAGTAAATCCAAAACTGGTCTGAAATTCATGAAACTTGGCATGCTATCATGGAGTGGCACCCGACATCCTGTGTTATTTTTCGTGTCCATTTTGAGATAAGGTACACTCGAATAACATCCAACAAAGGAATTTTAAGACAAACGTTTTAGATAGAACACCCGTATGTAAACCGACAGCTTCCCCAGTAAGCCAAGGGAAAATGCGCCGAGCAGGATTTGTGCAGCTCTTCATCACAAACATTTTATATAGAACACCTGTATGCAAAGTGAGAGGTATGGTCTTCGTAGTAATCCTATGGAAAATTTGCCGTGTAAGATTTGTGCATCTCTTCAACTCTAATGGTTTAGATTGAATAAGGTATGCAAAGCGAGACTTCGGCGCTAAGCCAAGAGAAAATTTGGCAAGTAGGATTTGTACCTCCCTTCAACGCAAACAATTTTTTCGGATGACCCGTGTGCAACGACGTACAGACAATTTGGTAAGATCTGCATATGTCATATTGGGTATATTGTCATTTGTCAAACAGGAAAGATTGACATTTATTGATCTAGTAACATTGCCATTTATCAATCCTTGTAACACTGCAATTTGTCAAAATATGCAGCTAAAATCACTAGCACTATCTAATTGTTGCAACTAAAATTCACTAATTAAGCATAGATTTCATTCATAGATCAAGCAGTTGTCCCTAATTTATACAAAAAATTCAACTCGGCAGCTGAACCGACCAAACTTTTCCCCAATTGTTGCCAACCATGTATGAAATAGCTAGTTCAACTATATATACTAGCTAATTTTAAGTACGTTGTAAAGTTCCACCACATCTATAGTTAGATGAACTGAACAGAATAGCCCCTCAATACTACTACTACTATGGAGGGGCTTTGTACTACTTCTGGCAGCCTCTCCTCTGCCGAGCGCGCTCAGTCAGAGGAAGAGGAGGAGGAGGAGGAGCCTACTGACGAGTTGGACAACTGCAATACGATGCCTGCCACTGCTTCACATTCAACGACGCTCACCTCGAATGCTATCTGCCCCTCGGGACGACCCCTCTTGAAGTGGCCGGACTGCTCGTAGATCTCTTGATTCGTCGCCTCTGCGTGGGCGTGTGCCGCGACCACAACCGCGGTAAGGTTCTTTGCGTGCTCGACAAGGTGCTCCTCCTCCTCCCTCCTCCGGGTGGCGGTGGCGGAGCGGGTGATGATCTCGGTGGTCGACGGTGGCCTAGCGGCCACGGCGGCCGACGATGGGGTGGCGGCCACAACCACCACCTCCCACTTTCGGGCCACGGTGGCGGAACGGGTGATGGCCATGGTGGCCGGTAGTGGGGTGGCGGCCACGACGGCCAGCTCCAGCCTTCGGGCCGCCGCGGCGGAGCGGGTGATGGCCCTGGGTTTTGATACATCCATTTTGCATCATGCTTATATGTTGATATTTAGTGCATTATGGGTTGTTATTATATGTTTAGTCACAATACTTATGCCTTTTCTATATTATTTTATAAGGTTTACATGAAGAGGGAGAATGCCGGCAGCTGGAATTCTGGGCTGGAAAAGGAGAAAACTCTGGAAACCTACTCTGCACAACTCCAAAAGCCCCGAAATTAAATAGAACGCCCTTTCAGAAAATATAAAAAATATCTGGCGAAAGAATTCCACGAGGGGGGCCACCGGCTGTCCACGAGGGTGGGGGGCGCGTCCCCCCTTCCCAGATGCCCATCTTCTCCTATATTAGGTGTTTTGACCTAGAAAAAAAGTCATAAGGAGGCTTTTGGGACCAGACGTCGCCGTCTCGAGGCGGAACCGAGGCGGAAACCAATCTAGGGCTCCGACAGAGCTGTTCTGTCGGGGATACTTCCCTCCGGGAGGGGGAAATCATCACCGCCGTCATCACCAACAACTCTCCCATCTTGGGGAGGGCTATCTTCATAAACATCTTCACCAACACCATCTCCTCTCAAACTCTAGTTCATCTCTTGTATCCAATCTTTGTACCCAAACTTCAGATTGGTACCAGTGGGTTGCTAGTAGTGTTGATTACTCCTTGTAGTTGTTGCTACTTGGTTTATTTGGTGGAAAATCATATGTTCAGATCCATTATGCATATTAATATCCCTCTGATCATGATCAATATTATGTCTTGTGAGTAGTTACTTTTGTTCCCGAGGACATGGGAGAAGTCTTGCTATCAGTAGTCATCTGGGTTTGGTCTTCGTTCGATATTTTGATGAGATGTATGTTGTGTCTCCTCTAATGTTGTCATGTGAACGTCGACTACATGACACTTCACCATTATTTGGGCATAGAGGAAGGAATTGGAAAGTAATAAGTAGATGATGGGTTGGTAGAGTGACAGAAGCTTAAACCCTAGTTTATGTGTTGCTTCGTAAGGGGCTGATTTGGATCCATATGTTTCAGGCCATGGTTAGGTTTACCTTAATACTTCTTTTGTAGTTGCGGATGCTTGCATTAGAGGTTAATCGTAAGTGGGAGGCTTGTCGAAGTAAGGGCAGCACCCAGGCACTGATCCACCCACATACCAAATTATCAAAGTACCGAACGCGAATCGGATGATCGTGATGAAAACTAGCTTGACGATAATTCCCATGTGTCCTCGGGAGCGCTTTACTTTATATAAGAGTTTGTCCAGGCTTGTCCTTTGCTACAAAAAGGATTGGGCCACCTTGCTGCACCTTATTTACTTTTACCGTTTGTCACTTGCTACCAATTATCTTATCACAAAACTATCTGTTACCTATAATTTCAGTGGTTGCAGAAAGTACCTTACTGAAAACTGCCTATCATTTCCTTCTGCTCCTCGTTGGGTTCGACACTCTTACTTATCGAAAGGACTACGATAGATCCCCTACACTTGTGGGTCATCAAGACTCTTTTCTGGCGCCGTTGCCGGGGAACGAAGCGCCTTTGGTAAGGAAAAATTTATATAGTGTGCTAAAATTTATTGTCACTTGTTACTATGGCTCAAAATCCTTTGAGAGGCTTGTTCGGGGTATCTTCACCCCGACGAGAAGAGCAAATAGTTGCTCCTCAACCTACTGCACCTATTGAAATTTTTTGCTTTGAGATTCCTTCGGGTATGATAGAGAAACTGCTTGAAAATCCCTTTACAGGAGATGGAACACTACATCCCGATTTACACCTAATCTATGTGGATGAAGTTTGTGGATTGTTTAAGCTTGCAGGTATGCCCGAGGATGTTATCAAGAAGAAGTTCTTCCCTTTATCTCTGATGGGAGATGCATTGACATGGTTTAGGCTATGCGATGACATGGGATCATGGAACTATAATCCTCTGAAGTTGGAATTTCATTAGAAGTTCTACCCTATGCACCAGGTTCATCGTGATCGTAATTATATTTATAATTTCCGGCCTCGCGAAGGAGAAAGCATCGCTCAAGCTTGGGGGAGGCTTAAGTCAATGTTATATTGATGCCCCAATCATGAGCTCTCAAGAGAAATGAGCATTCAAAAATTTTATGCTCGGCTTTCTCTTAATAATCGCTCCATGCTCGATACTTCTTGTTTTGGCTCTTATATGATGAAGACTATTGAATTCAAATGGGATTTATTGGAAAGAATTAAACGCAACTCTGAAGATTGGGATCTCGACAAAGGTAAGGAGTCAGGTATGACCCCTAAGTTTGATTGTGTTAAAGCTTTTATGGATACCGATGTTTTCCGTGAGTTTAGCACTAAATATGGACTTGACTCTGAGATAGTAGCTTCTTTGTGTGAATCTTTTGCTACTCATGTTGATCTCCCCAAGGAGAAGTGGTTTAAATACCATCCCCTATTGAAGTAAAAGTAGTTGAACCTATTAAAGTTGAAGAAAAGACTATCACTTATAATATTGATCCTATGATACCTACCGCTTATATTGAGAAACCACCTTTCCCTGTGAGGATAAAGGATCATGCTCAAGCTTCAACTGTAGTTCGTAAGAGTAATACTAGAACACCTACACCCTCTGAGCAAATTAAAGTTGAACCTAGTGTTTCTATGGTTAAAGATATCTTGGTAGAAGATTTAGATGGACATGTTATTTACCTCCAAGAGGTCTGCTAGAATAGCCAAACCCAATGCTAGGAACAAACATAGACTTGTGGGCTTGCCTGTTATCTCCGCTAAGATAGGAGATCATTGCTATCATGGTTTATGTGACGTAGGTGCTTGTGCGAGTATTATCCCTTTTGATTTGTATAACGAAATTATGCATGATATTGCACCTGTTGAGTTAGAAGGGATTGATGTTACTATTAGGCTTGCTAATAGAGACACCATTTCACCAGTTCGGATTGTTAGAGATGTTGAAGTCTTGTGTGGGAAAGTTAAATACCCTGCTGATTTTCTTATTCTAAGTTCCCCACAAGATGAATTCTGTCCCATTATATTTGGCATACCCTTCTTAAATACTGTCAATGCCAAGATAGACTGCGTGAAAGATATTGTTACTTTTGGATTAGGAGATATGTCTCGTGATTTTAACTTTGCTAAATTCCGTAGACAACCCCTTGAAATGGCACCACCTAGTAAGGATGAAATTATTGGTCTTGCTTCTATTTCCATGCCACCTAATGACCCTTTAGAACAGTACTTGCTAGACCACAAAAATGATATGCATATGAACGAGAGAAGGGAGATAGATGAAATATTCCTTATACAGGGACGCGTATTGAAAAACAACTTGCCTGTTGAAATCCTAGGGGATCCTCCTCCACCCAAGGGTGATCCCGTGTTTGAACTTAAACCTTTACCTGATAATCTTAAATATGTTTATCTTGATGAAAAGAAGATATATCCTGTTATTATTAGCGCTAACCTTTCATAGCAGGAAGAAGAAAAACTATTGAAAACCCTGAAGAAGCATCGTGCTGCTATTGGATATACTCTCGATGATCTTAAGGGCATTAGTCCCACTATATGCCAACACAAGATAAAATTGGAAGAAAATGCTAAACCGGTTATTGATCATCAGCGACGGTTAAATCCTAAGATGAAAGAAGTGGTAAGAAAGGAAATACTAAAGCTTCTAGAGGAAGGTATTATCTATCAAGTTGCTGATAGTCAGTGGGTAAGTCATGTCCATTGTGTTCCTAAGAAAGGAGTTATGACTGTTGTCCCTAATGATAAAGATGAATTGACCCCGCAAAGAATAGTTATAGGTTATAGGATGGTAATTGATTTCTGTAAGTTAAATAAAGCTACTAAGAAAGATCATTACCCCTTGCCATTTATCGATCAAATGCTAGAAAGGTTATCCAAACATACTCATTTATGCTTTCTAGATGGTTACTCTGGTTTTTCTCAAATACCTGTGTCAAAAGGGGAACAAGAAAAGACCACTTTTACTTGTCCTTTTGGTACCTTTGCTTACAGACGTATGCCTTTTGGTTTATGTAATGCACCCGCTACCTTTCAAAGATACATGATGGCTATATTCTCTGATTGTTGTGAAAAGATTGTTGAGGTGTTCATGGATGATTTCTCTGTTTACGGAACTTCTTTTGATGATTGCTTAGGCAACCTTGATCGAGTTTTGTAGAGATGTGAAGACACTAACCTTATCTTGAATTGGGAGAAGTGCCACTTAATGGTTAATGAAGGCATTGTCTTGGGACATAAAATTTCTGAAAGAGGTATTGAAGTTGACAAAGCTAAATTTGATGCTATTGAAAAGATTCCATACCCTAAGGACATCAAAGGTATACAAAGTTTCCTTGGTCATGCCGGGTTTTATAGGAGGTTCATAAAGGACTTCTCCAAAATCTCCAGGCCTCTGACTAATCTCTTACAAAAAGATATTCCTTTTGTCTTTGATGATGATTGTCTAGAAGCATTTGAAATACTTAAGAAAGTATTAGTATCTGCACCTATTGTCTAGCCTCTTGAATGGAATTTACCCTATGAGATTATGTGCGATGCTAGTGATTATGCTGTAGGTGTTGTTCTAGGGCAGAGAGTTGATAAGAAATTGAATGTTATCCAGTATGCTAGTAAAACTCTAGATAGTGCCCAAAGAAATTATGCCACAACTGGAAAGAATTTTTAGCAGTTGTATTTGCTTGTGATATGTTTAGACCCTATATCGTTGATTCTAAAGTAACTATTCACACTGATCATGCTGCTATCAAGTACCTTATGGGAAAGAAAGATGCTAAACCTAGACTTATTAGATGGGTTCTCTTGCTACAAGAATTTGAGTTGCATATTATCGATAGAAAGGGGGCTAAGAACCCCGTAGCAGATAACTTGTCTAGGTTAGAGAATATACTTGATGACCCATAACCTATTGATGATAGCTTTCCTGATGAACAACTAGCTGTCATAAGTACTTCTCATACTGCTCCATGGATGCTGATTATGCTAATTATATTTTTGCTAAGTTTATACCTCCTAGTTTCACATACCAGCAAAAGAAAAAGTTCTTCTATGATTTGAGACATTACTTATGGGATGACCCACATCTTTATAAAGAAGGAGTAGATGGTATTATTAGACGTTGTGTACCTGAGCATGAACAAGAACAAATCCTACACAAGTGCCACTCCGAAGCTTATGAAGGACACCATGCGGGAGATAGAACTGCACACAAGGTAATGCAATCCGGTTTTTATTGGCCTACTCTCTTCAAGGATGCCCGTAAGTTTGTCTTATCTTGTGATGAATGTCAAAGAATTGGTAATATTAGTAGACGTCAAGAAATGCCTATGAATTATTCACTTGTTATTGAACCATTTGATGTTTGGGGCTTTGATTATATGGGACCGTTTCCTGTCTCTAATGGTACACACATATTTTAGTTGTTGTTGATCACGTTACTAAGTGGGTAGAAGCTATTCCAACTAGTAGTGCTGATCACAACACCTCTATTAAGATGCTTAAAGGAGTTATTTTTTCGAGGTTTGGAGTCCCTAGATATCTAATGACCGATGGTGGTTCACACTTTATTCATGGTGCTTTCCGTAAGATGCTTGCTAAATATGATGTCAACCATAGAATTACATCCCCCTATCACCCAAAGACTAGTGGTCAAGTAGAACTAAGTAATAGGGAGTTGAAACTAATCTTGCAAAAGACAGTTAATAGGTCTAGGAAGAATTGGTCCAAGAAACTTGATGATGCATTATGGGCCTATAGAACTGCATTCAAAAATCCTATGGGTATGTCTCCATATAAGATGGTATATGGAAAAGCTTGTCACCTACCTCTTGAGCTAGAACATAAGGCATATTGGGCTATAAAAGAGCCCAATTATGATTTCAAACTTGCTGGTGAGAAGAGGCTATTTGATATTAGCTGTCTCGATGAATGGAGAACCCAGTCCTATGAGAATGCTAACCTGTTTAAAGAAAAAGTTTAAAGATGGCATGACAAAAGGATACAAAAGCGTGAGTTTAACGTAGGGGATTATGTCCTGCTATTCAACTCACGTTTAAGGTTTTTTGCAGGAAAATTTCTCTCCAAGTGGGAAGGACCTTATGTTATCGAGGAGGTCTATCGTTCCGGTGCCATAAAAATCAATAACTTCGAAGGCACAAATCCGAAGGTGGTGAATGGTCAAAGAATCACACATTATATCTCAGGTAATCCTACAATTGTTGAAACCAATATTATTGAAACCGTAACCCCAGAGGAATATATAAGGGACACTTTCCAGAACGATTCATCCTCCGAAAAGGAAGAGGTATGTGATACGGTAAGTAAACCGACTCCAAAATAGTTTTAAAGGCAATTTCTATCCGTTTTGGAATTTTTAGAAAATTAGAAAAATAAGAAGCAGTTCGGAGGGAACACGAGGCGTCCACGAGGGTGGAGGGCGCGCCCCCTTCCCAGGGCGCGCCCCCTGCCTCGTGGGCACCCCGTGTGTCCCCTGGACTCCGTTTTCTTGTGGGTTACTCCTTTTTGTCGGTAAAAATTTATTATATATACCCCCGAAGGTTTTGACCTCTGTATCACGCAGAAATCCTCTGTTTTCGTTTCAAGCTGCTTCTGTCGCAGATAAAGGCAACATGTCGTCCTAGGATTCGGAGGGAGAAAGCTATGTGGTTGATTCTCTTGCTAACCCTAAGGTCTATGGTGACTTGGAGCATTATGGTTGGACCACGGAGGAAGAAGAGGACCATGATCCCAAGGGGAAGGATTGAACCAGCTCAGATGAAGACGAAGTCCCACTACCTCAACCTGGAGACATGTACGTGGAGTTCAAAAAGTCAAGCCTCCCAAACAGAGTAAAGAAACCTAAGATCGAATTTATCCCTTTTAACCTCTTGCAGGAGAACAAGCAGGCACTATGCAAGAAGATATTAAATCTTGAGCAAGAGATCAATGATCTAAAGGAGCAAAATTCTGCCCATAAGTGTAAGCTGAGGAAGAAGTCATCACCAGCACCCCCGAAGAAGGAGACATAATCATATGGGTATGGGCTCTCCCCTTGGCAACTGCCAAGCTTGGGGGAGTGACCCCAGTATCATATCACCATCACTCCTATCTTTACCGTTTTACTTAGTTCGATCCTTTTGGTAGTATCTTGATCTAGTAGAATAAAGTTAGCATGATCTACTTGTGAGCTTTTTCTTTGTGAGCTTTACCCTTTGTAATCGAGTCCATGAGTTATATAATAAAGATTAGTGTTGAGTCAAGGGCTTGATTTCCTCACTTGGGTCATGATAAAAAGAAAGAAAACATAAAGAGTATCAAAGAGATCATATCGATCTTATGGGAAGTGATGACTTCACATATAAGAGTATGATAAATAAAAGTTGTTGGGAGTTGACAAACATAGTTTTGGTCATCGTTGCAATTAATAGCAAGTAATAAAAGAAGAGAGGCTTCACACAAAAATATACTATCTTGGACATATTTTATGATTGTGAGCACTCATTAAAATATGACATGCTAAAGAGTTGATGTTGGACAAGGAAGAAAACATAATGGGTTATGTTTTCTTATATCCAAAATAAAGTATATTGTCATGGATCATCCAACATGTTGATCTTGTCTTTCCCCCTCATGCTAGCCAAAACCCCTCGCACTAAGTAGAGATACTACTTGTGCTTCCATATATCCTTAAACCCAGTTTTGCCATGAGAGTCCACCATACCTACCTATGGATTGCGAAAGATCCTTCCAAGTAAGTTAGTGTGGGAGAAATTAGATTTATACAATCTTGTGATACGGAAGTAATAAAAGCGACGGACTGCATAATAAAGGTCCTTATCACAAGTGGCAATATAAAGCGGAGTTCTTCTATGCTAAGACTTTGTGCATCCAACCATAAAAACACATGACAACATCTGCTTCCCTCTGTGAAGGGCCTATCTATTATTCCTATCTTATAAGTGTCAAGGTGAAATCCACCTTTCCTTTTTTACATTTTATCCTTTGGCAAGCACATTGTGTTGGAAAGATCCTGACATATATACCCACTTGGATGTAAGTTTTCATGATCTATTACTATTGACATTACCCTTGAGGTAAAAGGTTGGTAGGCAACACCATAAGCCCCTATCTTCCTGTGTGTCCGATTAAAGCTCCATAAACATAAGTATTGCGTGAGTGTGAGCAATTGTGAAAGACTATATGATGGTTGAGTATGTAGGCTTGCTGAAAAGCTCTTGTATTGACTCTTTCCGATATTATGATAAATTGCAATTGCTTCAATGACCGAGATAAAAAATTATTAGTTTCCCGCAAAGTTTATGATCCATACTTGATATTGTGGATGAATTGTTACTTTAGCATAAGAATCATATGAAAATATTTATGTAAGTTGCTGTTATGCCAATGATCATGATGCCCTCATGTTCGTATTTCGTTTTTATCGACACCTCTATCTCTAAACATGTGGACATATTTTTCGATATCGGCTTTTGCTTGAGAACAAACGATGTCTAAGCTTGGGGGAGTTGATACGTCCATTTTGCATCATGCTTATATGTTGATATTTAGTGCATTATGGGCTGTTATTATATGTTTAGTCACAATACTTATGCCTTTTCTCTCTTATTTTACAAGGTTTACATGAAGAGGGAGAATGCCGGCAGCTGGAATTCTGGCCTGGAAAAGGAGCAAACTTTGGAAACCTATTCTGCACAACTCCAACAGCCTCGAAACTCAATAGAATGTTGTTTCAGAAAATATAAAAAATATCTGGCGAAAGAAGTCCACGAGGGGGGCCACCGGCTGTCCACGAGGGTTGGAGGGCACCCCCTTCCCAGGGCGCGCCCCCTACCTCGTGGGCTAGCCGGAAGGCCCCCGATGCCCATCTTCCCATGTATGAGGTGTTTTGACCTGGAAAAAATCATAAGGAGGCTTTCGGGACTAGACGCCGCCGTCTCGAGGCGGAACCGAGGCGGAAACCAATCTAGGGCTCCGACAGAGCTGTTCTGCCGGGGATACTTCCCTCCGGGAGGGGGAAATCGTCACCGCCGTCATCACCAACAACTCTCCCATCTTGGGGTGGGATATCTTCATCAACATCTTCACGAGAACCATCTCCTCTCAAACCCTAGTTCATCTCTTGTATCCAATCTTTGTACCCAAACTTCAGATTGGTACCAGTGGGTTGCTAGTAATGTTGATTACTCCTTGTAGTTGATGCTAGTTGGTTTATTTGGTGGAAGATCATTTGTTCATATACATTATGGATATTAATACACCTCTGATCATGAACAATATTATTTATTTTGAGTAGTTACTTTTGTTCCTGAGGACATGGGAGAAGTCTTGCAATTAGTAGTCATGTGAGTTTGGTCTTCGTTCGATATTTTGATGAGATGTATGTTGTCTCTCCTCTAGTGGTGTCATGTGAACGTCGAATACATGACACTTCACCATTATTTGGGCCTAGAGGAAGGCATTGGGAAGTAATAAGTAGATGATGGGTTGCTAGAGTGACAGAAGCTTAAACCCTAGTTTATGCGTTGCTTCGTAAGGGGCTGATTTGGATCCATATGTTTCAGGCTATGGTTAGGTTTACCTTAATACTTCTTTTGTAGTTGCGGATGCTTGCATTAGAGGTTAATCGTAAGTGGGAGGCTTGTCCAAGTAAGGACAACACCCAGGCACCGGTCCACCCACATACCAAATTATCAAAGTACCGAACGCGAATCAGATGATCGTGATGAAAACTAGCTTGACGATAATTCCCATGTGTCCTCGGGAGCACTTTACTTTATATAAGAGTTTTTCCAGGCTTGTCCTTTTCTACAAAAAGGATTGGGCCACCTTGCTGCACCTTATTTACTTTTACCGTTTGTCACTTGCTACCAATTATCTTATCACAAAACTTTCTGTTACCTATAATTTCAGTGCTTGCAGAAAATACCTTACTGAAAATTGCCTATCATTTCCTTCTGCTCCTCGTTGGGTTCGACACTCTTACTTATCGAAAGGACTACGATAGATCCCCTACACTTGTGGGTCGCGCCAACGGCGGCCGGCAATGGCTGCCGACGGACAGCGGCAACAGAGCGTGTGATGGGTCTTCGGTGAACACCCAATAGGGACGCCACGCGCACTACACTACGTCGGGGACTGTGCCACTGCCACAGTGTAGCCTCCCAGCTGGAGTTGTCCTCTGATGACGGTGGAGTGGCTGAGCGACGATGACGGACTGGTGCCATTGGCGATTGTGGTAGAAGCAGACGAGATAAGCTACAGGGAGGGAGGGGAAAATGCGACGTAGGACTCGCCGGCCGTGAGGGTTTATATAGTAGGCTGGTAAGCATTGGAATTTTGGGGGATTTCACCGAGTCGGGCGGGAAGCTTGCGCGGGAACCTACACGGTTGCACGGGAACGGACTCACCACTGTTTGGCCAAAAGAACGCCTCCGCACGCTGCTCAAGATTGCGCTCGAAGCCGTCTGCGGCAGCGGGGTGACAAGACGTGCGTGAGGAGGACGAAAGGACACATACCCATACGGTTAAAAAGCGTTTGCGATTTAATTACCTACTATACCCCTATCCGGGTTTATATGTAGGATTTGACTAACAAAATACGAATGGATGTCACCAAAGATTATATCGTTGGATTCGTATTTCAACATAGTTTCCAGTTATATAATTTTTGTAACATGCATTAACATTTTGTTTGTTAAATTTAAGGTTATATACCAGGAAGCGTTTGTCCACAACACACACGCCTTATTCCAGCACAAACATCTCGGATGGATCAACTATATGCCATGTATCGCACACTCAACTCTAATATGATCCATGCCTTATGTCTCCGGCATCGCTCAGTTCGTCTTATTTGCCACGTATCACTGTACTGGCATCTGCTTGCGTCCCTCGGCAAGCTCTGCTCGCCGTTAGGCGCCGCGGCGCGCTCTGCTCGCGTCCATCGGCGCGCTCGGCTTGTGGACAACTTTTCCTAGCGTGTTCAACTGCTATATGCATAAATATGTTTGCTCGTCGTTGAGGCGACCGCGGAGCACTTTGCTCGCGTCCCTCCGCGCGCGCTCTGCCAGCAGTTGGGCCTACACACGATCACGTCGGGGGCCCCATATGTATGTGGTTGCACCGCGCGCGTTGCCACGCGATGCAGTTACGTGCGACATGATGGAGTTACACGCTGTAAATTAGAATTGCCATCAGGGTGTGTCGATATTCCAGGCCATCCAGCTTCCCCTTTAATTCCCGCGGCCATCATAACCTTAGTCTCTTAAATCTTTCGATCGCGCCCCACAACACAACAAGCACACCCACGAAGACACATAGAGAGGGGATGTCTAGCGGCGCTCCAATGGATTTTGGTGAGCATAAAGTGGAGACCCACACGAGGGAGACAGATCTCTCGGTGGTGTACATCGTCGACCCGGCCATGGTGGACGGCTACATCAACATCGTTGAGCAGTTGCTTGCTCGAGACAAGTACAAGGTGGTCGGCATCGACCTCTAGTATACGGCCGGTCGTCCCAACATAGATCAGAAGACCGATAATCATGCATGTAATATATTGTTGTTTTTTATGCAATCCCATTGCACAACACACACGTCTTATTAGCAGCAATCATCTGTGTTATTATCGGTCTTCGCACACATTTCTGATTACAGACATGTTTGCCGCTATCACACACATCTTGTTATATTGAACCATTTATGTTCTCTTGTCTCAACGCAAACAGTTCATTCGAGTGAAGCGCATGCCGTATATCGCACACACCTTGATCTGGCTGACCGTTTCTTTTGTGTTGCCTAATCACGAACAGTTCATCCGAGTGAACCGTATGTTGTATATCGCACACACCTTCATCCGGATGCCTGTTTCTTTTGTTCCTCCTCATCGCAAACAGTTAATTAAACTGAACCGTATGCCCTGCGTTGCACACGCAACTAAAGTCTGAACCATGTTTGATGCATCCTTCGTCGCAAATGTTTTGCACCTTTTTGACCGATTTTTTACACCACTGTTTGCGATTATTGCACCGCACACAGGTTCGTCGAAGGGTCTCTGATCGTAGTGTCGCATTAGAAGCATCTTGCATTAGTGATATCATATTGAGTGATCCATAAGTTCTAGCACAAACAGGAACTGGCACTGGGCACTGGATCAATAGGTTAGTCCAATAAATCATATAAATTGTTGCCAAAAGTATGTAAAATTTGTATAATATTGGCGTGGAACAATAAAAAATTATAGAGACGACAGAGAGGTATCATCATCCCCAAGTTTAATTCCTACTCGTCCTCGAGTAGGTAAATTATACAAAAAATAAATTTTGATGTGGAATGCTACCTAGCATAATCTTGATCACATATCTAATCATGGCATGAATATTATGACACGAGTGATTCAAAGCAATAGTCTATAATTTGTCATAAAGACATCAATACTCGGGCATCCCAACAAACACTCGTGTCTTTCAAAATATCAATGCTAAAGAATGTTATCCCTACAAAATCATATAGCCTTGTCTTGCTCGGTCCTCAACACAAAGTATAAATCATGAACTACCCCGATGTCAGCCAAGCAATTGGTTCATACTTTTTAACACACTTCATCATTTTCACTCTCACGCAATACATGAGCGCAAGCCATGGATATATCACTATGGGTGGAATAGAATGCGGTGGTAGAGATTAATTTGGAGAAGACAAAAAGTAAGAAAGTCTCACATCGATGCGGCTAATGAACGGGCTATGGAGATGCCCATCAATTGATATCAATGCAAGGAGTAGGGATTGCCATGCAACGGATGCACTAAGAGTTATAAGTGTATGAAAGCTGAATATGAAATTAAGTGGGTATGCATCAAACTCTACTATGAAAAATTCCCACTATTATATGAAAGTGACAACATAGGAGACTCTCTATATGAAAAACATGGTGCTACTTTGAAGCACAAGTGTGGAATTAGCATGCCTCTTCTCGTTCTTCTTCCTCCTTTTTTCTTGTTTTTCTTGTTCTTTTTTCCCTTTGTCCGGCTTCTCATCCCGACTTGTGGGGGAATCATGGTCTCCATCATCCTTTACTCACTGGGACATGCTCTAATAATAAATAATGATGATCATCACACTTCTATTACTTACAACTCAATATTACAAATCGACACCTAGAACAAAGTATGACTATATATGAATGCCTCTCGCAATGTACCAGGATGTGCAATGATCTAGAGTAGCAGGGATATACAAAACATACAAGCCATGAAAATATCATGCTAGCTATCTTATGATCATGCAAAGTAATATGTAAATGAATGCTCAAGTCAAACGGAATGATGGAAGTTGCATGGCAATATATCTCGGAATGGCTATGGAAATGCCATAATAGGTAGGTATGGTGGCTATTTTGAGGGAGACATAATAAGGCTTATGTGTGATAGAACATATCGTATCATGGAATTTGGATGCACCGGCGAAGTTTGCACCGACTCTCGAGGTGATAAAGGGCAATGCACGGTACCGTAGAGGCTAGCAAATTCCGGAAAGGTAAGAGTGCATATAATCGATGGACTCACATTAGTCAAAAAGAACTCATATACTTATTGCAAAAGTTTATTTGCCCTCGAAGCAAAGTATTACTACGCATGCTCCTAGGGGGGAGGTTGGTAGGAGTTAACCACCGCGCGTCCCCGACCTTCACACAAACATAGACAATCAAGGATAAATTGTGCTCCAACTTCCTGGCATAAAGGGATACTATGTACATGAATGCTTCGGGAATCACAAACCTTAACACCAATATCTTACTATACACAATCATCCACTAGTACCTCCCACATATTGTCATCTCTATATTGCAAAACTACTGCGAGGAATCAAACATATCATATTCAGTGATCCACAAGTTTTATGTAGGATTTTATGACTAACCTTGCAGTTGACCAATTCCTATTGACTCTCTAAACAGATATAAGTGAAGCATGAGAGTTTAATTCTTTCTACAAAATACCATGCTCTAATAGATATAAGTGAAGCAAAAGAGCATTCTACAAATAACGGTTTTCTATGTGAAGGGAAACATGCAATCCAAACTTCGAATGATATAAGTGAAGCGCATTAAGCATTCTATAAAGCCATACTCAAAAGATTTAAGTGAAGTACAATTGGCATTCTATAAATTCACTAAGGACTATCTCATACTGATACGTCTCCAATGTATCTATAATTTGATTGTTCCATGCTATTATATTATCATTCTTGGATGTTTTATAATCATTTAATCTCATTTTTGGGACTAACCGATTGACATAGTACCCAATGACAGTTGTTGTTTTCTGATTGTTTTTACATCGCAGAAAATCAATACCAAATTGAGTCGAAATGCATCGAAACTTTTTGGAGATTTTTTCTAGGCCAGAAGACACCAATGGGACAAAGAAGCTCCTAGGGTGCTCCAAGGGGAGCACAACCAACGAGGGCGTGCCCAGGGCCCCCCATGCGCGCCTTGGTGGGTTGTGCCCACCTCGGTGGCCTCCCGCACCGCCTCTTCACACTATAATACCCCAATATTCCATAAACCCTAGGGGAGTCGATGAAATTCTATTCCAGTCGCCGCAAGTTCGAGAGCCACGAGTTCCAATCTGGAGCCCTTTTCTGGCACTCCGCCAGAGGGGAACATGATCACGGAGGGGTTCATCATCCTCATTGGTTCCTCTCCGATGATGCGTGAGTAGTTCACCTCAGACCTACGGGTCCGTAGGCAATAGCTAGATGGTTTCTTCTCTCTTTGTTTCTCAATACAATGGTCTCTTGGAGATCTATTTGATGTAATGACTTTGTGCGGTGTGTTTCTTGGGATCCGATCAATTGTGAGTTTATGATCAAATTTGCCTTGATTTAATATCCTTTCTTGATTATTATAGCCTCGTATTTCTTCTCCAATATTTGGGTTTTGTTTGGCCAACTTGATATATTTATCTTGCAATGGTAAGAGGTGCTTTGTAATGGGTTCGATCTTGCGGTGTGCATTCTCAGTGACAGAAGGGGCAACAAGGCACGCATGTATCATTGCTTTTAAGGATAAAACGATGGGGTCTATTCCTACATGAATAGATCTTGTATACATTATGCCATTGTTCTTATTGCATTACTCCGTTTTCCATTAACTTAATACACTAGATGCATGCTGGATAGCGGTCGATGTGTGGAGTAATAGTAGTAGATGCAGGCAGGAGTCGGTCTACTAATCTTGGTCATGATGCCTATATACATGATCATTGTCTTTGATATCATCATAACTATTCACTTTTCTATCAATTACCCAACAGTAATTTGTTTACCCACCGTTGCTATTTTTCGAGAGAAGCCACTAGTGAAATCTACGCCCCCGGGTCTATTTTCCTATCATATACTTTCGGATCTATATTGCTATTTTCTTTTTACTCTATTTGCAACTTTTATTTTCAGATCTATATTATCAAAACAGAAAAATACCTTGCTGCGTTTTATTTGCCGTTCTTCCATTTGAAGTTATCAATCAACCTATTTACCAATCTACTACCTGGGAGGGATTGACAACCCCTCTTATACGTCGGGTTGCAAGTATTTGTTATTTGTGTGCAGGTACCATTTACATAGTGTTGTCTAGTTCTCCTACTGGTTCAATAACCTTGGTCTCATCACTGAGGGAAATACCTACCGTAGATGTCCTGCATCATCCCTTCCACTTTGGGGAAATACCAACGTAGTTCAAGCGACATCAAAAGGAATTTCTGGCGCCGTTGCTGGGGAGGCATCATCAACATATCTCAGGTTCCTAATCACAAATCTCTTCTCCTTATAATTTACATTATTTGCCGCTTGCCTATCATTTTCTACTCCCCCACTTCACAAAAAATTGCCTTTTTATTTGCCTTCTTCCCGCTTGCTTTTTTTCGTTCGCCCTTATGTCTTACTTTGTTGCTTTGCTTGTTTGTTTGGTATAATTTTGTGTTTATTGGAAATCATAAGTAAAAGGTTTATGGATCCTCATCCACTCGCTAATCCTTTTAAAAGATCTAATTATTATGAACCAATTGCTAGTGAATTTAGTGCACTAGATTATTGATACGTCTCAAACGTATCTACTTTTCCAAACACTTTTGATATTGTTTTGACCTCATTCTTGCATGATTTGGACTAAACTAACCCGGACTAACGCTGTTTTCAGCAGAGCTGCCTGTATGGTTTATTTGTGTGCAGGAAAACGGATTTTTAAGCATCTCAGAAAAATCCACGAAAAATCACGAAAAATCCACGCACCCGAAGAAACAAAATGCCAGAAGTGGGGTCAGAGGGGGGCCAGGGGGTGCCCACGCGCCTTGTGGGCGCCCCCCCTGGGCCGCGCCGAGGGGGCGCCTGGGTGGGCCCTACACCCCCTGGTGCCCTACTTTAGCCCGTATTTTTCCTCCCGACGCAGAAATCTCAGATCGGAAGTTCTTTCGCTGTTTTTCGTCGTGGAGCCGCCACCACCCTCTGTTCTTCTTCGGGAGGGCTAATCTGGAGGCTGATTTGGCCTCCGGAGAGGGGAGATCGTCGCCATCGTCATCATCATCACCACTCCATTATCCCTCCATGACTTCCCCCTTCATGTGTGCGTAATTCCCTTGCTGTAGGCGAAGGGGATGGTAGGGATTGGATGAGTTAGATCATGTAATAGTTCGTCAGATTGTTGGGGGCATGTTGCCTATCATCTAGTATGGTGTTTATCATCTTTGCTACAACTTGTTATTCTTAATGCTTGACACTTAGGGCCCGAGTGCCATGATTTCAGATCTGAACCATATGTGTTTGCATGAATATATTTGTGTTCTTGATCCTATCTATGAGTTGTATGCACCTGTTACGGTTCGGAACCGGCGATCCCAAAAGTGACAGCTTGGGACACCAAAGGGGATGGCCCGTAGTTTGAGGATTACATGTATCCAATGAGTTCATTGCTTTGCTCCGGTGCTCTTTGACAGGAGCACCTTAATATCCATTAGTTCCATTTGGCCCCGTTCGTAGCGGGATGGTAGGACAAAAGATGTTGTGCAAGTTCTTATTACAAGCACGTACAACTACCTACGGGATACATGCCTAATGTTTGATATTTGCCTAGATGATCATTACTTTTCCGTGTACCGTGCCCCAAGTTAGAATCTATCTTATCCATGCAGCGCCCAACCATCCATCTCCCTAGCCTACAGTATTTTAAACCTTGCTTGTCACTAGTTGCTACTTCTGCCATTTACTACTGCTATTTACTTTTGCTGTTTACTTTTACTATTACTATCACCACTATCATATCACTGTTACCACTTATCTTTTGTTGCAAGTTAGTATATTTCAGGTGCGGTTGAATTGACAACTCAACTGTTAAAGCTTATAAATACTCTTTGGCTCCCCGTGTGTCGAATCAATAAATTGGGTTATTCTTACCCGCGAAGACTATCTTGATCCCTTACGGTTGAGGGTTATCAAGTACCGTTTTCTGGCGCCGTTGCCGGGGAGCATAGCAATATTTACAAGTCTACTTGAGGTATCCTACCTGCTGCACTTTATTCACTATGGGTAAGAAAGGTGACCCCAAGGTTCCGATCTTACTATCCACTACAAGAAGAGGTACTGCTCTGAGCACTAGTGCTACGCTTGATTCACCTTCTGTTATGAGTAAGTTTGCCTCACCACCACCACATGATGCTCCTACTGAATTTGTTATTATGTCTGATACTCTTGATGATGCTTCTACTACTTTTGATGATGATATTAGTTCGCTTGGTTATGCTCTTGAGAAACAAATTACTGCTGCTGCTGAAAAATATGGAATTGAACTTCCTGTTACTCGCTACCCTATTGGTGAAACTTATGATTATCCTGATTTGAGTAAACTCCAGGAGAGGCTCCTTGATGATGATTACTATATACTTGATGAAGATTTATGCAGGGAACTGACAGAGTTTGCCGGCTCTGACCCTGAAACTATTAAGAAAATATTTGAAAAACACTCTTTGAAAAACAAAACCGTTCCTAATCCTGAGTTTGCTACATCTCCTATATGCATTGATGATCCTGATTTTGATTTCTCTGTTGATCTTTCACTTATACCTATGGTTGAAGCTGACCCCTTTTATGGTAGAGAAAATGATGACGCCATTGCACACCTAACTAAACTTGGTGAGCTAGGTAGCCTGTTTACCACAGATGAGAAGATACGCTACTTTTATGTGACCAAGCTTCTTCCTTTCTCCTTGAAGGAGGGCGCTAAAGCATGGTATGATTCACTTCCATGCGGATCCATTAAGATTCCTCAGGACTTAGCTCACTCTTTTGTTGATAAGTACTTTCCTGCTCATATGCGACATGCTGCTTTACAAAGAATTTATAATTTTAAACAGTTGCAGGATGAGTCCCTCCCTAAAGCTTGGGGGAGGTACTGCGGTTTGATTCGGGCTAGACCAGGACATGAAATTCCTAAGAATGAATTAATTGATATATTCTATGCTGGTCGAACTGATGAATCTAGGTCCTATTTGGACAGTTGTGCTGGTTGTGTTTTCAGGAAAAGAACACCGGACGATGCGGAAGATCTAATGGGCAGGATTGCCAAAAACCATGAAGATTGGTCCGTCCCTGAACCACCTCCACCAACAAAGAAGAGGGGCATGTTTGTTCTAAGCCCCGAGGATATGCGAGAAGCAAAGAAGTCTATTAAAGAGAAAGGTATTAAAGCTGAAGACGTGAAGAATCTACCCCCTATTGAGAAGCTGTGTGAGCCTACCACTCACCCTCCTATGGTAGAGGTACACTCTCTGTTAGATTTCAACGCAAGTGACATCCCTCATGGTAAGCCTCCTGATCAATATTTAGATGAGTTTGATAATTTTATTATGAAACAGAATCATTTTAATGAGAGGATAGAAAGTCAGTTGCATGATAATTCCCTTGCTATAAAAAAGTTGCTTGGTGTTTTAGATAGAACAGTTAATGATGTTCAATGTCTTGTGAAGCATTTTCATATGGTTCAAACTCAGCTTGATCAAATTTCTAATGTGCAAAGAGATTTGCTTGCTAACAATGCCAAACAAGATAAATTGCAGGCTTTTGGGATTAAGACCCGAGGAGGAACTAGTAATCAAGATCCTCTTTATCCAGAGGGACATCCGAAGAGAATCGAGCAAGATTCTCAAATGCAGGAAGAAGAAATTGTTGTCTCTCCAAATAAGAAGAAGAAACATAAAGAGACTGACAATTCTAATGATCCTATTGCAAATGAAGAGCCAGCTATTGATCCCAACAGTGTATCTATCTCCGATGTTGAGACTGAAGACGGTGCTGAACCTGAAGGTAATGATAATGAGAAGAATGATCCGCCTGAAGTTCGAGAAGAAGAAGCACCTGACAAACGTAAGAGGTACACTAAAGAAGACTTCATCGCAAGAAAACATGGGAAGGAGAAAGAACCATGGTGTAACGCCCCGGACACACCCGCCGGTGGTCGTTACTCCTGGCGGGATCTAGACTGGCCTCACATATCAATACTAGTCTTTTCTGCGCACTTTGTCCTCACTCGTGCGCACCCGGGAGCAACTTCCCGGTCGGTCACCCATCCTGAAACTACTCCAAGGTGAGCATGCTTAACTTTGGAGTTCTATCCGAATGGGCTCCCAGAAAAGAAGGAATTCCTTATTGATATGAGTAGTCTATCATCCCTAATAAGCCAGGCCATCACACATGGGTACAGAAACCCATGCCCTTTCCAGGTAAGTCCATCAAATCTAAAGAAGAAGAGCATTACAATAAGTTTTCTGAATGGATTAAACCTCTTTTTCTTCAAATTCCTTTGACTGATGCTATTAAGTTACTTCCTTATTCAAATATATGAAAGATATTGTCACTAACAAAAGAAAAGTTCCTAACGATGCAATATCTACTATGCTTGCTAACTATTCTTTCAGTGGAAAGATTCCTGAGAAGCTCGGTGATCCAGGTATACCCACCATCCCTTGCTCCATAAAGAATAATTATGTCAAAACTGCTTTATGTGATCTTGGAGCGGGAGTGAGTGTTATGCCTCTCTCTCTTTACGAGAGGCTCTGTTTAGAGAAACTAATTCCTACAGATATCTCCCTTCAGATGGCTGACAAGTCAACCGCTGTTCCGATAGGTATTTGTGAGGATGTTCCAGTTGAAGTTGCTAATTGTTTAATTCTTACTGATTTTGTTGTGCTTGACATGCCCGAGGATGGGAGCATGTCCATTATTCTTGGTAGACCTTTTCTTAACACCGCAGGTGCTGTAATTGATTGCAACAAAGGGAAGGTTACCTTTCATGTGAATGATAAAGAACACACGGTATATTTTCCAAAGAAGACCGACAGGAGGCATGCCCTCAACTCTATAGAGAATATCGAGACCGTGAAAAATGGAGAATGGGACTGTCCACTACATGTGCCTCACAAATACAAAACTATCATGGTAGGGACAATGTCCATCAAGGTAAAAGTCCAGTGATTACTTCGTAGGAGGTGAGACTTTTTGTTCTATATACCGCTTGTTTGTTGGTAAGACTTGATCAACCTTACTAGTGAACGTGTTTTATATGGATAAAAAGTTGAAGCTTTCTATGTTTTTATTTGTTTTTAGTGTTGTCATACTTGCTGTACCAAGTATCTATGTTTTTGAAGCTTCACAATACTACTAACTGCTTCATGTTTTCAGAGAGTTTCACAGCTTTTTGAACTTCAAAAAAATTTCAACAGTGAAGTTTTTAGAAAAATTCCAGAAAAATTATATTAAAAATTTGCACAACGGGAGAGACCCGGAAAGTCCTGGGGCCAGCCAGGGGGGGCCACTAGTGGCCCAGGCGGCCAGCTTGCGCGGCCCAGCCCCTGGCCGCGCCCACAGGGCGCCTGGGGCCCACGGGACCCCCCTCCAGGTACTTCTTCTTCCCCTCTCTCTCTCTTTTTCCAGAAACCCGAGTTCTGGTCTTGTTCTTGTTGTTCTTGCTGTTCTTGGGGGCGATTCTTCGATCTCTCTCTACAACCCATCATTTGAGCTGAAATTTTGAGCAAATACTCCCTGGTATGTGACTCCTCCACCCCTCCAATTATATTTTTGATTGGTGGCCTCATTTGTGAGTATTTAGTAGTTCTTGGTGCTGTAGAGATGAGCTTGCATGCATGTGTAGAAAGTTGTTTTCCAAGTTTTGATGCAAGTTTATGCCTTGGGCAAGTGAGTTGAGTAGTTTGCCTTAGCTCACTTTGTTTTAATCCTCGTTTTTGTAAATTGTAAAAAAATTCAGAAATGAGTTTGTTAGGAAGGGCAAAAGGATGGCTTGAGAAGAGGAGGCCCGCACACTCCGATCGAGTCACTAGAGCCGCAGCTTCACCATCGACTGCTAGGGTGAGCTATAATGAAGATCATGTGCCCCTGGAGTTGTTGGAAGACACAAGTCCAGCACGTGCGATGACATTTCCATGTGATGAATTCATGGAAGCTGCGGGAATCAAGGATGAGTTTTATAATCTTTGTGCTAATGCAGGTTTGACATGACTCGTCATGAGCCGTGCTACTCAGTATCAGAAACTCACCTCCGGTTTCATTAACAGTTTTAGATATAATCCTGAGTCAGGTGCTATTGAGTTTAAAATTTATAATGATCTTATCACCATGACTCTGGGAAATTTTTGTGAAGTAATAGGTGTGCCGAACGTTGGGAGGACGGCAAGGATGGCCACTCAGCCCTCCGAGCTGAAAACCATCATCAACTCTCTCTGCAGCATGGGTACGAGGGATATTCATTGGTCGAAGATCTCCAGTATCTTGTTTCCTCACCTCAGGTATTTTGCATATTATATTGCTAGAGGGGTGTTAGCTCGTGACAACACGAGCAACATTTCTGCTCCGGATATTGCTATACTGGCAGCAGCCCTCTCAGGGAGGTCTGATTATAATATTGGTACCTTAATTGCTCGACGCCTTGCTATGAACGGTAACAAGGGGGACTTATATGGTGGCATTTATGCCACACTTATCTTAAAGCATCTTGGAGGCACCCCACACCCTGATGATACTCCTTTTACTTATTTAAGCTTTGATCTTGCTGCTATGAAAAGGCATAAGTTTGTTACCATGGGTTCTGAGCTTGATAACCTTGTTTATATCTTGCGTTTCGGAACTACTGCGGAACGCGAGATCCGTCTACCTGCACCTCTTTTGTTTGATTTTTCTCGCAGGAACGGATGGTCCTTTGATGTTGTCCAGTTCGATGAGTTCATGGTCCAGCGTCAGTTCCATAACCCCATGGAGGGGGTTGTGCCCGACGAGGAGAGGCACGGTGAGATACCACATTTTCAGGATGAGACCGCCACCGAGTTTGGTGAAGGGTCTTCCTCTGTTTGGCGCTCGGAACCTTCCTCGTGGGAGGCTCCGAGGAGTTCGGTGTACGCGCCATCATCCTTCTACGACCCTTGGTCTCACCACCATACCCCTGGAGCAGGAGGCTCCTGGAGGAAGTAGCTGCTACCAACTTAGGCCAAAAGCCTAAGCTTGGGGGAGTACGTGCCCTTCTCACTTTTTCATTGTATTATCCGTTTTATTCGCTTTGATCTTTTCGAAGTTTTTGCCCATTCTTCTTTATTCCTCTATTTGCAAAAACAACAAAAAGATTTTCTCTTTCTTTTGCTTTTTATTGAACTTTTGAAAAACTCAAAAAGATTTCCTTTCTCTCTTTAGTTTGCTTTGTTTTCAGAGATCAGCTTGAGTCCGTGATGGCATTTGATTATATTTCCTACGTTCGATCGTGCAAGTGACAAGCAGTAATGACGAAGATCGACTGAAAGGAAGCAACAAGGAAGACCGGTATGAACTCTTTCTGTTTCTACTTTTGTACATATGCCTGTACTTATGATCTAGAGACCAGCTTGTAGCGACATAGTGCTATGTTTACAATGCTCTTTCAGTGGTTCATGCTTTCCTTGTGGCTAGTCTCGAATAACTAGAGTACATAATGTGTTATCGAAATGATCTACATACATCGCACTGTTCATAGTCTGGCATACTAAGGTGGTATTTCCCTTTAGAGAATTTTTGGATTGACTTGGCACATGCTTACACATGTTTAAGACTAAAAAGTCTACTTTGCCTTGATGATCTTTGAGTTTTAGAATAGTTATATCACTTTCATGCCCGATTCAATGTTGCTTTGTCGCTCTGCATGATTATGACCGTTATTGCTCTCTAGTTGGTCGCTTCCCAGTCTTTTGCTAAACCTCCACCCGTACTAAGCGGAATGACTGCTTGTGCATCCAAAACCTCTAAACCTGTTATGCCATATGAGTCCACCATACCTTCCTATACATGGTATTTACCTGCCATCCCTAACGAAGACTTTCATGTACCATCTCGAAACTAATCAAAAGCATTTCTCTTTTTGTGCCTATGTTTTAGCTCATGAGGAAGTAGTAGTTAATTCATGATCTCTTTAAGTTGGACAAGTTTCACCCCTGGATGGCATGTATAATGTGCGAACCCCTAATATGAAAAGGAACTGGCATTGAGTGCGCCCGGCTCAAAAAGATAATATAACAAACGAACCCTCCTTCACGCTTTGTTCATGAGAAATCAGAAAACTTTGGCAGTGATAAACAAAGGAGATTAAGAGGATGTGATCGTCCTCATGCGGGAGCCGTTCCTCAAGACTTGTCTAGCTTAAAAGGTGATTGAGTTATCTGCTAGCATTCATTGACGAAATATGCACCTCTCAAAAACATATTTACTTCTGTTTTGAAAACCAAGTGCTCTGGTACATGTTTAGTTTTTGTTTCCGATCACGGGTTTTCAACTTTGCCAATAAAAGCCATGGTTCGAGAGTCTCATCTTCTTTCTTCAAAGCACTGACTAGGAGAGCATAATTGTCATTCTGAGTGTAATGTGCATTGTCCCAAAGTATTACATTGTCTTCTGCATACTTGTGATATGATTTATTCTGAAATTCTTAGTTCTAGTTTCCTTTAAAACTCTGGAGGAGTCTCTGCATTTATGTTTTGCTTCACTCATGGAGGCTAGCGAGATACCACCTTAATATGCTCAAGCTATGTGCAATGTGATCTTGTTTTGATTTTCGGTAATATATTGTTTACTCTTAATTATTTGTGACTCGTCACTTGAAAGAAGGATTGCTCCTTGCATTGTTCTCATAAGTACTGTTTTAATACTTGCCGAACTCTTTTCGTAGTACATGCTTATATACATCTAATGAAGCAAAAGAGTTTGTCAAAGTTTTCTTTGTCGCGTCCAGTTCGTTGAACTAAATTGCTTGAGGACAAGCAATATGCTAAGCTTGGGGGAGTTGATACGTCTCAAACGTATCTACTTTCCCAAACACTTTTGATATTGTTTTGACCTCATTCTTGCATGATTTGGACTAAACTAACCCGGACTAACGCTGTTTTTAGCAGAGCTGCCTGTATGGTTTATTTGTGTGCAGGAAAACAGATTTTTAAGCATCTCAGAAAAATCCACAAAAAATCACGAAAAATCCACGCACCCGAAGAAACAAAATTCCAGAAGTGGTGCCAGAGGGGGGCCAGGGGGTGCCCAGGTGCCCTGTGGGAGCGCCCCCCTGGGCCGCGCCGGGGGGGGGGGGGCGCCTGGGTGGGCCCCACACCCCCTGGTGCCCTAATTTAGCCCGTATTTTTCCTCCCGACGCAGAAATCTCAGATCGGAAGTTCTTTCGCTGTTTTTCGTCGCGGAGCCGCCGCCACCCTCTGTTCTTCTTCGGGAGGGCTAATCTAGAGGCTGATTTGGCCTCCGGAGAGGGGAGATCGTCGCCATCGTCATCATCATCACCACTCCATCATCCCTCCATGACTTCCCCCTTCATGTGTGAGTAATTCCCTTGCTATAGGCGAAGGGGATGGTAGGGATTGGATGAGTTAGATCATGTAATAGTTCGTCAGATTGTTGGGGGCATGTTGCCTATCATCTAGTATGGTGTTTATCATCTTTGCTACAACTTGTTATTCTTAATGCTTGACACTGAGGGCCCGAGTGCCATGATTTCAGATCTGAACCATATGTGTTTGCATGAATATATTTGTGTTCTTGACCCTATCTATGAGTTGTATGCGCCTGTTACGGTTCGGAACCGGCGATCCCAAAAGTGACAGCTTGGGACACCAAAGGGGATGGCCCGTAGTTTGAGGATTACATGTATCCAATGAGTTCATTGCTTTGCTCCGGTGCTCTTTGACAGGAGCACCTTAATATCCATTAGTTCCTTTTGGCCCCGTTCGTAGCGGGATGGTAGGACAAAAGATGTTGTGCAAGTTCTTATTGCAAGCACGTACAACTACCTACGGGATACATGCCTAATGTTTGATATTTGCCTAGATGATCATTACTTTTCCGTGTGCCGTGCCCCAAGTTAGAATCTATCTCATCCATGCAGCGCCCAACCATCCATCTCCCTAGCCTACAGTATTTTAAACCTTGCTTGTCACTAGTTGCTACTTCTGCCATTTACTACTGCTATTTACTTTTGCTGTTTACTTTTACTATTACTATCACCACTATCATATCACTGTTACCACTTATCTTTTGTTGCAAGTTAGTATATTTCAGGTGCGGTTGAATTGACAACTCAACAGTTAAAGCTTATAAATACTCTTTGGCTCCCCGTGTGTGGAATCAATAAATTGGGTTATTCTTACCCGCGAAGACTATCTCGATCCCTTACGGTTGAGGGTTATCAATTATCTTTATGAAGTTTTGCTTGAAATTCATGAATTTGAAAATTGTGATGAAGTGTTAAAAGAAGAAATTTATGAAGTGATTCACGATAGCTCCTTGAATGAAAATCATGATTGCAATGGTGTTATAATAAATTCTATTAATTTCAATTATGCTAATAATATGCAAAACCCAAAGCTTGGGGATGCTAACTTTGATATGTCCTCTACTTATTGCAATGATCATGATTGGGGTGATTCTTCTTATGATCTCAGAAATTTATTTAAGCCTCACGATGAATATGTTTGCAATAATACTGAAAGTGGGTTTGGAAGAGTGACAACTCTAGGTAATAATGATCCCACTATTTTGGAAAATGATCAATCTTATGAATTTTTTGATAAAAGTGGGTTTGGATAGGTCAGGACTTTATTTGATGATAATCTCAATATTTTGGAAGATTGTCAACTTTGCATGCATGTGTATCATATAGAGAATATGTTATGTGATAGCTATATTGTAGAAATTGAATATGATCCCACATGTAATTATTATGAGAGAGGAAAATATGGTTGTAGAAATTTTCATGTTACTAAATTACCTCTCGTCATGTTGAGATTGCTATTGTTTCTTTCTTCTTCCATGCATATGCTAGATATTTCTTGTCTTCATAATGTGGTTTCCTACAAAATGCCTATGCATAGGAATTATGTTAGACTTAAATTTGATTTTCATATGATTTATGATGCTCTCTTTGTGCTTCAACTATTATCTTTCTTGTGAGCATCATTGAAATTTGAAGCCTGTCTTAATGGCTGTAAAGAAAGAGCTCGTTGGAAGGCAACCCAACGAATAAAATAATTGTTTGCTTTTTATTTTATGTTCTTGTGTGTCTACACAAATATGCCTATGATTTGATGTGTTTTTGTGGTTTAAATTAGTGTTTGTTCCAAGCAAAGCCTTTGGGATGATTTGGTTAATAGTTGATTTGATTGCGTTGAAAATCAAAAACTGTTTGCGCCGGTGCCAGAATTATTGACGACTACTGGAACGTGATCAATTCTTGATATTTTTCACACGTTATAATTATACAAATTGCCCATGTTGTCCTAATTTTTTAGAATTTTCAGAGTTACAGAAGTATGATAAAAAAGTTGCGTCTTTACAGACTATTCTGTTTTTGACAAATTCTGTTTTCGTTGTGTTATGTGCTTGTTTTCATGATTCTATGGTTCCTTTGACGAGTTTTTGCCATGAAAAAGTTAGAATACAATATATATAATAAAAATTAAAAAATATGAATTGGTTTGCTACATTACTTAAAGTAAAGATTGGTTTTGTCATACTAATGGATCACACGAAGTTTTGTTGAGTTTTGTGTGATTGAAATTTTCAAGTTTTGTGTGAGATCACGATGGATGAAGGAATAAGGATTATGTTATGCCCCCAATTTGACAGTACACTAATCATGCATGCAAATGTGTACGACAAAGATCAGGGACTCATGGGTAGATATCACAACACAACTCCAGACACAAATTAAAGATCATACAAGCTTCATATTACAAGCGAGGGGCCTTGAGGGCTCGAATAAATAAGCTCGAACATAAATGAGTCAGCGGAAGCAACAATTTTTGAGTACAGACATAAGTTAAACAAGGTGTCATAAGATGGCTAGCACAAACAGGGATATAGATCGAAGAGGCGCATGCCTCCTGTCTGGGATCATCTTGAACTACTCCTAGTCGTTGGCAGACTCCATGTAGTAGTAGGCTCCGACGGGGTAGTGGTAGTCGTCGACAATGGCATCTGGCTCCTGGGCTCCACCATTTGGTTGCATCATTTGAGAAAAAAGGAAAAGGGGGGAAAGGGGGAGCACAGCAACCATGAGTACTCATCCAAAGTACTCGCAAGAGAGGATCTATACTACATATGCAATGGTATTTGTATAAAGGGGTAATATATGTGGGCTAAACTGCAGAATGCCAAAATAAGAGGGGGCAAGCTAGGCCTATCGAAGACTATGCTTCTGGTAGCCTCCATCTTGCAGCAGTAGAAGAGAGTAGTTGGTAACTTCACCAAGTAACATCGTATAGCATAAACCAACCCGGCGATCCTCCCCTCGTCGCCATGTGGGAAAGCGATCATCGGGTTGTATGTGGCACTTGAAAGGGTGTGTTTTATTAAGTATCCGGTTCTAGTTGTCATGAGGTCGGAATACAACTCCAGGTCGTCCTGTTACCATGGACATGGCTATTCGAATATATTACTTCCATGCAGGGGTGCACTGATAACCCACAAGTGTAGGGGATCACAATAGTTTTCGAGGGTAGAGTATTCAACCCAATTTATTGATTCGACGCAAGGGGAGCCAAAGAATACTCTTAAGTATTAGCAGCTGAGTTATCAATTCAACCACACCTGGAAACTTAGTATCTGCATCAAGGTAGTTTAGTAGCAAAGTAATATGGAGATAGCGGTAACAACAATAAAAGTAACGGCAATGTTTTTGTAGTTTTTGTGACAGTAGCAGCGGAAAAGTAAATAAGCAACTAGCAATATGGGAAAACCTCGTAGGCATTGGATCGGTGATGGGGAATTATTTCGGATGCAATTCATCATGTAAAAGTTATAACCTAGGGTGACACAGAACTAGCTCCAGTTCATCAATGTAATGTAGGCATGTATTCTGAATATAGTCATACGTTCTTATGGAAATGAACTTGCATGACATCTTTTGTCCTACCCTCCCCTGGCAGCAGGGTCCTAGTGGAAACTAAGGGATATTAAGGCCTCCTTTTAATAGAGTACCGGACCAAAACATTAACACATAGTGAATACATGAACTTCTCAAACTATGGTCATCACCGAGAGTGGTCCCGATTATTGTCACTTCGGGGTTGCCGCATCGTAACACATAGTAGGTGACTATAGACTTGCAAGATAGGATCAAGAACACACATATATTCATGAAAACATAATAGGTTCAGATCTGAAATCATGGCACTCGGGCCCTAGTGACAAGCATTAAGCATAACAAAGTCATAGCAACATCAATCTTAGAACATAGTGGATACTAGGGATCAAACCTAACAAAACTATCTAAATTACATGGTAAATCTCATCCAACCCATCACCGTCCAGCAAGCCTATGATGGAATTACTCACGCACAGCGGTGAGCATCATGAAATTGGTGATGGAGGAAGGTTGATGATGATGGTGTCGACGATCTCCACTCTCCGAGCCTCAAACGGACTCCAGATCAGCCCTCCCGAGAGAGATTAGGGCTTGGCGGCGGCTCTGTATCGTAAAACGCGATAATTCTTTCTCTCTGATTTTTTCTCCCCGAAAATGAATATATGGAGTCCGGGGGTACGTCGTTGGAGCATTAGGGGGCCCACGAGGCAGGGGGCGCACCCCCCACCCTCGTGGACAGGGTGTGGGCCCCCTGCGTAGATCTTTCCGCATGTATTTTTTTATATATTACAAAATAATTCTTCGTGAATTTTCAGGTCATTCCGAGAACTTTTTATTTTTGCACAAAAAAACGCCATGGCAATTCTGCTGAAAATATCGTCAGTCCGGGTTAGTTCCATTCAAATCATGCAAGTTAGAGTCCAAAACAAGGGCAAAAGTGTTTGGAAAAGTAGATACGTTGGAGACGTATCAACTCCCCCAAGCTTAAACCTTTGCTTGTCCTCAAGCAATTCAGTTGATAAACTGAAAGTGTTAAAGAAAAACTTTTACAAACTCTATATGCTCTTCTTGTTGTAAATATGTAAGCCAACATTCATGTTTTCAGCAAAGATCATGAACTAACCACATTCACAATAACTTTCAGGTTTCATGTCTACTCACATCAATGGCATAATCAACTAGCGAGCGATAATAATAAACCTCGGATGACAACACTTTCTCAAAACAATCATAATATGATATAACAAGATGGTATCTCGCTATCCCTTTCTGAGACCGCAAAACATAAATGCAGAGCACCTTTAAAGATCAAGGACTGACTAGACATTGTAATTCATGGTAAAAGAGATGCAGTCATGATCATACTCAATGCAAATTAATAGTAGTACATGCAAATGACAGAGGTGCTCTCCTACTGGTGATCTTTTATAAGAGGATGATGACTCAGCATAAAAGTAGATAGATAGACCCTTCGCAGAGGGAAGCATGGATTTGTAGAGGTTCCAGAGCTCGAGTTTTAAGTAGAGATGAATAACATTTTGAGCGGTATACTCTCATTGTCAACATAACAACCAAGAATCTCGATATCTTCCATGATACGCACATTATAGGCAGTTTCCAAATAGAATGGTAAAGTTTATACTCCCCCAACCACCAACAAGCACACTCCACGGCCATCCGAATCCACGGGGTACCATCCAAACAAGCAACAGCCCTGGGGGAGTTTTGTTTAATTATTATGATTTGAGCATGGGACTAGGCATCCCGGTTACCAGCCATTTTCTCATGAATGATGAGCGGAGTCCACTCATCGTGAGAATAACCCACCTAGCATGGAAGATATAGACATCCCTAGTTGATACATGAGATGTTCGGGCATACAAAATAGAATTTCATTTGAAGGTTTAGAGTTTGGCACATACAAATTTACTTGGAACGGCAGGTAAATACCGCATATAAGAAGGTATGGTGGACTCATATGGAACAACTTTGGGGTTTATGGAAGTGGATGCACAAGCAGTATTCCCGCTTAGAAAAGGTGAAGGCTAGAAAGAGACTGTGAAGCGACCAGCTAGAGAGCGACAACAATCATGAACATGCATTAAAATTAATCAACAATGAATGCAAGCATGAGTAGGATATAAATCACCATGAACATAAATATCGTGGAGGCTATGTTGATTTTGTTTCAACTACATGTGTGAACATGTGCCAAGTCAGACCACTTGAATCGTTCAAAGGAGGATACCACCCCATCATACCACATCACAACCATTTTAATATCATGTTGGCACTCAAGATAGACCATTATAAACTCTAAGCTAATTAAGCATGGCATAAGCAACTATGATCTCTAATTGTCATTGCAAGCATGTTTCATTCATAATAGGCTGAATCAGGAACGATGAACTATCATATTTACAAAAACAAGAGAGGTCGAGTTCATACCAGCTTTTCTCATATCAATCAATTCATCATATATCATCCTTATTGCCTTTCACTCGCACGACCGAACGATGTGGAAAATAATAATAGTATGTGCATTAGACTAAGCTGGAATCTGCGAGCATTTAATACAAGAGAGAAGACAAGGTAATATGGCTCAAAGTTAAATCAACAATAAAGCATATGAGAGCCACTAAGCATTTTCAATCATGGTCTTCTACTCTTAACCTCCAAAGAAAAGAAAAGAAACTATTTACATGGGAAAATTCCCAACAAGCAAAAGAAGAGCGAGAAATCTTTTTGGGTTTTCTTTTAATTACTACTACTACAAGCAAGGAAAGTAAACTAGCTAAAAGCTACAACTAATTTTTGTTTTGTTTTTCTTAAGGTTTTTTCTGGCACACAAGAAAAAGACTAAGAAAAAGAATTGAAACTAAGCATGGATGGTACAATGAAAGAGTGTGAGCACCAACAACTAGGATAAGTGTGTGAACATGAATGTAAAGTCAGTGAGAAACACATACTCCCCCAAGCTTAGGCCTTTGGCCTAAGTTGGTCTATGGCCAGTATTGGCCTGATGGATATCCAAAGTCGTAGTTGGGGTTGTACTGAGATGCAGCAGCTACCGCATGCTCGGCTGCAGCTCGAAGGCGGGTTGCTTCCATCATATCATGATACTCATTTGCCTCCTCCCTGGTTATAGTATATCTCCCTTTTGCCTGAAAGTCAAACAAAGTAGGTGCAGGAAGAGTAATATGGACGGCATGACGCCTCTTAAAGATTAGTCTCTATTTGAGGGATTATTCATCCCTCTCTATAAACCAGTGACTAGTCATGGCATTGTAATCCAAATGAGAAAGCGGTAAAGGTTCATCATTTTCATGTACATGCACACCAAGATGGCGGGCTATGCGAGTGGCATAAATCCCACCAAATAAATCTCCATGCAAACCATTATGATGTAGCTTACGTGCAACAATGGCTCCCAAGTTATATTGTCTATCACCTAATACATCACTCTTGAGAACACTAAGATCAGGAACACACATGTGGCAAGCCTCATCTTTACCATTTATGCATCTACCAATAAAAAGAGCAAAGTAATTAATAGCAAGCAAGTGAATGCTCTCTATGGTAGCTTGTGTGATTTATCTAGATTCCCCCACAGTGATACTAACAATGAAATCTCTATATTCAGATTTGCGAGGATCACCCATACTGCCCCACTACGGGAGCTTACAAGCATCATAAAAATCCTCTAAGTCCATGGTGTAAGATTTATCATAAAGGTCAAACAGGACAGTGTGAGAATTACGTGAAGATGAAAATTTAAACCTTCTCACAAAGGTATCAGTTAAGCCACGGTATTGAGGGCACTTATCTTGTATGAAGCCCTCGAGGTCAGCGTTGTGCACATATGCGTCAAATTCCTCCTTGATGCCAACCTGAACCATAAATTCGTCTGACGGCCATTCACAAGGCCGCACTTCAGCTTCCCTCGGTAGTTCATCGTTCGGCTCACGAATCGCAAGCTTCCGTTCTTACTTCCTTGAAGAACCACCTTGGAAGATTTTCCTATGCATTTTTCTGAAATTTTTAGTAACTCAAAATAAAAGTTAACCAAACTCAACAAGATTGATAGCAACAACTCCTACAAGTGCCTAGAGACTATATCATGCATTTGAACTACTTGGGACCAAAAAAATTTGACATGCAAGCTCAAGAACAAGGTCACCGGAGCAGCAAAAATTTGCAATAAATAAAGCACTAGAGCAAAAACTAATTGGACCAATGGAGGAGTCACATACCAAGGAACAATCTCCCCAAACAGTTTTGTGAATGGAGCTTTGAGCAAGGAGATAGAAAATGGCAGCAAGATGAGCTAGAACTCGTGCTTGAGCTAGTTGGTGATTTTTTTGGGAGGAAGAAGAAGGGAATGGGTGCAAGAAGAAGTGGAGGGGGGGCACGTGGGGCCCACGAGGCAGGGGGCGCGCCCTGGACCCTCGTGGCCAGGTGCTGGCTCCCCTCGCTGTGTTTTCTGTGCCATATATTCTCAAATATTATAGAAAAAATCATATTTAATTTTCAGGGCATTTTGGAGAACTTTTTTTTCGGGGTATTTTTTTATTGCACGGATAAGTCTAGAAACAGGCAGAAAATACTATTTTTGCTTTATTTATTCTAATTAACAAAAAGTAAAAGGGGGGGTACAGAAGGTTGTGCTATCTAGATTCACCTATCTCATGCTCATCAAAAGGAATCCATTAACGAGGTTGATCAGGTCTTGTTAATAAACTCTTCCCGAATAACATGAAACCGGAGAATTTTCGAAAAACACCAAGTTACCTCAATGGGGATATGTATGTCCCCAACAATAAGAATAGCATATGCCTTCTTGACAGTAGGAAGAAGAAATTCGAAACCTCCACTAGTAATAGTTGAAAATTTTCTAATATAATTGATACTGTGGACCTAAGGTTGTTTCCTCGGAAAGTGTACCGTATGCTCATTTCCATTGACATGAAAAGTGACATTGCCTTTGTTGCAATCAATAACAGCCCCTGCAGTATTCAAAAAGGGTCTACCAAGGATAATAGACATACTATCGTCCTCGGGAATATCAAGGATAACAAAGTCCGTTAGAATAGTAACATTTGCAACCACAACAGGCACATCCTCACAAATACCGACAGGTATAGCAGTTGATTTGTCAGTCATTTGCAAAAATATTTCAGTACGTGTCAACTTACTCAAGTCAAGTCTACGATATAAAGAGAGAGGCATAACACTAACACCGACTCCAAGATCACATAAAGCAGTTCTAACATAGTTTCTTTTAATGGAGCAAGGTATAGTAGGTACTCCTGGATCTCCTAGTTTCTTAGGTGTTCCACCTTTAAAAGTGTAATTTGCAATCATGGTGGAAATTTCTACTTTAGGTATCTTTATTTTATTGGTAATAATATCTTTCATATAATTAGCATAAGAATTTGTTTTAAGCACATCAATCAAACGCATACGCAGAAAGATAGGTCTAATCATTTCAGCAAAGCGCTCAAAATCCTCATCATCCTTTTTCTTGGATGGTTTCGGAGGAAAAAGCATGAGTTTCTGAACCCATGGTTCTCTTTCCTTATCGTGCTTCCTAGCAACAAAGTCTCTCTTATCATAACGTTGATTCTTTGATTGTGGGTTATCAAGATCAACAGCAGGTTCAATCTCTACATCATTATCATTGCTAGGTTGAGTATCATCATGAACATCATCATTAATATTATAACTAGGTTCATATTCATTACCAGATTGTGTCTCAACATCAAAAATAGATATATCATTGGGATTCTCAGGTGTGTCAGCTACAGGTTCACTAGAAGCATGCAAAGTTCTATCATTTTTCTTTTTCTTCTTCTTAGAAGAACTAGGTGCATCTAAATTAGCTCTCTGAGAATCTTGCTCAATCCTCTTAGGGTGGCCCTCAGGATACAAAGGTTCCTGGGTCACTTTACCACCTCTAGTAGCAACTCTAACAGCATAGTCCTTATTCTTACCATTTAATTCATTGAGCAAATCATTCTGAGCCTTAAGTACTTGTTCTACTTGAGTGGTAACCTTAGAAGCATGTTTACTAATGAATTTCAGTTCACCTTTAACTCTAGAAATATAATCACTCAAGCGTTCAATCATATAAGCATTACGTTGCAATTGTCTACCAACATAAGCGTTGAAGTTTTCTTGTTTCACAATAAAATTGTCAAACTCATCTAAGCATTGGCTAGCAAACTTATAACGAGGGATATCACCTTCATCAAATCTGTAAAGATAAATTACCTTTACTACCTATGTCGGGTTATCAAGACCATGTATTTCTTCAATAGGTGGTACATTATTAACATCTTCAGCTTTAATACCTTTTTCTTTCATAGATTTCTTTGCCTCTTGCATATCTTCAGGAGTGAGAAATAGAACACCTCTTTTCTTCGGAGTTGGCTTAGGGCCTGGTTCAGGAAGTGTCCAATTATTTTCATTTGCCAGCATATTATTCAATAGTAATTCAGCTTGATCAACTGTTCTTTCCCTGAAAACACAACCAGCACAACTATCCAGGTGGTCTCTGGAAGCATCGTCTAGTCCATTATAAAAGACATCAAGTATATCATTCCTCTCAAGAGGATGATTAGGCAAAGCATTAAGTAATTGGAGAAGCCTCCCCAAGCTTGTGTGAGACTCTCTTCTTCAATTTGCACAAATTTATATATTTCTCGTAAGGCAGCTTTTTTCTTATGAGCGGGAAAATATTTAGCAGAGAAGTAATACATCATATCCTGGGGACTACGCACACAACCAGGATCAAGAGAATTAAACCAAGTCTTAGCATCACCCTTTACGAGAACGGAAACAACTTAAGGATATAGTAGTAACGAATCTTTTCATCATTGGTAAACACGGTGGCTATATCATTCAACTTAGTAAGATGCGCCACAACAGTTTCAGACTCATAGCCATGGAAAGGATCAGATTCAACCCAAGTAATTAACTCGGGATCAATATAGAAATCATAATCCTTATCAGTAACAACGATAGGTGAAGTAGCGAAAGCAGGGTCATGTTTCATTCTAGCATTCAAGGACTTTTCTTCCAGCTTAGCTAATAATTTCTTAAGATCATATCTATCGTTGCAAGCAAGAAAGTCTCTAGCAGTTTCTTCATCCATAACATAACCCTTAGGAACAACAGGCAATTCATATCTAGGGGGAGAAGCTTCATCATCACTTTCATAAATATTATCAGTTTCAATATTTGCACTCTCCCTAACCTTAGCAATTTGTTCATCTAGAAGTTCACCTAGTGGCATCGTATTATCAGGCATAGAAGTAGTTTCATCATACATAGCAGAGGAGGCATCATCAAGAACATACGACATATCATATTCAATAGCAGGAGTAGGTGTCGCAAATTTACCCATAACAGGTGGTGAATCAAGTGCAGATCTAGATGGCAGTTCCTTACCTCCCCTTGTAGTTGAGGGATAGATCTTGGTTTTTGAGTCCTTAAAATTCTTCATAGTGATCAACAGATATAAATCCCAGGTGACTTAAAGAATAGACCTATGCTCCCCGGCAACGACGCTAGAAAATAGTCTTGATAACCCACAAGTGTAGGGGATCGCAACAGTTTTCGAGGGTAGAGTATTCAACCCAATTTATTGATTCGACACAAGGGTAGCCAAAGAATACTCTTAAGTATTAGCAGCTGAGTTGTCAATTCAACCACACCTGGAAACTTACTATCTACAGCAAGGTAGTTTAGTAGCAACATAATATGGAGATAGCGGTAACAACAATAAAAGTAACGACAGTGTTTTTGTAGTTTTTGTGATAGTAGCAGCGGAAAAGTAAATAAGAAACTAGCAATATGGGAAAATCTCGTAGGCATTGGATCGGTGATGGGTAATTATGTCGGATGCAATTCAGCATGTAAAAGTTATAACCTATGGTGACACAGACCTAGCTCCAGTTCATCAATGTAATGTAGGCATGTATTCCGAATATAGTCATACGTGCTTATGGAAAAGAACTTGCATGGCATCTTTTGTCCTACCCTCCTGTGGCAGCGGGGTCCTAGTGGAAACTAAGGGATATTAAGGCCTCCTTTTAATAGAGTACCGGACCAAAGCATTAAGACATAGCGAATACATGAACTCCTCAAACTATGGTCATCACCGGGAGTGGTCCCGATTATTGGCACTTCGGGGTTGCCGGATCATAACACATAGTAGGTGACTATAGACTTGCAAGATAGGATCAAGAACACACATATATTCATGAAAACATAATAGGTTCAGATCTGAAATCATGGCACTCGGGCCCTAGTGACAAGCATTAAGCATAGCAAAGTCATAGCAACATCAATCTTAGAACATAGTGGATACTGGGGATCAAACCCTAATAAACTAACTCAATTATATGGAAAATCTCATCCAACCCATCACCGTCCAGCAAGCCTATGATGGAATTACTCATGCACGGCGGTGAGCATCATGAAATTGGTGATAGAGGAAGGTTGATGATGACGATTGTCGGATTTAGGGCTCCGCAAAACCCAAGAAGTTCGAACACAAGGGGCGTGAATGAAGATCTCTCCCACTCATGTCTACCTAGCGCCTTTCTCTCGTCTTGGTGAAGGGATTCGAGCAAACAATAGATAGTGTACGCAAGAGTTTACCCAGGTTCGGGCCACCGTGTGGTGTCAAACCTACTTCCTGCTTTGGTGGATTAACCTCGGGAGGGCTGGAATATGAGCTAGTACAATGTTCCTGAGCTCAGGAGGTGAGCTCAGGAGGGTTACGAGGCAAGTTTTTTTGCTCCTTGCATGGTGGCAGAGTTTATGGATCTGCTCTACTTGGTTTCGCTTGGTTCGACTTGTCCCTCCGTAGTGGGGGTCCTAGCTACTTATATAGGCGGCCAGGGTCCTCTTCCCCGAAATGTTTAGGCGGGAAGGGGTCCCACAACGGCCATTTTTGAGCGGGAACACAAGGACGTTCCTATCTTGACAAAAGCGGTCTTCGCCTGCAAAAGGATCAGGCGGTGACGCGGTGGTGGGCTTGACGGTGACATACTCCTTGTCGTCCTTGCGGTCTTCGGTATTGTTACACGAAAGGGGAAACCTTTGTCCCACTCCTCGGGAACCTGCGGCTGCGCAGTCCCCCTTGCACGAAAATGGCAACTACGCCGCTGGCGAGCGCTGGCACCCGCTGGCGCGGTGCGTCACTCCTGACATCACTGCCTCCTCCTGTGGCAGGCTTGGCCTTGGATTCTCCGCCCCTCCGGAGCACCTTGCCGAGGCCGCTCCTGAGGGGCTCTTGACGTTGTTCTCCTCGCGAGACTTGGCCCCTCGCGAGGGTCTTGGACGGCTGGTCGATTAGCTGGGCCGTACCAGGCCGCTTGTAGGAGCGCGTCGCGGCCCGCAGATAGGCAAGTCTGGGTACCCTAGTTCCCAGGAAGCCGACAATAGCCCCCGGGCCCAAGGCACGCACGGAGTTGGCTTCGGGGCGAAGCCTCAGTCGAGGACGAAGCGCCGCGGGCCCCAAAAAGGCTGCGCGCCAGGCTGGCGCATGACGGTTGGATGGGACGCGGGCGAGCCCGCTCCCCATGCCGTCTCGGCAACCGTGCGTCTTGACAAAAGGGGTCGTCTTCGCTGGGGGAGTTATCGCTCCCCTTCCTTCCTGCTCGGATTTCACCCTCCTACGCCTCCTGCCTTCCTAAATCGCCTGCGCCATTCAGCTCCTTCAGCAATGGCGAAGAGGAACAAGGGTGCTGCGCGGGCGTCTGGATCTGCTTCTTCCCTTGAGGCGGCGCTCGAGGAGTCCCCATCACCAAGGAGGAGGACTACTCAGAGGTCCAACCTTTCTTGTCGAGCGTCCACAACGAGCACGGCCCGACGAGGATCTGGGCCGGATCCACCATGACGCGGACCCTGCCGAAGTCCTGCTACCCCTTCTTCCTCCACAGCATCTCCGTGGGGCTCGTGCCACCTTTCTCCGAGTTCTTCTACGCCATCCTGGAACATTACGAGGTGCACGTTCTCCACATCCAGCCTCGCTGCATCTTCGTCCCGTCGCTCTTCGCCTTGTAATGTGAAGCGCTCGTGGGGGTGAGGCCGACTGTCGCCCTCTTCCGCCGTTTCTTCTCCATGCGCCGGTACAACGATGGCCCGTGCTCGGGCTGCGTCTCCTTCATTTTCCAGTGCCAGGGTTGTCGGCTGATGACGGCCGAGAAGAGAAAGAGTCACACTGGAAGAGGTGGGTCTATCTGGATGCCTAACGCGTCCACCCTCTACTAGCACTGCCTACCGCCCGTCCGGCGAAGCGCGTCGGCTAGAGCTACGCGAAGCTCACCGACCCCCTTGCCGGGCCTGTCCTGGCAAGGATTGAGGCCGACATGAGCTCGAGGCTCGAAGGGGGCCAGATCGTGAAGGAGTTCTTGAGGCAGCGTCTGGCGCCGCTGCAGGCACATTCGCGCCCCATGTGGGAGCTGATGGGTGACGATGATAGGCTCCCGGGGACGATCTGGACTTCACCTGGGGAACCCTCCTGGGGATGGTTCCGGAGGACCTCCCCGGGGCCCACCTACCGCTGTACAGCCACCCTGACAAGGCCGAGCTGTTGAAGGTCGTGTCGGATTTTGGTGCGCTCGTGGGCGCTCCGCCCATGTTCGACGTGTCTTCTTGTGCTGACGACGAGAGCGGCGAGGGGGGCTCAGAGGAGATCCTGGACGACGAGAGGGACTCCTCCAATGCATTCGCTGGAGCAATGACGTCAGGTGCAGGTGCCGCCGGACGGTCCCAGGCGGCCACTCCACGTCGATCCGGACGCGCTGCGTCCGGGGGAAGTAATGCGGCGACCCCACCAAGGAGTACCGTGCCAACGAATCTAGCGACCGCGGCCGCACTCAGAACCGTGGCCTCACGCCTTGCCAAGACCCGGGCTACCGGCACACCCATAGCGCCAACGGCTATTGCTGACCTGCTGGCGAAGAGAAGGGCGCGCCTTGCCTCCGACGAGTAAGTGTGGAATTTCTCGCCTATCCTTAGTTGTCGTGTCCCTGATGTGCTTCTCCTGACGCAGCAGCCTGGGAGGTGCGATGAAGAAGGCGAAGGGGGAGGTCACGTCGCTATGCCCTGTCCCTTCTGCTGCTGATGCGACCACAGGGAATGATGTCACGACGCTGGGCGTCTCAGTCGATTAGGTCACCGAGCATGCGGTGGCGGCATTGCTTGAGGGCGTCCTCGCTTCCTACGAGGTCGCGGCGGCTCCTGCTCCGGCTCCTCTGGCGAGGGGGGTCAGAGCCCCCGAGCCCCTGATCGAGCAGCCGGTCTTGTCGGTGCCCGTGCGCCAGCCGACGCGGCCTGGTCCTAAGACCTTGGAGGCTGCCTCCGCCGCACTGGGTCGGCTTTGCGTCGAACTACAAGATAGTGATGGCTGCCTGATGGAAGGGCGCCTGGGGCTGATCCGCGGGTGGGTCCTGGCAGACAAGTCTGCGCGGACCTCCTGGGACCAGGCCTCGGCGGTCGCTGCCAAGGGTCGAGAGGAAGCTGTGGCAGCCACGCGGGCTTGCGACACCGCGCGAGCTGACACCGCGTCCTTCGAGAAGCGCTGCCTCAGGGCGGAGAGCTTGCTGGGGGCCCTTCGCGAGGAAGGCGCCGGGTGCGCCCTGGAGCTCAAGAGGTTGGAGAAGGAGCTCGAGACGCAGAAGGCTAAGACGTCCCGACTGCAACAGGAGCAGCTTGCTGACCTCGCGGCCCTGGAGAAGCTGGAGGTTGAAGTTTAGCAGGCCAAGGCGACCCAAGCCGCTCGCGACAAGGAGGATGCCCTTGCGGCCTCAGCAGCGGTTAGTCCCGAGGCCCTTGGCGCCTTCGACCTTGAGGCCTGCAAGGCACTGCAGGCAGCCTACGGGGAGGGGTTCAAGGAACCGCTGGCCGCCCCAGAGGGAGGCCCCACCGGGCTCCTCGCTGCGCTTGTGAAGTCCCTGCGCGAGGTTGCGGACGCAATTGGCCAGTTAGCCGACGTCGAGAGCCGCACGCTCCTTACCTTGGTTTTGACGTAGGTGTGCAGCCACCTAAGTCTTCGCGACCCCACCTTTGACCAGGCCTCGCTGTCCGAGCCCGTGACCAAAGTCATGGAGGGCACGGCTACCGAGGCTCTGGGGGTGAAGGTCACGACACTGGTGGAGGCGTTCCTCCAGGCCACTGCTACCGCAGCCGAGGAGGTGGAGAATAGTGATGATGCACTTGGTAATGCCTGATCTGTTCCTGTCCAGAGAGAGAAGTGCGAGTGCCTCGGGGAGGCGTAAGAACTTTGTTTGAATTTGAGAAACTTGGTATTATTGTAATAGCTAGATGATTACCATGCTTGCTTCCTTTCATGTTTGCTTAGGTGCTCTGCGTCGGCAGGGCCCAACCCCACGCATACCTCGATCGCCATAGAGCCCTCCGATTGACCGGGGTTATCATAATAACTAGACTCATGGGATGAGGGGCTACGTGGCTAGTGAGGCCCCTGGGTCGCGATGCCCAGGGGCCCCCCTTGACGTTCAAGCGATCCCGTTTGCGTTCTACGTCGGCAGGGCCCAACCCCGCGCATACCTCCATCACCATTGAGCCCTCCAGGTGACCGGGGTTATCGTCATAACTAGACTCAAGGGATGAGGGGATACGTGGCTAGTTAGGCCCCTGGGTCGCGATGCCCAGGGGTCCCCTTTGAAGTACGGATGACTCTCATGAAGGAGAACAAGCACCATACCATGCCCACGAGCCTTCGCCTGGGATGGGGGCGCGAGAAGGCCAGGTGTCTGGGCACCTGGTAGGGTGGCGTCTGCCAGGCGTGACCTGAGCATAGCCCCCGTGCCTAGCCCCCCTCGTGACACCCATCCAAGGAGAAGCTGTGAGCGTCGTGAGCTGAAAAGCTCCCTGAGGTTGGTGCGGCCACTGGGGGCCGCCCTCAGTTGTTTATAACTAGCGCGGAGCATGGAGCTACCACACTTGCGCGGAGTGTGGGCATAACCGCGCCTCGGTCATAGCGGCCAGCACGGAGTTTGGTGCTTCCACTGGTTCGTGGGCATAACCGCTCCTCGGTTGGATCTACCAGTGTGGAGCTTGGTACTTCCACTGGACCGTGGGAGGAAGCCTTCCACCGGGAGAGACTCCGGGGCGTGTTCAGCCCCGTCCTGACATGTGTCTTGCACGGTAGGACAACCAAGGTGTATATGGGCCCTCCTCAGGACGAGCTGAACGACTCTGAGGAAGTTCTCGTGAGCTTACACATCACTCACGAGACCCTACCCTGAGGTGGGTTGCGCCTAAGTATTCTTCTGCAAAATGTGAAAAGAGAGGTGTTGTGTCGACCTGCGCCGAGTGCATCTCTAGAGGGTATCGCATGAGAAGGCGGTAGCACCAGCGACCCCAGGAGGTGACGTCACGGGAATGGCTCGCGAGACAGAGCTCAGCCGCTGGATTTGTCGACGATGCAGGGACGGACCCGAGCACATACGTCGTGCCCGGTCTTCTCATGCAAGGATCCAAAAGAAAAACAACCAGCGCAAGGTTCCCGCGTGAGCGAGGCACCTGCCACGGGCCCCTACTTACCCATCCACGATTAGCCCATGCGAGAACAAGGCACCAAGGACCACGGGAGGTGACGTCACGGGAATGGCTCGGGAGACAGAGCTCAGCCCTTGGGTTTAGCGACACTGCATGGACGGACCCGAGCACAGACGCCGTGCCAGTCCTTAATCATGGGGCGGTCGTGAGTGGGCTCACAAGGGCTCATGACCTTAGCAGCAGTGAGGACGCCAAGCATGCAGATAATGCGAATGGAAAGAAAGGACTAGCCTTGATCATGTAAAAAGGAAGACAACTACGGGAGAACAACCCCCAGCAGTCCGAGGATAATGCAGCCCGAGGGGCGCCCTTGGTTGGATACCTGAAGTGTCACCTGATACTTGTCGAAGAAGAGTTGGGGTAGCTGAAGACGCGAGCCATGCGGGTTGCTACTGAGGATCGTCGGGCTCCCGAGGCCCAGGGGCTCTGAAGGCTCTCAGTGGTCGCGCGGATCCGGCTCTTGCTCCGCCCGGACCGCCTCCCACTGACCCTCCCGAGCCCCCAAGGCCTGCTGCAAGAGATGCTGGAACGTGGCAGCTGCGTTGCGGAAGCCGAAGAGTGTGCGTATGTAGCTGCAGGGGAGGGCCCTTCTCCGGCCAACCGCTGTTGGCAAGAAGGGCTCCTGAGAGGCGGCTCGGTTGAGACCTGTGATGTCAACGCAGACGCGGAAGCGGTCGTTCGGGCTGCGAGCAGGTGAACTTGGGGTTGTGCGGTTACGCCCACCGCTGACGAGTCTTGCGTACTGAAGTTCCTCGGTAACTTGGTTGATGAAGTCCTGAGCCCCCAGTACTGAGCGGTTCACACTGGGCTCCCAAAAACGCGCGTTAACACACGCTTGCAGGTGGTGCCTGAACACCTCCCTCGAAACGCCGGTCAGTCCGGAGGCACTCCAGAGGAGAGCCCCGAGCCCGTCATGAGAGGGGCGTCGGGCGCGCCCCCCTATGCGAGGGTGGAGGGCGCCTCGTCAGCAGGCGCGAGTCCTGAGGCCAGGTCGTCAAGAGCCCCTGGGTCCTGAGGTCCGTTGACGGGAAGATTCTTCTTCTTCTTGTGGGTGGTCTGCAGGGCGTGGACGGCTCCATCCTCGTCGGAGCATTCGACCGCCACGGTCTGGTAGGTGCGCTCCAGGGAACGCACCGCTTCCTTCTCGTCGAAGGAGATAGTGATGACTCCGCCGCTCCCAGACATCTTGAGGACGTTGTAGCCGTGATGGGTTGTCGCCATGAACTTGGCGAGGGCAGGATACCCAAGGATGGCGTTGTACGGGAGGTGTATGTTGGCGAAGTCGAAGTCGATGAGCTCGGTGTGGTAGTTGTCGCGGTCACCAAAGGTGACGGGAAGGTGGAACTGCCCCATCGAGAGTGTGGAGCCATCCGTGACTCCGTAGAATGGCTTGGTCGGGTGGAGCTGATCCTAGGGAACCTGGAGCATCTCGAATGTCTGGACGGATAGGACGTTGATTCCTGCTCCGCCGTCGATGAGGGTCTTGGTCACGAGGACGTTGATGATGGTCGGGGTGCAAAGCATCGGGAGGGCGCCTGGGGCCGCAGTGCACTTGAGCTGGTCCTTGGGGTCGAAGGCGATGACTTCCTTGGTCCACCTGAGGTTGCGCGCGGCGTTAGGCCTGGGAAGCGCCGCGTTCACCTCACGGGCAAACTGCTTGAAGATGCAATGGGAAGCCTGAGCATGGGCTCCTCCCAAGATGCATGCAACTGCACGCGGCTCCTGGAAGCCCCCTGCTCCGTCTCCCTGGCGGTCGTCGTCGTTCCTGCTTGGTGGTGGCGGTAGCGGAGGCAGGCCTCCATTGCCCTGAGGACGACCCTCATGAGGCTGGTCGCGCCAGGGGGCGTCACGAGGCTGCTCCTGCCAATGGTCTTCACGAGGCTATTCGCGCCACCCCTGGCGTGAGTTCCTGCCATCCCAACATCCTCCTCCTCGGCCTCCTCCACGGCCGTAGCCGCGGTTGTCGTGCTTAGGGCGGTGCCCGACGCGCCCGCCGCGCATCGCCCTGAGCTCCTGGCAGTCGTTAGTGTTGTGCTTGTGGACGTTGTGGAAGACATAGTACGGTCGGTTGTCTCTGGGGAGGTAATCATAGCCGCAACCACGCTTCACTTCTGGCTCCGCAGCCAGCACGGCGGGTCCCTTGCTCTTTGATTCCTTGGCCTAGGTCTTCTTGTCGTCCACCTCCGCCTCAGGCAGCTCCTGGAGGGAGAGGCGTCCTTCTTCTGCCCTGGCGCACTTTGCCGTGAGCTTGAACATCTCGAGGGCTGTGCACAGGTCCTTGTGAATGGCGAGCTCCTCCCTCATCCTGATGTCGCGGATGCCGTCGGAGAAAGCCGAGATTATGGCCTCGTCCGAGACCCTTGGGATCAGGAGGCACATGGTGTTGAAGCGTTGGATGTACTTTTGCAGGGTCTCTCCCGGCTGTTGCCTCACGCGGTGCAGATCAGTAGCTGTCGGGGCTCGGTCGTGGGTGCCTTGGAAGTTGGCAATGAAACGCTCGCGAAGCTCTTCCCAGGAGGAGATGGATCCCACGGGGAGGTTCAGGAGCCAGGAGCGTGCGCCATCTTTGAGAGCCATGGGGAACCAGTTAGCCATGACCTGCTCGGTGCCGTTGGACGCCTCGATGCTCAGCTCATAGAGTTGGAGGAACTCCGTGGGGTTGGTGGTGCCGTCGTAGCGCGGAGGCAGGTCCGGCTTGAACTTGCCGGGCCAGACGAGGCACCGTAGCTCAGGAGCTAGGGCGCAACACCCAGCCACGCTCATGATCGCACGCGCCCCCTGTGCCTGCGGCGCTGGTTCTTGGGGTGCTGGCGCCACCACCTCCTGTGGCGCGCGGTCTTGGCGCTATGGGTCAGGGGGCCCGCGAGCTCCTGCATGGGGGTGCGGAATCACCGGGCAGCTCTCCTCGTCGCGCGCATGAGCTCTGCGGGGTTGCTCACGTCGAGGAGCCTCGCGCCGGACCTCATGGACGGCGCCATGGAGTGGAGGCGGAGCCGGGATTCCGTGGCCTTCGTTCCCCACCGGGGGCGACGGAGGAGTGCATTGGTGCAGGTGCTTCTCCAGCGGCGTTGACGAGCTCGGTGATGCAGTGGAGCCACTCGTCGTAGAGGTCATCTGTCGGGCGGTAGCGCAAGAGCTCCCACGCCATCAGTAACGCAGGCTGCTGGTAGACCGGCCCGCAGCGGGCCAGCGAGGATGACGACGCTGCCGGTGAGGGTGAAGGCGTCGCCGTGCGGCCATCTTGCCGCACGGACGGTGGCAGCGACGAGTCCTGCTGCTCGTGGACGGCCGGGTCGGTGGCGGCGTTGGCGATCGGCGAGCTGGGGCAGAGCGGTGCACCATTGCCCGCGGGCGCCGTCCGAGCGACGTTCGCGGTGCGGCGGGCGGCGCGAGCTCGGCGTGTGTCCACCATGGCTGTGGAGCGGAGTTGACGACGAGAGCGCGATGAGGTCGTCGGAGAGGCGAGATTTCGACACACCCCCTACCTGGCACACCAAATGTCGGATTTAGGGCTCCGCAAAACCCAAGAAGTTCGAACACAGGGGCGTGAACGAAGATCTCTCCCACTCACGTCTAGCTAGCGCCTCGCTCTCGTCTTGGTGAAGGGATTCGAGCAAACAACAGATAGTGTACGCAAGAGTTTACCCAGGTTCGGGCCACCGTGTGGTGTAAAACCCTACTTCCTGCTTTGGTGGATTATCCTCGGGAGGGCTGGAATATGAGCTAGTACAGTGTTCCTGAGCTCAGGAGGGTCAGGAGGCAAGTGTTCTTGCTCCTTGCGTGGTGGCAGAGTTTATGGATCTGCTCTACTTGGCTAGGCTTGGTTCGACTTGTCCCTCCGTAGTGAGGGTCCTAGCTACTTATATAGGCGGCCAGGGTCCTCTTCCCCCGAAATGTTTAGGCGGGAAGGGATCCCACAACGGCCATTTTTGAGAAGGAACACAAGGATGTTCCTATCCTGACAAAAGCGGTCTTCGCCTGCAAAAGGATCAGGCGGTGACGCGGTGGTGGGCTCGATGGTGACATCCTCCTTGTCGTCCTTACGGTCTTCGGTCTTGTTGCACCAAAGGGGAAAGCTTTGTCCCGCTCCTCGGGAACCTGCGGCTGCGCTATCCCCCTTGCACCGAAATGGCAACTGCGCCGCTGGCGAGCGTTGGCACCCGCTGGCGCGGTGCGTCACTGCTGACATCACTGCCTCCTCCTGAGGCAGGCTTGGCCTTAGATTCTCCGCCCCTCCGGAGCACCTTGCCGAGGCCGCTCCTGAGGGGGTCTTGACATTGTTCTCCTCGCGAGACTTGGCCCCCTCGCGAGAGTCTTGGACGGCTGGTCGATCAGCTGGCCATACGAGGCCGCTTGTAGGAACGCGTCTCGGCCCGCAGACAGGCAAGTCTGCGTACCCTGGTTCCCAGGACGCCGACAACGATGGCGACGATCTCCACTCTCCGGAGCCTCGAACGGACTCCAGATCAGCCCTCCCGAGAGAGATTAGGACTTGGCGGCGGCTCCATATCGTAAAATGCGATAATTCTTTCTCTCTGATTTTTTATCCCCGAAAGTGAATATATGGAGTCAGGGGGTACGTCGGTGGATCATCAGGGGGCCCACAAGGCAGGGGGCGCGCCCAGGGGGAGGGGGCGCGCCCCCCACCCTCGTGGACAAGGTGTGGCCCCCCCTGCGTAGATCTTTCCGCATGTATTTTTTATATATTCCAAAATAATTCTCCGTGAATTTTCAGGTCATTCCGAGAACTTTTTATTTCTGCACAAAAACTATACCATGGCAATTCTGCTGAAAACAGCGTCAGTCCCGGTTAGTTCCATTCAAACCATGCAAGATAGAGTCCAAAACAAGGGCAAAAGTGTTCGGAAAAGTAGATACGTTGGAGACGTATCATGCACCACATAACCCGACACGCTCGATCACTCTGGCCGAACACACTTTCCTGGGTCATGCCCAGCCTCGGAAGATCAACACGTCGCAGCCTTACCTAGGCTCGACAGAGAGGTCAACACACCGGTCGAAATCCTAAGCGCACATGGGTCTGGGGCCCATCGCCCTTTGCACTCCTGTACCTTGCGAACACGGTCGATGAGCAGACCTAGCAACCTCCATTACAAAGGAAGTTGCGTTAGGCGATTCAACCCGGCGCGCTTCGCTCAGTCCCTGACGTCCGGAAGGCTTCGATTGATACTACGACGCCGGTTGCCCGTATCTTGTCCCGCGTGGCAGGTAGTGCGTATAAGGCCAACGACCCAACTCAGATCAAATATCCAAACTCGTTAAGCGTGTTATTATGAAATAACTGCGAACAAAGACCAAGGACCTGGCCACCTCTCTACTGGGTGTCTCAACCTGCCCTATCGCTCCACCAAAAACAATCACTCGGGGGGCTGTCGGGAACCAATGCCCACCACAACCATGATGGAACCACCTGCCCCATCAACCCCCAGCCCGTGAATCACTTGCGGGTACTCTACGAGCCGACCCGACTTTAGTCACATCATGTATCATGTAAAGTATGTATTTAGTATATACCCGTGATCACCACCCGAAGTGATCACGACCCGATAGTACAGCATGGCAGATGGACAAGGATGTGGGTCCACTGATGGAAGGGGGTTTGCTTGCCTGGAAGCTCGGCAGAGAAGGACGGGTCATCAACATCGTTGTCGATCGGGTCAGCAGCAATTGCGTCAGTCTCAAAGTCTAACAGAGAGAAGAGGGGGAAGAAACAATAAATACTAAGCAAACAGATGCATGATGATGCATGACATGGCAATAAACAGTGCTAGGTGTGATTTAACACTACTAGGGAAAACCTTATACACAGAATCTTAGCAATAGTGCCAGACAAAAAGGGGCGCTACTGCTAATTAGCAGTAGTGCGGAACATAAACATGCGCTACTGCTACCAACTTAGCAGTAGCACGGCTCGGTAGAAACACACTACTAATAAAATTGACCGACCATTCCCGACACGCTAGGTTTAGTAGTAGCGCACCCACGTCAACCGCGCTACTTCTTATGTAATAGGAGTAGCGTGCTTTTTTGCATGTCGCTACTGCTAATTTTGAACCTGGCCACATGGCGGGCCCCACTTAGTAGTAGCGCCTCTGCCAGAAGCGCGCTATTGCTATCATATTAGCAGCAACGCGTTTTATGCCCAATGCTACCGCTAAACCACAACCATACCACATTTTCCCCCATCCTCCTCCCCATCCTCTCTTCCTTCACTTTCCCCTAGCTCCCACCTCCTCTCTCCCTCACTTTGCTTCTTCCTCACTACTTCTCCTCCCCCATTACTCTCCTTCTTCTACCTATCTTTCTCTCTCTTTATTACTCCTAGCTAACTACACCACGTCCATTCATGCATCTCCTTACTCAGTAGAACGATGGTGGACATGTTGTTGCGGTCTGTGGTGCAGGACATGAAAGAAAATAAACAGACAGATATTTTATGTCCGTGTCGAAGATGTAAAGGACGAGTTTGGCTCGACCCTTATGACGATGGTCGTGTGATGGCGTACTAATCATGGCTGGTTTCATGGATGGCTATACTCGGTGGATAATTGAATATGAGGATGATGATGTTGAGGACGCCGATGGGGTAGGCAATGACGACACGGGGCAAGATGAAGAGATGAGTGATAATGGCGACGGAGAAGGCATCGGACATGGTGACAGGGAAGAGGCCAGACATGGCGACGGAGAAGGGGCCGGACATGGCGGCGGAGAAGGGGCCGGACATGGCATCAGAGAAAACATGGACTCCATGCCGCAGACTTCGTCGGTACTAAATTCAATCGTGCGGGACCCTCATGTTCAAGAACTGCTTCACAAGGAGACGAGTACTGACAGAGCTGCTTCTAGACAGGAGGCCAAGCTGTATCAACTGGTGGTAGACTCGAACAATCCATTGTATCATGGTTGCGATCCCGAGGTGACCCGCTTCGGTTTCACGCTCGAACTCCTGAAGACGAAGGCTAAAAAAATGGACTGACACTTGTCGGTGTCAAAACCGACAGATCTCGGGTAGGGGGTCCCGAACTGTGTGTCTAAGGATCGAAGGTACCAGGTGGCAGGGGACACGATGTTTACCTAGGTGCGGGCTCTCTTGATGGAGGTAATACCCTACTTCCTGCTTGATTGACTTTGATGAGTATAGGGGTTACAAGAGTTGATCTACTTCGAGATCGTAATAACTAAACCCTAGATGTCTATCTTGTATGATTATGATTGCTATACGGACTAAACCCTACGGTTTATATAGACACTGGAGGGGGCTAGGGTTGTACAGAGTCGGTTTACAGAGAAAGGAATCTTCATATCCGCACGCCAAGCTTGCCTTCCACGCTAAGGAGAGTCCCATCCAGACACATGGGAAAGTCTTCCGTCTTGTATGTTCAGGGCCCGTCTGTCCGGCCCACGTCACGTAGCCCGGACGCCCGGGGACCCCGCAATCCAGGACACCCTCAGTAGCCCCAGAACCAGGCTTCAATGACGATGTGTTCAGCGCGCAAATTGTCTTCGGCATTGCAAGGCCGGTTCCTCCACCGAATACTTTAAAGCATCTGAACCGAAGGGCTATATTCGGCCCTTACGTCTTCGGTCTTGGTAAGGTGAATTCTTCGAACAGCTCAGTTTTACATTAAATGTTATATCCTTTGGCTTCTGTGCTTCCGTCGCCTCGGCTTCCACGTGTTGAACGAATATGAAAGGTACAAGTGCTTTTACAGATAACCCCTCGACAGCGTACGGAAGGTGTCTATTTACGGAGATTAGATCTCAGATGTTATTCCATATGAGGTGAAAGATCCTTCGAACTTGCCTCAAGAAACCACGCAGTCATGGCCAGCGCTCCCACTTCTTCCTCCCGCCCCCACGGCCCTCAAAAAGGCGATTGGGAGAGCTGCTCTATATCCCATGCCCAGCTGACCAAGATCCAGGTGCAGGGCTATCTCCCCCTCGCAGATCTAGTCCCCGTTCTGGCGGGATTAACTTCTTTTACTGGCGAAGCCCTGGCTCAAAATTTCTCGAACCCTTCATAAGGGGAGCGAGTGTGCTTCGTTTCCTTCCTCTTAAGAGGCATTGGATTTCCAATCCATCCCTTCCTATGAGGTCTCCTGGAGTACTATGGCCTCCAACTTCACAATCTCACTCCAGGCTCCATCCTGCACATCGTGGGCTTCGTCGCTCTCTGCGAGCTGTTCCTAGGCTGTGAGGCCCATTTTGAGCTATGGAGGAAGCTTTACTGCCTCGTCCCTTGCTCCCAAAAGGGATCCATATTCGAAGTTGGCGGCGCCGAAGTATGGCGTATAGCCGAGACAGGATACCTATCCGGCACTCCGAATAAGGCATCCGAAGAGTGGCCCTCGGAGTGGTTTTATATTGAAGATGTCGGTCTCTTGGACCCCATCAAACGAGTCCTTCCTGAGTTTTCCAATGCTCCGCTAAAGAAGCACCACAGCTGGCGCCCCCGGAGCCTCGAGGAGGCAGATAGTGCAGAGGTTAATTATGTTAATGGAAAATATAAAAATACTCGCCCAATCCCGACTCTCCATTACCGAGATCATTGCGATTTCCATAACGCGAGGTGTTCAGCCGCTCCAATCCAGGGGACTCCCCATGTGGAACTATAATGGGGAGGATGACACATCCCGCTGCGGGCGCAAGGGTCCGAACAACTTCGCCGCCCTGTCTGCCATGTTGGCTGATCTTTATAAAGGGGTGAAAGAAGAATTCACTCGCCTTAAGTGCCGAGAGGGCTTTTCCATGTACAACCCCCCTAGATGGGTACGCTTTTAATCCAGAACCTCAGTCAATCCTCTTCCTGAGTCGCAACTAGTTGAATTTAACCCGGCCACTTTTAACAGGAATGGAGGAATGCCACTGCGGGGATCTGCAGCCCTACTCCGCAGCCGGAGGACCATATTCAGACCTAGATCCCGGTTTTGAGGAGTATCCAGATATATTCGTAGAGCTCAAGAAGGGGGTTTTCTATCAGGTGAGCTATGACGACACGGAAGTGGCCATTGTAGCCGATTACCTCGGCCTGCTCCGCTCTTCCCATGTAAGTGCCCAGGAAGCGTCTCCTCCGAAAGAGTTTTCGCATCGCGCCTCACCCACTGCACTGTCTCATGCTTCAAAGGGGCGGCACTCATCTTGTCATGCCGCATTGGGATCGTCCCTTAAGAAGGGGACGCCAACACAAGGCGGGCCTTCAAAAAGAAAGGCGGACGACAATACTTCCCAGCCCCTACCTTCATTAAAAGGTATGGTTTTCAATATGCCCTGTGGCAAACATACTGAACTATGAAGTTTTTTGATGTGCCATATTTTAGGAAGAGCATCCATCGGACTATATCTGGAGACCTAGCCGGACATGCGTCCACCAATCCGACCCCGGATCCTGCCTCCACGGCTAGAGCTGGTACGGGTGCAATGCCGGATTGTCCTCTCTCCGACGATTCGGATAATGTATCCGTCACCAACTCCAAGTTGGAGAGCGGAATGAACCATCGACACCGGAGAGCAGCTATGCGCGATCCTAACTTTACTGAAGAGGTATTAAATGCCTTCAGCTCGGTGGACGCCTATATCCGAGCTGCTCGGGATGGCCTTGCTAGAGCCAATTACCAGCTTTCAAAGGATATGCGGGTAAGATCATCTTATGTATATATAATAGCCATATACCAGTAGCCCCCGAGACATGAAAATAGTTGAAGTAACTGATTTAAAGGATTGATGTATAATCAGGTACTCGTGGATAAGAACAACATGCTATGTCGGGAGCTAAAACAGTGTTGGACCCAGCTGACTGCCGTTACCGCCAAACTAGAGAAATCCTAGGAGGCACCGACTGGTAATGTCCCCTTGTGTCCAGAAAATATAGTCATGTGCTAATAATGTTTATGCAAAATACACTGATGTATTTTATGATGGCAGGACCGTCGGATCAGCTGGAAGAGAAATTAAAGGCCGCGCGGGAGGATAAAGAACATGCCGAAAGGCAAGAGGCCGCTGGTCAACACGTACTGACACGGACCAGGGACGAGAAGAGCATGCTGCAGGATGCCAACACACAGCTCGGCGAGGAGCTGAAAGACGTGCGAGCCCAACTGACTGACGCCCTAAAGGAGAGCAGAAAGCTGCGAGGCGGCATATTCAGTATGCCTTTTAACTTATTGTCATACAGTTTGCTGATGCGAATCCTGACAAGGTTATTTCTATAGGTGTGTTGACCGGGCGGCCCGAAGAAGAGGTGCACGGATTTCAAGGTGACCTGCTACAAGAGCTGTCCAAGGTGCATGAGCGAGCGCGGAAGGGAATGAGGAACATTGCCAAGGCTTTACGGCCAGCCGATTCTCCTCAAGGAAGTATTGAGGAACTTGTGAATTTATTCAAGGGAGATCGGTGCCGTTTTGGGCTATGGAAGATATCGGCATGCCGAGAAGGTGCTCTGGAAGCCTGGGCCATGGTATAAACATGGTACACCGGACATGATCCAAATCATATGGTGCGGGTCGGACCTCGAGGGTACGATTGACAAAAAATTCCTGTTAGCCTAGTGTACGACCAAGTGAAGGTGGCCGCCAAGTTTACGCAACAAGATTGTAAACTAGACGACTTGTTAGAGGGTCTAAAGGAAGAAGAAGTTTTTGAGTATAATTAGCAATGTACTTTTGTCGACGAAATTATCTCCAGCCAAATTTGTAAAACGATTGTCATGGCACACTTTCTACTTCGACCTTTGAAAACCCTATGTTTGGAGTGTTTTCGAGTACTATACGTTAGGTAAACACCAAAGTATATTAGGAAATCAGGCAGTCCGGTCATAGTTGCTTGAATAGACAAGTTATATTCGGGGAGTTATGTTATATTACATTTGATTGTAAGAAACATCTTCCAGAGAGAATAGTTCCGTTAAGGGATCCTTTCCCTGGGCCAGTATGCGGTTTCTGTACATACCGAAGCTGTACTGCTAAAAAGTCATAGTACGCGTTATAGTCTGGGGTTTTGTATAGCAACGAGGGCAATTCGTATTTTGCTCACTGACCGATAATTCCCTAAAGAATGCTAGCTTTCGGCTTCACCCGTCTGAGGTACACGTCCGGATAACCCGGCTGTAACAGTCGCAGAGGTGCTCCCTTTATGCCCTAGCCGAACAAGAGGGAACGTAGGGCATAAGCACAGGAGCCAGGCAACCCAGCTTGGCAAAAACTTAAGTCATAAAGGTGCATATAATGGCGAAGAAAAGACATATGTGAGTAGACGACACATATATAGGGTGAGATTGATGCTCGAGAAATAATAATAATAAGCTTCTTGTGAAAGAAGTCCCCAGGTATTGTGGGGTATGTACATTTAAAGATGTATATCCCCCAAGTGTGCGGTTTATCTGAACACGAGCTAAAAGTCGTATAGAAACGAGAAAAAAGAAAACAGTGAAAGAGAGAAAAGAAGGAACGAGGAAAAAAGGTATATGTCTGGACTTTTAGGCGTAGAATCTTCGAAGCCTTGCAGCGTTCCACGGGTTTGGCTCCAAGCAATTATCCGAAGCATTGAAAAGGCGATAGGCTCCTCCAGTGAGAACTTCATCTATAATAAAGGGACCCTCCCATTTGAGCTTGACTTTGTCCTTTTTCTTCTTTGGTAGGCGTAGATCAAGTTCACCAACATTGTAGGTCTTTGCCCGTACTTCTCTGCTTTGATATCGCCGAGCCTGCTTGTCGGGGAAACTGATCGTCCACGAACACCTATGGGACCGGAGCCCCTTTTCAGTACGGCAAGGGGGCGGAGGATGCACAAAGAGCGGATCGAGGCGTGCACGCAAGCAGTTTACCCAGGTTCGGGCCGTGCGGAGGCGTAAAACCCTACTCCTGCCTTGGTTTGTATTGTGTTCTTGGCTCGGGAGCGAGAAGAACTACAGTGTTGATCGCTAGCAGCACCGAGCGTGAGAGTGATCAATGATCGGAACCCCCTCTACGTTGCGCATGGGCCTCCTTTTATAGGTCAAAGGGGTCACCAACAGGTGGCAACGCAGTCGAGGGTAGAAATGTAAAAACGGTGGTAGTTGGAATAGTGTATGCATAGTGCTCTATACCTAACCCTGACGGCAGGGGACAAGGGCATTTAATGCCCGTCGCCGTCGCCCCAAACAGTGCAAAAAGCGTCCGTCAAGGCGTCTCCGTCCGCCACGAAGGTGGCCTCGTCATCGCGGCTCGCCACCATGTACCCCAGGCTGCACAGCCTTCCGCCACGTGCGCCTGGAAGGGCCCCAGGGCGACGCGTGTGCGGATGCGCTGGAGCGCGGGTACCTAGTGGAAGTCTGCCGCGGCAAGCACCTTGCCGCGGCCGCCATCTTGCTGCGCCCGTGAGCTTGTCGCTCTCCGGGCCTTGCTGGGGCGCGCGGCGCGTCATGACAAGTTTCATGAAATGCCACGTTCGGCCTTCCCGGCAAGCTCCTCTTGCCAGGGGCTTGTGCAAAAGAAGTGGTCTTGAGCCTGAGGCGGCCTTCCCGGCAAGCTCCTCTTGCCGGGGCCTTGTCTCTTTAACTTGAATACTTTGTTCTTGAATGGCTCTAAAGGAAACACAGTGGGCCTTGGCGGACGCGCGGCAAGCCCTGCCACGGGACGCTGCGACTGCCCGTGCACAAGTTCGGGATACTAAGGTACCCCTACTTTAGTACACCGACAGGAGCCCCCGGGCCTGGGCCACACACGGTGCCCAGCGCTGTTGGGCCGGGCCCAAAACAGTGCACGGGCACACGCGTCCCACGGCGCGCCGTATCCCACTCCGTATCCACCGCGCCCCTCCCCAATGGCACGCGTCAATCGCGGCGTCGTGGGAGAGATCGTGGCTTGTTTCTTTAATGGGGAAAATGCGGAACGTCCCCTCCTCCCCCTTAAAAGCAGGGGAAGTAGGGGCAGTTCTTTCCATTCGCCCGTTGCTTCTTCAACCTCCAGAAACCCCCGCTGCTCCCTTCCCCCCGAAGATCGAAAGGGAGCAGCGCTCCGCCCCCGTCCGCCGCCGCCAGCACCTCCAGCGCCATTGACTTCCCTCGCCGCCCCTGCCATGGCCCCGAAGAGCGACAAGGCGAAGGCCGCGAACACTGCCAAGGCGCTGCGGCTAGCATCAATGCGGAAGAAGATGGCGGTCTTTCCGCCACAGCTAAGCGCGGAGGAGCTGAAGGAAAACTTCTATCTCTTCTGGTCGAGGGAGACCAAAGCGCATCCACGCACCAAGGTACTCTCTGCCGTGGCCTGCGACATGTTCCCGGGCGGATATGCCTTTTTTGCTCTGTTCTTCTATTGCGGACTCTGCCTGCCATATTCCGAATTCTTCTGCGATATCATGAATACCTACGGGTTTCATCTTCTTGATTTCAGCCCAAACACTGTCTTGACCATGGCCGTTTTCGCACATCTGTGCGAAAATTTCGTCGGAGTTTACCCCAATGTAGCCCTCTTCCGCCATTACTTCATTCATCGAGTCGAGTCTGGGTCTCCTCTGTCCGACAGGATCTCTTGGATCTTTAGGCTTCATAAGAAAGAGGCTTACTTGACGGGGGAGCTCCGCGGCAAGTGGGATGAGTGGAGGGCCAACTGGTGTTGGATTATGGAGGATGACCCACAGCAGTTCACTTCCCGGCGCCAAGTTGCAGTAGTGCATGGCAATGACTGGAGTGACCTGGCCCCCGAGGACGATAAGCTGAAGATAGCCACCACTAGGATTCTTCGCCTCCCGCAAGCCAAACTCACCGTAGGAGATGTCGGAGCAGACTTTCTTCGCCGCCGCATCGCTCCCTTGCAGGAGAGGAAGAGGGCTGCGTGGGAGTTTGATAACGTGGCGGACATTATGAGGCTGCGCCCGGGCCTCAACTACAACTTCACGGTCATGGAACTCAATGGGATGCTCCGAGCGCTATTCAAGTATGACTCCGCCCATCCAGAGTGGTTTGCGCTGCCGCCGGGCGTAGTCCCGCTATGCAACAATTCGTCGCTCAGCGCTATCCGCGCGGCGATGCCGTGGTGTGACTCCCATGGGATTGACCCCACTTGGCGGGAGCCTTCTGACGAAGCCGTGCAAACGTTCTTCGACAACTTGGTGGAGAAGCCAGTCAAGTCCGACGAGAAGAGAGGCCTCACCCGCAACACCACCGACCAGGAGATGTCGTATATTGCCACCAGGTTGGAGGAGGCAGCTGCAGCCAGGGCCCGGGCGAATTTGGATATACTTTGGAGGAGGCGGATGCAGCGGAGGCGGTAAGTCTGGCCGAGGAGGAAGAGTTCCTCAAAGTGGCAAAGCTTGCCGGGCAACCTGCTGGGACAAGCGAGGCCGCCGAGCAAGGCACAGAGTCGAGCGGGCCCGCCGAGCAGGGCGTCGGATCAAGCGATCCTGCCGAAGACTCAGGCGGGTCGCTGAATCTCGACTCCTCTTCTTCGTCCTCGGGTAGTTCACCGCCACCGGCAAGTCCTCCGGCTCAGACGAGGAGGCGCCTTCGCAAGGCCGCTAACGCGGCGGGGCGACAGGCGGGCCAGCAGCCGCAGCGCCGCCCGACACGCGCCACCGCGGCGAGCAAGGCCGCCAAGGGAGTGCCTCGCGCTTCAGCAGCGGCTGGAGAAGGGTCTTCCCGGGCTGGGGCCAACGCTCCTGCTGCCCCTCGGGCCTCGGTGACAACCGGAGCGAGGTCTTCTCAGACCATCGTCCCTGCTCCCGCCAAGCGGCCGAGGGAGCCTACTCCTCCAGCTCCTCGCGCCGGGATGCACGAGGCGGACTTTGATTTCTCTGTGCTCAGTTCTGACGAGGAGGAGGAAGAGTAAGTACTGGCAACTCTTGTTTCCTTTGATTTTTATTGCTCTTGTTTTGAATTTCCTTTGCCTGATTCTGATTTTGTCTGTCCTCCAGGACCCTGGCCCAGAGGGCGGCGAAGAGGGCCAAGATCCCGGTGGTCGATCGTGAGGACGAGCCCGTCGCAGCAGCAGGGGATGTGCCTGCGTCAAGCTTGCCGGACCAGGCAACTGCTCCTCAGAGCAACCCCCAGCGCAGCCCCCAGCGTGAGTCTTCTGTCTATTCTCCGCTTCGTCGGGCGTGCGCGGGCTTCCTGTCCTTGTTGACATTTCGTTTGTTTTGTTGACTTGCGCAGAAGCAGAGCAGCAGCCCCAGGAGCGCCAAGAGATTGCTCCCGACGAGCCGCATGTCTCGACCTCTCCGCCAAGGAGGAGCTCCCCGGCAAGGGAGGATAATCCGCCAAGGGCGAGTACCCCGCCAAGGGCGAGCACCCCGCCAAGGGCGAACACTCCGCCAAGGGAAGGCACCCCGCCAAGGGAAGGCGCCAGCGGCCCTCCGCCGGCGGGAGCTACCACCACGCCGCCGAGGGAGAACTCCCCGGCAAGGAACCCCATCGAAGAGGAGGTCCGCGCAGGTAAAATCCTTGGACTTTTATTTTTCTGAATTTCTCTTTTTGGATATTTGCTTGACTATTTTCTTTCTTCTTTTTCTTCTGTCAGATCGGTCCGTCGCAGAGCCGATGGAGACAGAGGCCACCACCGAGGCGGGTGCGCACGACAACACCGGCGACGTCGCAGCCGACGAAGGGGCGGTCAATGCTAACGAGCCTGCCGCCGATGAGACCGCCGAGGCTGCTGGCGTGGCAGCTGAGGGCGAATCCGGCAGTCGCACTGACGGCCCTGAGGCCGCAGGAGCGTCAGACGCTGCGCTGGCTGCCGACCCCTCTGCTGCCGCGGCTGAGCCCGGTGTCTATCTGGAGGCTGGCAATGGAGTCTTCATCCAGCTCCCGTGGGCGTCCACGTCAAGGGAGCCCGCGGAGGGAGAGGTCTTCGACGGGGAAGTCCTCGCCTCCGTCGGGCTGAAGTTCGTCGACGCACCCGGCAGCAGTAGCGAGCCCGAGGAGGAGCGGCTTCTGCGGAGGCTTCTGGCCCTGTACCGCGCCAGGCAGGCCAAGTTGGAGTCCCGAGAGGCTCTGGTCGCGAAGGCGGGCACTGACTTGGAGAAGCGCGCTGAAGAGCTCCGGCCGCTAACCAGGCGGCTCTCCGATCCTTGGCAGAGGAGCGGGAGCAGCTAGCCGAGGCGCATCAGGCGTTTATTCTTGAGAAGGCCGAAGCAGAGGAGCAGCAACGGCTCGCCGCCGAGGAGTTGTCCCGGCGAGAAGGTGAACTAACGCAGCGGAAGGTCGACCTCGACAGCCACGAGGACGACCTTGCCGCGCGCGAACAGTCTCTCGGCGGGGCTCTGCAGGAGGCGAAGGACGTTGTTGCAGCTGCTGAGACCGCCAAGAGAGACTTGGAGGAGAGGGTGGCGCAACTGGAGGTCCACATGAAGACGAGCGAAGAGAAGGTTGCCGCACTTGCGTCGGAGAGGGAGAAGGACGCCCGCAGTCACTCTGAGCTGTAGGTCCGCCTCTCCGACAAGGGCAAGGAGCTTGCCGTCGCCAAGGACTCCATCGCCGATCTGGAGTTGAAACTTTCCACCCTCACCGCATCGCTCGACGGCGCCAGACAGCGGGAGACGAAGCTGAAGGAGGATCTCAGGGGCGAGAGGGCACTGTTGGAGAGTGCTGCTATCTCCCAAAACAACTTTAGGCTGACGGTGGAGCACTGGACCGAGGGGCTTGTTGCCGCCGCTGCCGATATTGACCAGGAGTTGGCGGGGCTGGGGACGGAGCACCTCGGGTACTCCACCGACGAGAATCTCCCTCACAGCGCCAAGCTGAGCTTTTTCTTCAGGAGAGTGGCGCCGGCCCTCCAGCAGCTCCGGGAAAGGATCCCCACGCAGCTGGCGAACGAGGCGCGCAAGCTCTGCACGGGCGTCTTGGAGAAGGTGCTGATGAAGATAGTCTTCCGCAACCCGGGACTCAACCTCAACAACGTCCTCAAGACCTTGCCGCCCGACGCCGACCAGGAGACGCTCAAGGCCCTTGTCGCACCTATCATGGCCAAGGTGGGCAAGATCAAGAGAGTCGAGGGCGACCGTGCAGATTAGGCTATCTTTCCTTCTGCTTCCTTTGTCGCTGCCAACCGTGCTATGAATAAAAATCTATTAGAACAGCGACAAGTCATTTTGTAACATAACTTTATTTTGGGTAGTTAATGCAATGTTATTTCCTTTACTTGACTTCTTCGCTTTGTATGCTTTTACCCTACGCTTTTAGGGAACTTGCTGGCAAAGGGACCCTTGCCGCGAGCGCTGAGTGCGGAACTTCAGCAGCCTGCTGGCAGTGCCGTTGCCGACAAGAAACCTTGTCGCAGCTAGTCGCAGCACACTTATATTGTTGAGCGAACTCGAAAATGAAGTAAGGGCGCGACATTTGTCGCAGCACGCTTAAGCCGTTGAGCATGCTCGAAACAAAGTAAGGGCGCGGCTAGCCACGAGTTGGTTCCTCCGCGCACAGGTTTTCCATACAAAGTGCGGTCGTTCAAGGAAGATAACTTTAAAATTTAAAAAATTTGATCACTCAAACTTTGGCAACTTAGCTTTTGTGTCTTTTGCTTCTCGGCAAGGCGAGGCTTTCTTGAACGGCACTTGGTCCATACCACTGTCTCCTTCCCCCCGGCAAACTTGTGCGCGAGGAAGACTTCTTCTGTTTGAGAGAAAAGAAAAGGGAGGAAACATAGACATGGAGCCTTGCGGCTCGTTATTGCTTACCGGGGATGCGTGCTGCACAAGGTGTCATATAGTATATGCAAGAAAAATGAAAAGGCATGAAATGACTAGTTGTGCGAGGCACATAAGTTTTACTGATGCACGGGGTCTGCGCCCGGCTTTGTACAAAGGTTTACATGCAACAACGGCAAGACTTGTACAAAAAGTGGTTGCCGGAGCGGATCGCGGCAACCGCGCCTTATGGGTAAAACTTGTGAAGGTGCTCAATGTTCCAGGAGTTGCTCACCGGTAAGCCCTCTTCGGTCTCAAGGCGGACAGTGCCAGGCCTTGTGACTTGTCTCACCCGATAAGGGCCTTCCCACTTCGGCGTCAACTTGTTGGAATTCTTGGCGGACTGAACACGCCGAAGAACAAGGTCGCCTTCCTCGAGACTTCTGGCTTTAACTTTGCGGCTATGGTAGTGGCGCAAAGCTTGCTGGTATCGAGCAGCTCGTACAGCGGCCTGAAGACGGTCCTCCTCAAGGAGCAGTGCGTCATCTTGCCGCACCTGCTCTTGCTCGAGCTCATCGTAAGCGAGCACTCGAGGCGACCCGTATACGAGTTCCGTGGGGAGAACTGCCTCTGCTCCATAGACAAGAGCAAAGGGTGTATGTCTAGTGGCTCGATTTGGTGTCGTCCTGATTGACCAAAGAGCCGTCGGCAACTCTTCAATCCAGTTTCTTCCGCACTTGTGCAGCATGTCGAAAGTCCTTGTCTTGAGCCCGCGCAGCACTTCAGCGTTTGCCCTCTCCGCTTGACCGTTGCTTCTCGGGTGAGCAACAGAAGCGAAGCAGACCTTGGCGCCAAGGTCTTGGACATATTGCATGAAGGTGCGACTTGTGAATTGTGTGCCATTGTCGGTGATGATCCTGTTAGGGATTCCGAAACGACAAACAATCGACCTGAAGAACTTGACTGCTGATTGTGCGGTCACCTTTCTCATTGGTTCCACTTCCGGCCACTTTGTGAACTTGTCGATGGCGACGTACAAGTACTCAAAGCCCCCGGCTGTGCAGGGAAAGGGGCCGAGGATGTCGAGCCCCCAGACCGAAAACGGCCAGGACAAAGGGATCGTCTGGAGAGCTTGAGCTGGCTGATGTATCTGCTTGGCGTGGAACTGGCACGCTTCACACTTGGTTACTTGTGCAGTCGCATCCTGGAGGGCTTCTGGCCAAAATAAACCTTGCCGTAACGCCTTGCCGGCAAGTGCTCTTGCGCCAATGTGGTGACCACATATGCCTCCATGTATCTCTGCCAACAGCTTTTGCCCATCTTCCCGGGGAATGCACTTCAATTTGACACCGTTGAGTCTTCTTCTGTATAGTTCATCGCCGACAAACTGATACATACTTGACTGCCGAGTTATTCTCTCTGCTTCTTCTGGCTCTTCGGTAAGTTCTCCTGTTTGAAGGAAGCGGACAATCTGCTGTGCCCATGCTGGAGCCTGTGGCTCAACAACAAGGACTAAAGGCATTAGTGCTGCTGCGGGAACGTTAGCTTCTATGGCCAGAACCTTTGGCTCGGCCGGAGCTTGACGTTCCCCGGCAAGCTTGCCGGGGCAAAGCTTGTCGGGAACGCCTGCTTCAACTGTACAAACCCTAGGGTCTGCAGGAGCAGACTGTTCCTCAGCAACTTTATCGTTGATCTTGGGGACCTTGTTGGCGGCGGCTTCAGGAAGTTCTGCCGGCAAATAGTCACCGGAAATCAACTTTCTCTTCTTACTTTGTCCAGCCGATGGTGTAACGGATGGTTGAGTTAACTTGAGCACAAAGATCCCTGGTTCCACAGGTAGCTTTAGTGCGGCACACTTTGACAGGCCGTCTGCGATGTCGTTTTGAGCTCTTGGAACGTGCTCCATCTGTAGGCCTTCAAAGTGCTCTTCAAGCTTTCTCACTTCGTCGACGTAAGCTTCCATCAACGGACTCTGGTAGCTCTTGTTTACTTGGCGGACGACCAACTGTGAATCACCCCGCACAATCAGCTTCCTGATCCCAAGCTCTGCTGCGATTCTGAGGCCGGCAAGCAAACCTTCATACTCTGTAGTATTGTTCGTTGCTTGCTCCTTGGGAAAGTGCATCTGGACGACGTACTTGAGGTGCTCGTCGGTGGGTGCGGCAAGCAGCACGCCAGCGCCGGCGCCTTGCTGCGAGAAGGCACCATCAAAGTACATTATCCATTCTTTGCTTGCTTCTTTGACGGGGATGCTTGTCTCTAGAATTTCTTCGTCTGGCGTTGGTGTCCACTCTGCTATGAATTCTGCCAATGCTCTGCTCAGAATAGTTGAAGTACTTTCAAACTTGAGGCCGAAGCTTGACAGTTCCAGTGCCCACTCGACAATCCTGCATGTCGCTTCTGGATTTTGCAGTATCATTTTTAGCGGAAAACGAGTGACCACAGTTATCTCATGTGCTTGGAAGTAATGGCACAGCTTTCTCGAGGCCATGAGGAGGCCGAAAAGCAGCTTCTGCACCCCAGAGTATCTTGACCTAGCCCCCTGGAGAAGGGAGCTAACAAAATAAACTGGGCGCTGTACCATCTTCTTCTGCACCTCTTCTTGCATCTGCGCAGACCCATCCTTGTCGGGGTCAGAGCTTGTCGAGGAAGCCCCCTGCTTGTCGCTGGACGTGCTTGCCGGGGCTGTGGGTTCCTCATCTGCCTCCCTTTCCGCTACCAATGCAGCACTAACCACTTGATTGGTTGCTGCTAAGTACAGCATCTACTTCTCTTGGGGCTTAGGTGCGACAAGTATTGGAGTGGAGGACAGGTACCTTTTCAAATCTTGCAGTGCTGCCTCCGCTTCTGGAGTCCATTTCATTGGACCTGCCTTTTTCAAAATTTTGAAAAACGGCAGGGCGCGTTCTGCGGACTTAGAAATGAACCTGCTGAGAGCAGCCACGCAGCCGGCAAGCCTTCGCACATCCTTGACGCGCTTCGGAGCTTCAATCTGCTCGATGGCTTCGATCTTGTCGGGATTGGCTTCAATCCCCCTCTGGGACACAAAGAACCCGAGAAGCTTGCCGGAGGGGACTCCGAACACGCACTTCTCGGGGTTAAGTTTGAGTTGTATCTTGCGCAGATTTGCAAAGGTTTCATCTAGATCTTGAATCAGAGTATCCTTGTCCTTGCTCTTGACCACTATATCATCCATGTAAGCTTCTACATTCCTGTGTATCTGTGGCTCAAAAGCAGTGTGGACTACCCTCGCAAACGTTGAACCGGCATTCTTCAATCCAAAGGGCATGTGTATGAAGCAGTAAGTGCCACATGGAGTAATGAACGCGGTCTTCTCTTCATGTTCTTCAGCCATAAATATCTGGTGGTATCCGGAGTATGCATCAAGAAATGAAAGGAACTCACATCCAGCCGTGGAGTCAACGATCTGGTCAATGCGCGGTAAGGGAAATGGATCTTTGGGACAAGCTTTATTCACATCAGTGAAGTCTATACAATGCCTCCACTTGCCATTTGCTTTGCACACGACAACAGGGTTGGCCAGCCACATGGGATGGAGTACACCTCTGACATGGCCTGGCGCTTCCAGCTTCTTGATTTCTTCAGCGATAAACTCCTGGCGCACCACCGCTTGCTTTCTGACCTTCTGCTTGACGGGCCGCGCGTGAGGACAAACGGCAAGCTTGTGCTCAATCACTTTCCTGGGAACACCGGGGATGTCAGACGGTTGCCATGCAAACACGTCGACATTCGCCCGCAGGAAAGCAACAAGCACGCTTTCCTATTTAGGATCGAGCGTAGCACTGATGGTGAAAGTACCACCAGTGCCGTCCTCCTTGGCGGACACCTTCTTGGTTGTGGGTGGAGCTGCCATTGCCTTCTTGCACTTGCCGGTGGAGCTCGATGGTGCGTCCTCGACGGCAGCGCAGCACTCCGAGGAGGTGCGTTTGCCGGAGTGGGCCCCAGAGCTCTTGTCGGACTTGGTCTTGTTCTTCCCCCCGGGAGCTTCAGCGGCAAGTGTCTTGCTATCTGTTGCGGCTGCTGTGTCCCGGTAAATCTTGTCGGCACAGATAAGCGCGTCCTTCTTGTCGCCGGGGACAGAGATGACGCTTATCGGGCTCGGCATCTTGAGCATATTGTAGGCATAATGAGAGGCTGCCATGAACCTGGCGAGCGCTGGACGGCCAAGTATCCCATTGTAAGGCAATGGGATATCGGCAACGTCAAAGGTGATCCTCTCAGTCCTGAAGTTCAGCTCTCTGCCAAAAGTCACTGGCAGTGTGATTTTCCCCTTCGGCTTGCTCCTTCCCGGGTTGATCCCTTGGAATGTGCCGGTTTCCTCGAGCTCGCTGTCGGGGATCTGTAGTTTCCGGACCACAGCAGAGGAGATCAGGTTCAGGCCGGCCCCGCCGTCCTCCAGCATCTTGGTGACCTTGAGGTTGCGGATGGTTGGTGAAACCAACATCGGCAAACACCCGACCGCAGTTGTGCGGTCAGGGTGATCCTCAATGTCGAAGATGATGGGCGTGCTGGACCACTTCAGGAGTTTGCGCGACTCGACGGGTGGCTCTGCTGCATTAACTTCCCGCACCCATTGTTTGAGTTGGCGGTGGGAAGTATGCAGAGAGGCACCTCCATCGACGCACAAAACTTCTGTGGCCTTCTTGAAGTCCTGCTCACTGTTGTCCCCGTCGTCCATGTCTTCGTCGTCATCTTCGTCTTCGTCCTTGTCGCGGCCGCGGGGAGGTCTGTCTCCTTGCCGCTTCTTGGCCTTGCCGCGGCGTCCTCCCCGGCCATTGAATGGCCGCTTCTTGCCGGACTCTCCACCACCTCCCTGGGCCTTCTCCTTGTCACATCGCTCGTACTCAGCTTTTTGCTGCTCGACGAGGTACTCGACCCTTTTGCAGTTCTGGAGGTCATGGCCCTTGGTGCGGTGGATCTTGCAGTACTGCTTGTCGGAGCCGTCCTACTTGTCGGCGGCCGCCACAGCGGCAGCTTCTTTGCCGGAGCCACCAGCCTGGGCTTTCTTGGCGCCAGCCTCTTTGCTGGACTGCTCGACGACCAGTACTTCTTTGCTCTTCGTTTTCCTGTTGTTCCGCCGCCGGTTCTTCCTTGCCGGGGCGGCATCTTCACTACATGTTCCCCCTGCTCCAGTATCCTCCCCGGGGAGTCTCCTCCCCTCTTCAGCGCGTGCGCACTTGTCAGCCAGGGAATAAAGCTCACTGACGTCTCGGATCTTGCACATCGCCATTTCCTCCCTCATCCTGCGGTTACGCACGTTCTGGTGGAACGCGCTGATAACCGCGGCAGGGTGGACGTCTGGGATGTTGTGCTGGACGCGGCTGAATCTTTGGATGTACTTTTGCAGGGACTCTCCTTCCTTCTGGGCGAGTATATGAAGGTCGCTCTCCTGGCCATGAGGCTTGTGGCAACCTGTGAAGGCGCCGACAAACTGATGGCACAGGTCGGCCCAAGAAGAAATGAAGTTCTCCGGCAAGTGCATGAGCCAAGACCTGACGTTTGGCTTGAGCACGAGCGGGAAGTAGTTTGCGAGTATCTTCTCGTCTCGTCCCCCGGCAGCCTGCACCGCGATGGTGTAAATGCTGAGGAACTCCGACGGATGAGTCTTGCCGTCGTACTTCTCGGGTACGTCGGTCTTGAAGTTTTTCATGCTGGGCCACTGGACTTGCCGCAGCTCACGGGTGTACGCAGGACAACCCACCGCGTACGGCAAGTCGCCTGGTTCTCCGGGCACGTGCATGTCGACAGCGGGCCCAGCGCGCTGGTCGGATTGTCGTCGCGCTTCTCTTCGACGCTCGATGCGAGTTCGAGCGTCTTCTTGTCGTCTGTCGTCAAGGACTTGGCGTTGATCGCGGCGAGCTCGTGGATCCGACGACGCCGTGGAGTCGTCGTCGATGTTGATCCGGCGAGTCGGCGATTTCGGCCTTCGGGGCGGTGAGTGCATGGTAGTTGCACCCCCGACGGTCTTGTCGCCATCAGCCCGCGCCTGGCTAACTTGCCGCGGCCACGACGTCGTCGGCTGCTGCGTAGTGTCGTTATTGGCGAAGGCGATGAGGCTTTGGATGGTGGCCCTCCAGTCGTCGGCCTTGTCTGCTGCTGGAGGGAAGTCGAGGAGCAGCTGAGCTCGGGCTAGAGCTTCTGCTGGAGTGGAGGGGAGCGGTGGAGAGCGGTGCGAGGAGCGAGATATGCTCGGACTTCTAACTGCGTTAGAAGGAGCAGGGTCTCGTCCCGGCGACCGCGCCTTGCTCGTGCCAGCACGTTGGCCTTGAGCGTCCCGCGACCCGCCAGTTTGACCTTGTCCCAACAAGCGTATAGTACCTTGTGTACCACGTCGCTGCCGGTCCGGCACCTCCTGAGAGGGGCGCGGTGCATGCACGGACGCCGAGGTCTTGGAGTGCGCCCGGTCGTCCGTCTTGTCCTTGGACTTGGCGGTGCCGTGAGTTTCCTCGCCGGCGTCCGCCGTTCCGCCAGCGTCTACCCCACCGACCATTGGCTCCGGTGGTGGCGGGATCGACGCGGACGGGCCTGCTACCTCCGAAGCCTTCTTCTTCGGCGGCATGTCGATGAAGTCGATGAAGTTGATGAAGTTGCTGAAGATTTTGCCCGCCTGAATGCCGGATCAGGTTCACACAACCTCGACGCCCCCTACCTGGCGCGCCAAAGATGTCGAGGAAACTGATCGTCCACGAACACCTATGGGACTGGAGCCCCTTTTCAGTACGGCAAGGGGGCGGAGGATGCACAAAGAGCGGATCGAGGCGTGCACGCGAGCAGTTTACCCAGGTTCGGGCCGCGCGGAGGCGTAAAACCCTACTCCTGCCTTGGTTTGTATTGTGTTCTTGGCTCGGGAGCGAGAAGAACTACAGTGTTGATCGCTAGCAGCACCGAGCGTGAGAGTGATCAATGATCGGAACCCCCTCTACGTTGCGCATGGGCCTCCTTTTATAGGTCAAAGGGGTCACCAACAGGTGGCAACGCAGTCGAGGGTAGAAATGTAAAAACGGTGGTAGTTGGAATAGTGTATGCATAGTGCTCTATACCTAACCCTAACGGCAGGGGACAAGGGCATTTAATGCCCGTCGCCGTCGCCCCAAACAGTGCAAAAAGCGTCCGTCAGGGCATCTCCGTCCGCCACGAAGGTGGCCTCGTCATCGCGGCTCGCCACCGTGTACCCCGGGCTGCACAGCCTTCCGCCACGTGCGCCTGGAAGGGCCCCAGGGCGACGCGTGTGCGGATGTGCTAGAGCGCGGGTACCTAGTGGAAGTCTGCCGCGGCAAGCACCTTGCCGAGGCCGCCATCTTGCCGTGCCCGTGAGCTTGTCGCTCTCCGGGCCTTGCCGGGGCGCGCGACGCGTCACGGCAAGTTTCATGAAATGCCACGTTTGGCCTTCCCGGCAAGCTCCTCTTGCCAGGGGATTGTGCAAAAGAAGTGGTCTTGAGCCTGAGGCGGCCTTCCCGGCAAGCTCCTCTTGCCGGGGCCTTGTCTCTTTAACTTGAATACTTTGTTCTTGAATGGCTCTGAAGGAAACACAGTGGGCCTTGGCAGACGCACGGCAAGCCCTGCCACGGGACGCTGCGACTGACCGTGCACAAGTTCGGGATACTAAGGTACCCCTACTTTAGTACACCGACGCTGCTGTTGATAGAATGCAGAACGGGCTTTTGCGACATCATGCTCCTCCTCCAGGCCGTCCAGGTCGTCCTGACGATTGAGCTCGGCTTCTCTCTCTTCGTACATGCGCATTCGGGGTGCGTCGTGAATAATGTCGCAAGGCAAGACCGCCTCTGCATCGTACACCATACAAAAGGGTGTATATCCGGTCGTGCAATTGGGTGTGGTCCGCAGCCCCCAGAGTATGGAATCGAGTTCCTCGACCCAGTGTTTCTCTGATTCTTGTAGAGATCGCACTAGCCTGGGTTTGATGCCACTCATTATCATGCCATTATCCCGTTCGACCTAACCGTTTGTCTGAGGGTGATATACGGAGGCATAATCGAGCTTGGTGCCCAAATTGGCGCACCAAGTTTTCACCTCATCGGCTGTAAAGTTAGAGCCGTTGTCAGTAATAATATTATGCGAGACACCGTAACGGTGTACTACGCCGGATACAAAGTCTATCACCGGTCCGTCTTCAGCTGTTTTAACTAGCTTGGCTTCTATCCACTTAGTGAACTTATCGACCATAACCAGTAAGATTTCTTCTTATGGCTTCCCCCTTTAAGAGGTCCGACCATATCGAGCCCCGAGACCGCAAAGGGCCAAGTGATGGGGATTGTTCTTAGGGCAGTGGGCGGCATATGGCTTTGATTAGCGAAAAGCTGGCATCCAATGCAGCGCTGTATGAGGTCATGTGCAATTGCCCGGACCGTGGACCAAAAGAAACCTGTGCGGAAGGCCTTACTTACAAGGGCCCGAGCTGCGGCATGATGGCCACCAAGACGAGCATGTATTTCGGCCAAGAGCTGACGTCCCTCTTCTTCGGAGATACATCTTTGAAGGACTCTGGCACTACTTTTCTTGTACAGTTCTCCTTCGTGAGCTTTGTAGGCCTTTGAGCGTCGAACAATGAGACGGGCCTCATCTTGAGTTTCACGCTCGAACTCCAGAAGACGAAGGCTAAAAAAATGGACCGACACTTGTCGGTGTCAAAACCGGCAGATCTTGGGTAGGGGATCCCGAACTGTGCATCTAAGGATCGAAGGTAACAGGCGACAGGGACATCATGTTTACCCAGGTTCGGGCCCTCTTGATGGAGGTAATACCCTACTTCCTGCTTGATTGGCTTTGATGAGTACAGGGGGTTACAAGAGTTGATCTACCTCGAGATCGTAATGACTAAACCCTAGATGTCTAGCCTGTATGATTATGATTGCTCTATGGACTAGACCCTCTGGTTTATAGAGACACCGGAGGGGGCTAGGGTTGTACAGATTCGGTTTAGAGAGAAGGAATGTTCATATCCGCACGCCAAGCTTGCCTTCCACGCCAAGGAGAGTCCCATCCAGACACGGGGGAAAGTCTTCCGTCTTATATCTTCACGACCCGTCAGTGCGCCCCACGTCACGTAGCCCGGACGTCCGAGGACCCTATAATCCGGGACTCCCTCAACACTAGCCTCGATGAGCTTCTTAAGTACCTAAAAGATGTTCTTCCCGCAGGGAATCTGTGCCCTACTAGTGTGGATGAGGCCAAGAAGATCATGTGCCCTCTTGATCTGCCACACGTTAGATACCATGCATGCATCAACGATTGCATAATTTATCGAAAGGAGCACGCGGAAAAAACGAGCTGTCCGGTGTGCAATGCTTCTCGATACAAGAAGGTCGGGAAGAAATCTCCCTAGAAAGTTGTATGGTACTTACCGATCACTCCCAATCTGCAACGTTATTTTGTAGATCCCAAGGAAGCAAATCTCATGCGTTGGCACGTGGAGAGGACAAAGCCCGATGATGGAGAAGATCCGAAGTTGAGACTCCTTGTGGATGGAAGCCAGTGGAGAGCATTCAACGGCGAATGTCAGTATTTTGCCCGTGATGCAAGGAGCATCATGCTTGGCGCGTGTACCGATGGCATGAATCTGTTTGGCAACCAGAACACCAGCGATAACACATGGCCCATGTTTGTATGGATGTACAACCTCCCCCATGGTTGTGCATGAAGCCGAAGTACATACATATGAGCATGCTGATTCAAGGGCCGAAACAACCAGGAAATGATTTTAATCTGTATCCGGGGCTACTTCAAGAGGAGTTAGACACGTTATGGAAAACACTGGCCAAGACATGTTACGCTGTAATGCCCAGTATGCGGCTATGTCCCCCATGTGTCGAGGCACGACTTAAGGACATAAACGCATACTAGAATGATCTCAAGTATGGTATCTTTGCACATCTCATGTAAAATTCAGGAATGAAATTGTAAAAATAGTTGGCTTACACTCGCCACGTCACATAATGAATACAATAACAATACATCATCCCAACAACACAGGGTCCATCTACGGACGAAATCCAAAATGAGAAAGATACCATAAGGAACACAAGCCCGGATCGCCCCTAGTAGGAACCACTACTGATCGTCGAAAATGTCACATACATACGCCCAAGCTCTTCAGCGAACTTCCAGTGAAGCTCTTGTCCATCTCCTACATTAGTCTCAGCGGTACCTGCATCTGGTGTGTGTTGAATCTGTGAGCCATAGAGGACTCAGCAATCCCGTTCCCAGGTATCAAAACTACCAAAGCCTTAGGTGAGGGAAGACTATAAACATGGGTTGCAGCAAGCACTAAGCACTAGCCTATGAGTTTAGAGCGAGAAGAGAACAAGTGCCAACGATCGCCAAGTTGATCAAGAAGTGATCCTAGCTACTCACGATCAAACATAACCCCACCGTGTTCACTTCCCGAAGCCCTTCGGTAAGAGACTGTCACGGTTACTCACACAGGTAGTGTATTCTTATGGATATAGTGTCAAGTTATCTACCACCGGATATTAACAAATTCCCATCTGCCACATAACCGCGGGCACAGCTTTTGAAAGATCAATCCCTGCAGGGGTGTCCCAACTTAGCCCATCACAAGCTCACGATCTGCGGAGTCGCAACTCCATATTGGGAAGACCCGAGTATTCTCGGAATCCTGTGCTCAAGATATTTCGACAAAGGTGAAACTAATCCAGCATGACCTCCCGGCGCGCCGACACCCTGATAGTAGCCAGGCGCATCTCGTCATAGGCCATGACCGGATGAGCACTCCGTACAGCAACCAAAGACCCCAGAAACTGGGTGGCATCGCAAGTGGCTCTAGTTTGGACCAACACTCAAAACGAGCACTGGCCCAGGGGGTTGATTAATAAACCTCGGGTTAATTACTCCCTCGGCAAGTTTTAGTTGGTTGGAAAATGGTAGTACCAATGTTGGGCCTCGCTGGAAAAGCTTTAAGCATTGCGAATTATCAAGGGGGGCCCATAAACCCCAACTGTGTTAGGAACGCAAAATCAAGGAACATAACACTGGTTTATCAGGTCCTAAGGTGGCATGAGTGGAACAAATCACCGAGCAAAAGGCCAAGCCTTCCACCTATTGCCAAGTATATAGGTGTGTTAATATATTAAGAGATATTGTGATATACCAACAACAAGTTCCAACATGGAGCAATCTTCATCTTCACCTGCAACTAACAACACTATAAGATGGGCTGAGCAAGCGGGTAACATAGCCAAACAACGGCTTGCTGGGAAGGTGTCAAAGGTTAGAGGTTTCATGGCAACAATAGGAGCCTGACAAACAGGAATAGGCATCGAGGCATATATCAAGAGCGAGACAACTGGCTTAGACAAAGATAGAGGTGATATTGGGGAATGGTCATCTTGCATGGGTTTCCACAAGGAAGAAGAACGAGTCCATGAAGTAGTCGAACAAAACCTCACAACTCCGAAACGAAACCGAAGCTAACGAGAGAAGCATACCGGAAAGAAGCAAACAACACGGTAAACACGCAAGCATAAACATGGCATATGATGCACAACCAAGTATGATGCATGTCCGGTTTAATTAAACATGGCATGGCAAAGTGCACAAACAATACTACAAGTTAAGTGGAGCTCAATATGCAACGAGTTGCATATTGACAAAACACCACATCATATTTATTTAGTTGACTCTCGGTATGAACCCAACAAGTTTAAATGTTTTTTATTAAACATGGCAAGAGGTGAAGCATAGGTGAACTAATTATCTAGGAATTTTAAGTGAGGTCGGAAATAACAACAACAATTCCGGAAAAATCTCCATGTGCATATATATCAATTTTAATGCACACAACAATTTTAACCATTTAAATGTTGTTATCATGATGCGGATGACATAACCAAGTTTTAAGCAATTTTTATTAAAGTGGACATGAGCAAGATATGAAGCATTCCATCACCGTGGTGGAAGGAAAGGGGTGCCACGGCGGCGATACCGAAAACGGTGCCACGGCAACGTTCCGGTGAACCGACACCTCTTTGAGATATCGGTGCAAACGCAGGACGACAGGAGCGTTTCATGTAAGAGATAGGTGGGATGATCCCGGTAATCGGGTTCCCACGGGCCGGTGGCAAGGCAAACGAAGGGCAATGCAAGCGACGATTCGGCAAGATGCAAACATACGATCCATCTCATATAACACAAGTGTTTGTCCACGGGTCATTGTCTGGACGATATACCTTCGAAGCGTGTGTTTTCGAAGCGGGTCGAGTTCGTAGTGGAAGTAGTCATTCAAGGGTCGTCGAGGGTAGTAGTCGTTCACGGGGTCTTCGAGGGTCGACGCTAGTGGTTCTCACGTCGTAGAGGGACTTGTCGTTCTTCGAAAACAAAGGTCGTCGTGGTACTTGGTGTATCGTCATGTAGTCGTACATGACCCGTAGATGTACATGTCATCGTAGAGGTACTTGATGCATCGTTTTACTTGCGTCTGGTGAATCCCGCGTAGTCGTACACTTCATCGTTGTGGAACTTGACGTCCAAGGGATCTTCGGGCATCTTACGCAGTCGTACTCGCTTCATAGACGTTCGGTGTGGTGCTTGGCGAAACCAGGACAGCCTTGGCGGTTTCCGATCAAGTGAGGGTGATGTAGATCCACGCGGGGTTGTGGTCGATGTGAACGTGCGTCTCTAGCTCGAAGCAGAGGAATACGCCCAGGCGATGCAGGGCGCGGTGACAGCTGCCGAGCTTCGCGATGGGGACGGCGTGGAGGCGAACGGTGGCCAGGCGCGATGGAGCGGGACTTGGGCGAGGCAGAGGGAGGTTGGATGAGGCCCATGCTCGTCGTCCTGCTCTCAATGACGGTAGGCGAAGCAGGCAGGGGCTTGGGACTCCATGGCCATGGCGGATCTAACGAAGCTGTAGCAGACGAGTTGAGGAGGTCGGCGGGCGGAGCAGCTGCAATGCCCGCCGCAGAGGCCGGGGAAGCATGGAGGCGGGGCGGCGCAGAAGGTCACCGGCGCGGAGGAAAGTCGACGGGGCGGCGCTCGCCGGAGTCGGGGCCGAAGGGGACGGGTCGAGGGGCTCCTCCCCTGGTGAAGGAGCTGGCGAGGCAAAGCTGGGGTGTGGGCGGCGGTCGTCGCCGCCGGCCTGGTGAGGCAACGACGCGGAGGTGAAGGATGCGGGACCTCTAGGGCGTCGGAGGAGGAGCAAGAGACGATGGATTCCGCTGGCGCTCGCTGGCGCGGCAACGTCACAGTAGGCGGAGGCGCTCAGAGGCGCGGGGTGGTGGGGCGCATAGAGGACGAGAGGTAGACGAGGGGGAGAGGGTCGGGAGGAGATGGGATCGGGCAGGAGCGGCGCGAAGCTGAGGAAGAAAAGGTCGAGGGGAGCGAGGGAGGTCGTTCGGGCTGACTAGGGTTAGGTTAGAAAGGGCGGCTAGGCCTTGGGCCTAGGGAGCACATGGGCCACACGGAAGCAGGACAGCCTGGCCGCTGGGCTTCTCTCTCCCTCCCTTCTCTCTTTCTTCTATTAACAGAAACAAAAATAGAAAGAAAGAAAAGAGAGAAAGGAAAGGTTAGAGAAGAACTTGGGCATAGGGTAAAATTATCTGGACTCACAAAAAAATGTGAGGAATATAAATAATTTTTTTTGAAGATTTTTGGAAGACTAAAATTCAAACAAGTTTGAATAAAAGTCAAACTGTTTGAATTTGAAGGCAATTTAGATGAAAACCGAAAGAGATGAGATTTTAACTAGTAACCCTACATGAATAACATGACTTATGGGCAGAAGTGGAACATTTCTAGAGGCCTTAAATGAAGATTAGGAAGTTGAGTCAGATAAAAGAAGAGTTGAAGAATAATGCAAATGTGTTATGGGCGATTCCAAGTTAATGGAATATTTATTATAGCTCCATAAATATTAGGAGGATATGTTACAAAGAGAAGTCACCATTGTGAATATCCCTCCATTTAAATGGATCGAAGATCCACACAATTTATTTAGATGAGATGCAAAAGATTATGACACGATGGCATGATGACATGATGCAATGCAAAAACAAAAGAGCAAGCACAAATGAAACACGCGGTGAAACCCGGAGCAGCTGGAAGTGTTCTGGAGCATCGGTCTTGGGGCGTCACAACTCTCCCACACTAACAGAGGATCTCGACCTGAGATCCTGTAGATGGCACCGGATAGAAGAGGAAAAGAAGAGGTAAAACAAAGTTGCTTCTTCGACAAACTAGTGAAACCAATGATCCTTGAGAGGTTCAGCAATCTTGAAGGAAAGAATACAACGGAGATGAACGAAGTTAAGAGCACTCCGATAAAATGAGGAACAAGAAACATTACGAGAACCTTGTAGGTTGAAAGACATGAAACAAGAGCTTACGAACCAAAAGAAAATGAAACTGCAACGGTATAGCCAAGCAATAAGAATGATAGAATTTGGATAGCACTCCGGTAAAATGGAAGGAATTGAACAAGAACTTGAGAAGATCAGATGATACTTGACGAAATCAACACACACTGCCTCCGAAACAATAACAAGAATGGCACAAGGTTAAGAAAGATTTCAGATAGCACTCCAGTTGAAAAGAGAGGCAAAACTTGATAAGATGAGAGAATTTGAATGGAGAATACAACACTCCGGTTGAATGGATAATCAAAGGAAAGAACATGATCGTGACAAAACAAGATGACGGTTTGAAGAGAGCAATATGACAAAGCCTCCGGAACGAATAATGGAGTGAAAAGATCGAAGAAGAAGAACATCTTCGACTAGAAATGATTTTGAAAGCATCCTTACGAAGAAGGGTTGAATGGGTTGATGAAAAAATCCACAACGAAATGAATAAGCTTGATGTGGGCTTATGGAAAACATCTCAAAATTATGAGGTGACAACCGGCCACTAACGGAAACCAATTGTTGCTAGAGATCAACGAAGAGATGAAAACTTCTTTCACCGAGAGGATAAATGAAGAACTTGGGTCATTTATAAGCGCCATAATTAGCAACAATTCTCAGGGAAAGCTTTAGGTGAATTATAACCCAAGATTACTCCAACATAGAGATTGAAGGGTCGAAAGATCTCCTCAAAAAAGAGAAATAATGGTTTTAAATATCTCATTCCTGATAACTTGTTAACCATGAAACATGAAAGAAATTGTCAAGAATGGCATAACACCATCTCAAAAGATAAGGTAGAATGAATTGCACTTCGGAGTGCACACTGAAGAATGCTTGAGCTCCAACAAGAATCTTGATGAAGACTTCGAGGATGAATTAAATCATGATGAAGCACCATGTTGAACTCCGGTAACAAACGAATGAGAAGTGAAGGAAGAAAATAATAAGATTGAAACCTTGCAATGACTAGATGAAGCTTCGTGACAAGATAATTGAGAGAGCTTAGAACACCGGGGAACAAGACGAACAATTTGAAACCTAGAATTTATTCCTCATGAATAAACTCTAAACGAAGGGATTAATCCACTTGGAAGGAATAAGAATAAGAATTATGTTATGAGTATCCTTCACCAATTTAAATTGATGACAACCAATGGATTTGCATACTACTTATTCTCGTTGCAAAGAATTAAAGAGAGGTCTCGCACAAACTTGGGTAAATCTTCAACGCACCACCGGTAGGATTATGAAAGAACAAATGAATTGGTACGATAACAACGGAAGAGTAATCTTGAATGAACCACCGTAAGAATATGGAGACGAACGAAGATGCATCAATGAAGAATAGTTGGAGGACGAAGTTGAAAACTGAGAACGAAGAAATCTTCTGATATGATGGCCTTCCGAGGATCACAATGGAAAGAATTTATGAAATGCTTCGGATGTGTATAAAAAGAATTCCTCACAGTCGGAACAATAATGAGGATAACATGAAGCTAGAACCATGAATCTTTGGAAGAATGGGTAAGGATTCAAGAGGAACTCTTCTTCGGTCTCCAAATGTTGAGAAGAATAACTAGAAATACCATGAAGAATTTCAAGATACTCCGGACGAATGAAAAGAGGAAGGTTGACCAAAGTTGAAAAGAATTTGAAAGCGGTCTTGGAGAAGGCATGTGACTGATGGAATTCATACTTATGTCACACTTTGAAAAGAATTCCATAATAACTCTGGATAATTAGGGGAGTCAGGTAAGATCCTAGAAAAGACATGTGGGTTAGGGCCCACTCAAAAGAATTCACCATTGAAAAAGATTGCTTAAGAGATATTGCACCGATTGAATTAAATGACTTGAACGAGATAACAACCTCGAAATAGCTCGAACGGATTAAGAATTGAAACACGAATCTTCAGAGATATCTTGTACCCTGCGGATAAGAATTTAGAGAGAGTTAAATAAATAGGAGAGACTTCGGATAAGAAATTTCAACATGGGAAAACATGTGAAACAAGAGGAAGGATATAATCAACACCAAAGCTGGAATTAAATCCACCGGAGAAGAACGAGAACAGAGAATGATAAACTTGAATCTTCCTAAGCATCTTCACGAGAAATCACCGGATGAAACATTAAAGAAGATTGATGAAGAGACATCACAATAATATAAGGACACTTGATTACAGACTCCAGCTCCATAAAGAAAAAGGGTGGGAGGGTGGGAAAAACAAAGACAACTTAGGATGAATGAAAACAGACACCGTTGAGAAAAGACTGAAAGTTGATCTTACATGTGATGAAGAGATCGGATTAACTTGAAGAGAAGCACGCCGGTTGAAAAGAGTTTAACATAGCAATATCGATGACTAAGAATGACTAGCACTCCCATAGAAATATGAGAACACCAATTAGGAAAGGTATGGAATCAACACTTGACATCAAAGCAACTTGAATACCACAACTCAAAACAAAACAAAGGATAGATATGTTGCAACATAATCTTCACAATATCATTCGAACAGAGAATTGAAAGAGTGAATTCTATAGCTTAATGGTACATCAACTTGTCGAGAAGCCACTTGTGAGAACAAAAATGATAGAATAAAACAACAAGGTAACAGATGGAACAAAGACATAATCGAGGTTTCTTCCTACATGTTCCTGCTGAATGCCCCATGGCACGTGTTACAAAGAGTCTTGCAATCCCCGGATCATCATAGCCACGGATCCTTTAAGATGCAACTCCCAATTGAAACAGCGCCCATGAAACCTCTTCACTAGATGTTGAACCCCAAACCTCATATCATGCACCCGTTGGAAGATTACCTATGAGCTACTTGAAACCCACCTATTAATTCCCGAAGCTTTCCGGTTATGCAATCTGGTGTTGGGGATACAGGGGAAGCACCATGCACTCAACTCTAAACCTACATCCAGCTGTATCCATCCGTCAACACATAACCAGTCATCTTCGGAAACTGTTTACCTCGGACCTTCGAAACGCATCCGCTATACTAGCTATGGCAATACTCCCGAACTATCCCACCAGTACTGGGTGACGTCGGGGTTATCTCACCACTAACCGCATAGAAGAGTTTTCGATGTCGGCCGTCTTAAGTATTATAGAACCGCTACGATACATTTGTGATGACAACACCTCAGAGCTCAACTCCTCGGGAGACTTCCACAACCCCTAAATGACAGGAGGCATCGAGAACAATGTTCTCGTCACAAAGGTATCGGAACAATCCAAACAATACTCGCGTGATCCTAAAAAAATTCAGTCAATTTTTGAGAGTAGAGGAGATAGAACAACGTCAGGAGTCCTCACCAGAGCGATGAAGGGATGAGGAGTAAAAAGAAATCCTACTCTCCAATATATATATAGGACTCAAAACATTTTTTTATGTGTGCCTAGACTCAACCGTCAACGGTTCGATCAATCAGGGGGCTCCTAGGTCGGAGAAGGCTCTGACACCAACTTGTAATGCCCAGTATGCGGCTATGTCCCCCACGTGTTGAGGCACGACTTAAGGACATAAACGAATACTAGAATGATCTCAAGTATGTTATCTTTGCACATCTCATTTAAAACTCAGGAATGAAATTGTAAAAATAGTTGGCTTACACTTGCCACGTCACACAATGAATACAATAACAATACATCATCCCAACAACACAGGGTCTGTCTACGAACGAAATCCAAAATGAGAAAGATACCGTAAGGAACACAAGCCCGGATCGCCCCTAGTAGGAACCACTTAAGATCGTCGAAAACGTCACATACATACGGCCAAGCTCTTCAGCGAACTTCCAGTGAAGCTCTTGTCCATCTCCTGCATTAGTCTCAGCAGTACCTGCATCTGGTGTGTGTTGAATCTGTGAGCCATAGAGGACTCAGCAATCCCATTCGCGGATATCAAAACTACCAAAGCCTTAGGTGAGGGAAGGCTATAAACATGGGTTGCAGCAAGCACTAAGCACTAGCCTACGAGTTTAGAGCGAGAAGAGAACAAGTGCCAACGATCGCCAAGTTGATCAAGAAGTGATCCTAGCTACTCACGATCAAACATTACCCCAGCGTGTTCACTTCCCGAAGCCCTTCGGAAAGAGACCGTCACGGTTACTCACACAGGTAGTGTATTCTTATGGATATGGTGTCAAGTTATCTACAATCGGATATTAACAAATTCCCATCTGCCACATAACCGCGGGCACGACTTTCGAAAGATCATACCCTGCAGGGGTGTCCCAACTTAGCCAATCACAAGCTCACGATCTGCGGAGTCGTAACTCCATATTGGGAAGACCCGAGTATTCTCGGAATCCCGGGCTCAAGATATTTCGACAAAGGTAAAACTAATCCAGCAAGACCTCCCGGCGTGCTGACACCCTGATAGTAGCCGCGCGCATCTCATCTCAGGCCACGACCGGATGAGCACTACGTACAGCAACCAAAGACCCTAGAAACTGGGTGGCACCGCAAGTGGCTCTAGTTTGGACCAACATTCAAAACGAGCACTGGCCCAGGGGGTTGATTAATAAATCCTCGGGTTAATTACTTCCTCGGCAAGTTTTAGTTGTTAGGCAAATGGTAGTACCAATGTTGGGCCTCGCTGGAAAAGCTTTAAGCAATGCGAATTATCAAGGGGTGCCCATAAACCCCAACAGTGTTAGGAACGCAAAATCAATGAACATAACACCGGTTTATCCGGTCCTAAGGTGGCATGAGTGGAACAAATCACCGAGCAAAAGGCCAAGCCCTCCACCCATTGCCAAGTATATAGGTGTGTTAATATATTTAAGAGATATTGTGATATACCAACAACAAGTTCCAACATGGAGCAATCTTCATCTTCACCTGCAACTAAAAACGCTATAAGAGGGGCTAAGCAAGCGGGTAACATAGCCAAACAATGGTTTGCTGGGAAGGTGTCAAAGGTTAGAGGTTCCATGGCAACAGTAGGAGGCTGACAAACAAGAATAGGCATCGAGGCATATCAAAAGAGCGAGACAACTAGCTTAGACAAAGATAGAGGTGATATCGGGGAATGGTCATCTTGCCTGGGATTCCGCAAGGAAGAAGAACGAGTCCATGAAGTAGTCGAACAAAACCTCACAACTCCGAAACGGAATCGAAGCTAACGAGAGAGGCATACCGGAAAGAAGCAAACAACACAATAAACACACAAGCATAAACATGGCATATGATGCACAACCAAGTATGATGCATGTCCAGTTTAATTAAACATGGCATGGCAAAGTGCACAAACAATACTACAAGTTAAATGGAGCTCAATATGCAACGAGTTGCATATTGACAAAAGACCACATTATATTTATTTAGTTGACTCTCGGTATGAACCCAACAAGTTTAAATGTTTTTTATTAAACATTGCAAGAGGTGAAGCATAGGTGATCTAATTATCTAGGCATTTTAAGTGAGGCCGGAAATGACAACAACAATTCCGGAAAATTCTCCATGTGCATATTTATCAATTTTAATGCACACAACAATTTTAACCATTTAAATGTTGTTATCATGATGCGAATGACATAACCAAGTTTTAAGAATTTTTTATTAAAGTGGACATGAGCAAGATATGAAGCATTCCGTCACCGTGGTGGAAGGAAAGGGGTGCCACGTCGGCGATACTGAAAACGGTGCCACGGCAACGTTCCGGTGATCCGAGATATCGGTGCAAAAGAAGGACGACGAGAGCGTGTCATGCAAGAGATAGGTGGGGTGATCCCGGTAATCGGGTTCCCACGGGCCGGTGGCAAGGCAAACGAAGGGCAACGCAAGCGACGATTCGGCAAGATGCAGACATACGATCCATCTCATATAACACAAGCGTTTGTCCACGGGTCATCGTCTCGGCGGTATACCTTCGAAGCGTGTGTCTTCGAAGCGGGTCGAGTTCGTAGTGGAAGTAGTCTTGCAAGGGTCGTCGAGGGTAGTAGTCGTTCACAGGGCCTTCGAAGGTCGATGCTTGTGGTTCTCACGTCGTAGTGGGACTTGTCGTTCTTCGAAAACAGAGGTCTTCGTGGTACTTGGTGTATCGTCATGTAGTCGTACATGACCCGTAGATGTACATGTCATCGTAGAGGTACTTGACGCATCGTTTTACTTGCGTCTGGTGAATCCCGTGTAGTTGTACACTTCATCGTTGTGGAACTTGACGTCCAAGGGATCTTCGGGCATCTTATGCAGTCGTACTCGCTTCGTAGACGTTCGGTGCGGTGCTTGGCGAAACCAGGACAGCCTTGGCGGTTTCCGGTCAAGTGAGGGTGATGTAGATCCACGCGGGGTCATGGTCGATGCGAACGAGCATCTCTGGCTCGAAGCAGAGGAAGACGCCCAGGCGATGCAGGGCACAGCGACAGCGGCCGAGCTTCGCGACGGGGACGGCGTGCAGGCAAACGGTGGTCAGGCGCGATGGAGCGGGACTTGGGCGAGGCAGAGGGAGGTTGGATGAGGCCCATTCTCGCCGTCCTGCTCTCGACGACGGAAGGCGAAGCAGGCAGGGGCTTGGGATTCCATGGCCATGGAGGATGTATCGAAGCAGCAGCAGACGAGTTGACGAGGTCGGCGGGCAGAGCAGCTCCGATGCCCGCCGCGGAGGCCAAGGAAGCAGGGAGGCGAGTCGGCGTAGTAGGTTGCCGGCGCGGAGGAAAGTCGACGGGGCGGCGCTCGCCGGAGTCGGGGTCGAATGGGACGGGTCGAGGGGCTCCTCGCTTGGTGAAGGAGTTGGCGAGGCGAAGCTTGAGCGCGGGCGGCGGTCGTCGCCGGCGGCCTGGTGAGGCGACGACGCGGAGGTGAAGGACGCGGGACCACTAGGGCGTCCAAGGAGGAGCAGGAGACAGTGGGTTCCGCTGGCGCTTGCCGGCGCGGCAGGGGCACAATAGGCGGAAGCGTTGGGCGGCGGGGCGCATAGATGATGAGAGGCAGACGTGGGGGAGAGGGTCGGGAGGAGATGGGATCAGGTAGGAGCGGCGCGGCGCTGAGGAAGAAAAGGTCGACGGGAGTGAGGAAGGTCGGTCGGGCTGACTAGGGTTAGGTTAGAAAGGGCGGCTGGGCCTTGGGCCTAGGGAGCACATGGGCCGCATGGAAGCAGGCCAGCCTGGCCGCTGGGCTTCTCTCTCCCCCCCTTCTCTCTTTCTTCTATTAGCAGAAAAAAATAGAAAGAAAGAAAAGAGAGAAACGAAAGGTTAGAGAAGAACTTGGGCATAGGGTAAAATTATCTGGACTCACAAAAAAAATGTGAGGAATATAAATAAAATTGTTTGAAGTTTTTTGGAAGATGAAAATTCAAACAAATTTGAATAAAAGTCAAATTGTTTGAATTTGAAGGCAATTTAGATGAAAACCGAAAGAGATGAGATTTTAACTAGTAACCCTACATGAATAACATGACTTATGGGCAGAAGTGGAACATTTCTAGAGGCCATAAAGGAAGATTACGTAGTTGAGTCGGTTAAAAGAAGAGTTGAAGAATAATGCAAATGTGTTATGGGCGATTCCAAGTTAATGGAATATTTATTATAGCTCCATAAATATTAGGAGGATATGTTATAAAGAGAAGTCACCATTGTGATTATCCCTCGATTTAAATGGATTGAAGATCCACAAAAATTATTTAGATGAGATGCAAAAGATTATGACATGATGGCATGATGACATGATGCAATGCAAAAACAAAAGAACAAGCACAAATGAAAAACACGGTGAAACCCGGAGCAGCTGGAAGTCTTTTGGAGCATCGGTCTTGGGGCATCACAGACGCCAGCAAAGGCGAGTATTTCTATATGAGAGCCGCGCTAATCACGACGGTGCATGACTATCTCGGTTACGGATATGTCGTAGGCTAGGTGTGCCATGGATATTGCGGATGCACGTGGTGCATGGATGATACGATGTCTCAGCAGCTAACATCAAGGAAAGATGGCAGGTCTGGGAAAATCGTGTACATGGGGCATCGAAGATGGCTCGAGAAGGACGACCCATGGAGAAACTATGGATGTCTATTCAATGGTGAGGCTGAGCATCGAGCACCTCCACGTAAGCGGAGCGGCGCCAAAATCGACGAGTTGTTCAAAAACTGGGAATAGTGCCCCGCGCCAGCAAATACGATGAAAAGGCGCCGGAGCCGCTGCTGAAGGTATGGAAGACGAGGTCTGTTTTATGGGACTTGGAGTACTGGCACAAACTCGACACGCCTCATTGCCTTGATCAAATGCATATCTGTAAGAATGTCCTTGAAAGCTTGATTGCGACACTGATGAACGTGCCGAATAAGACCAAGGATGGGCCGAAGGCGAGAAAAACTTGCAAGATTTGAATATTAGGGAAGATCTGCACATGCCGCCCCGTAAAAAGTGAGAGGAGACAGAGACGAAGACAGAGGCGCGGGAGAAGAAGGGCAAAAAAGTAAAGGAAGAGGATTATTTCCCCCTTCTTGCTTCACCTTAACTTTGGCTGAGATCGATCAATTATTCAAGTGCCTTACCGAAATCAAAGTTAGTTCCGGTTACTGTGGGAAGATAAGCAGATTTCTAGACACGAAGAAGAAAAGGTTCAGCGGGATGAAGTCCCATGACAGTCATGTGATGATGACGCATATACTACCTATTGCCCTTAGAGGGATAATGGACAAGCACGTCCATGACACGCTTATTGGTCTCTGCAACTTTTTCGACGCCATCTCTCGAATGTCTATCAGTGTGAAGCAGCTCCCAATGCTACATGAAGAGATCATTGTGATACTAAATGTGCTTGAGATGTACTTCTTGCCCGCGTTCTTTGACGTCATGGTGCATCTGTTTGTCCATATTGTGGATGACATAATAGACCCGGGGCCATCATTCCTGCACAACATGATGCCATTTGAGAGGATGAATGGGATCATCAAAGGATTCGTTCGTAACATGTCCCATCCGGATGGAAGCATCGTCCAGGGCTATCTGACACAAGAGTGCATCTCTTTCTGTGAGAATTTTCTATATTGCGCAGATGGGCAGCCTGGTGTTGGTTTGGCCGTTAAGAAGCACGTTGGGAGGCTCGAAGGCGAAGGTCGCTCCAACGGTCGTAGGGAAATTCATGTGGCCTACTCAGATTGATGCAACAACTTTGATAGAGAAAACTTGGTAGTGCTACAACACCTAGACCAGGTAGATCCTTTCTTGGCACTGCACAAAGAAACTATCGCAAAGAAGTATCGTGACAGAGGGGTATGCAGGACAGACGTCGAAGTTACTAGAAAGCACAACTCCACTTTCCTGCATTGGTTCAAAGAGCATATTTTGCTAATCCCCTGGAAGAGGGCTTTAAGGATTGATTGCTCATATACGCCTTAGCACATGGCCCCTCGCCCAACCTCGTCACAAGTTAGGCATATGATATCAACAGATACACGTTCTACACAGAGGCCAAAGATATGGACAGTTATTTTCAAAACTCAGGGGTGATGATGGAAGGCATGACCGGCAGCTACAACGGCGCAACTGAGAGATTTTATGGAAGGGTCTAGGAGATCTGGGAGCTTGACTACTCTGGATTGCACAATGCAAAGATGTTCCGTGTCAGATGGGCTAAGAATGTCGAAATAGAAAACCTTTCACTACCATGACTATACCCGACGCCAATAGCGCTACCGTGAACGCCATCGCAAAAAACGAGCCATGGGTACACGCTAAGCACGTGAAACAATGCTTCTTCATAATTGACCAGAGCAATCCCAGCCGTGTTGCCACGAGGAGAGGCAAAATGAACATCATTGGAATGCATGGAGTCGCCAACGAGGAAGACTACGACCAGTATAGAAATTCGACGAGGGAAGATGACGATGACGATGAAGTATATGTCAAAAGAAGAATCAGTACTACATTACCTAAGAAAGATCATACTCCATGGAAAAGGAAAAGTCACAATGAGGTGCTCAATTATTCGTCAACGAACAAGAAGGGAAAGAAGCTCACTCAAAAACGAAAACGTCGACGTTGAGAAACCGTTATCGGTCAAATGATGTAATATATATATATATATATATATATATATATATATATATATATATATATATATATATATATATATATATATATATATATATATATATATATATATATATATATATATATATGTTCCTATTTTGTATACATACTTAACCGTAAGATGATGCAATATATATCGCCTTAGTTATATACATTGTATCACCTTCCCTTCATTCCTCCTCTCGGAAAAAAGGAACAGAAAAGAAAAGGAAGACAAGAAAAGGAAAAATAAAATAGAGGAAAAGAAAATAGAAGAAACAAACAGGAAAACTGCTATAGCTACTGGTGGTAGTAGTAGCACCTTTTTGGAAAAGTGCTATAGCTACGTTAGATAGCAGTAGCGCGTTTCTGGTAAAACGCGCTATAGCTATTGGTGATAGTAGTAGCTCTTCTTGGCGAAAAGTGCTATAGCTACCTTATCTATAGCGCATTTTGTGGAAACACACGACTGCTAGGTTGACTT
>LR738712.1:466130042-466267825 GCA_902687465.1 Secale cereale | reverse complement strand
CCCATCGACCTTGCCGCGCCCTTGCCTTGAGCGCCGCCGGAGCCCTGCCCTCGCCCTCGCCGGAGTCTCTGCCTCCTCGACCTTGCCGGAGCCCTACCATCACTCTCGACCTCGCCGGAGCCCTGCCCTCGCCCTCGCCCTCCTCCGACGCCATCTCTATCTCTGCCTTCTGGCAAGTTTGAGCCATTAGAGCTGGAAGAACCTCACAAGTGCTATGGGAACCAATTTGGATGCATCCTACGGGAATGGGCGAGCATCAACGATGATGACTTAAGGGGTAAAGAACATTTGAGGCAGTTGCTCCTAATGAAGTTTCACAAGATATTAAAGTTCCCCGACCGGGATGACAGCATAGATCAACCGTGGGATGATCCGAAGATGAAAATGATTAACAATCACGCCATGGGCAAGTTCAGCAATGTTTTGGCCTCTTGGAAAGGGAGGGTGAAACGAGCTATTGAGGCTGAGGAACCCCTATCCAAGATTCTGGAGGAAAATCCTACACTTACGGAAGCGGAGTTCCAAAAGTTCAAGGACACTTGCACTACCGATGCAGCCAAGGCTAAGGCTGCAAAATTCAAGAGCGTTCAGAAAAGGAACATGGGGAAGCCTCGCCTCGGAAGCCATGGCTACCTTGGCAAAAGGCACATATGGGATAAGGAGGACGCGAAACATGAAGCCGCGGGTCTCCCGGACCCCTTCGCGAAGTTCACCAACCCCTTGGAGCGTGACTTGGTCAGGGCCTGCTACAAGTGGGACAAGGAAAACAAGGTTTTTTACAAGGACCCGATCACGAGGAAATTGATTAGAATACTGGTAATTATTCTTTTACCATCTTAAATTTAGCTTCTCATCAAGTCGACTACACATTAGTAAACGGTTCATGTTCCTTCTGTAGGAGAAGCAACACCAGCTTGCAGCTGAAAGCCAATCTTCGTCGATGAGGCCCAAGTGGGACACCCCTCTCAACCAGACCTTGAACGAGCTTAGGGGACTCCCGTTGGACTAGCGGTCTCAATATGGACGTGCGCACGGCGCCGGAGACGGTGCCACATGGAAGGTATTTTACAACAAGGGCCCAGAGGCCAAGAAGCAGAAAAAGAAGTTTAGTCAGGAGGATATCGACGAGAAGGTGAAGCTCGCATTCGAGAAAAAAGCAGTTGGGGAGAAAAATGAGTTGCTATAGCAGGTAGTCGTTGCAACTGTAGATGCCTGCAGAAATGATTTTGCTACTAACTTGATCCCGGCTATCATCAACTGGATGAACGAAAATCCAGACAAGACGGTAGATGATTTCCCCATGCCTAGTTTTGTCTGGAGCAACTCGGTGAACAATACCACCACACCATCACCTGCTCACACAACCGTGCCTACTCCCGCACGGGCAACCGCTTGTTGGGGAACGTAGCAGAATTCAAAAAATTTCTACGCTTCACCAAGATCAATCTAAGGAGTCATCTAGCAACGAGGGATAAAGGAGTGCATCTACATACCCTTGTAGATCGCGAGCGAAAGCGTTCAAGAGAACGTGGAGGATGGAGTCGTACTCATCGTGATCCAAATCACCGATGATCCCAGTGTCGAACGGACGGCACCTCTGCGATCAACACACGTACGGTGCAGCGACGTCTCCTCCTTCTTGATCTAGCAATGGGGGAGGAGAGGTTGATGGAGATCCAGCAGCACGACGGCGTGGTGGTGGATGCAACGCAAATTCTAAAGGGCTTCGCCAAGCACCGCAGGAGGAGGGAGAGGTGTAACGGGAGGGAGAGGGAGGGGCCAAGAGCAAGGGTGCGGCTACCCTCCCTCCCCCTCACTATATATAGGGCCCAGGGGGGCGTCGGCCCTAGGAGATGCAATCTCCTAGGGGAAGCGGCGGCCAAGGGGGGAGGCTTGCCCCCCAAGGCATGTGGGGCGCCCCCCACCCCTAGGGTTCCCAACCCTAGGCGCAGAGGGGAGGCCCAAGGGGGAAGCGCCATCCCACTATGGGCTGGTTCCCCTCCCCCTACGGCCCATGGGGCCCTCTAGGATAGGTGGACCCACCTGGTGGACCCCCGGGACCCTTCCGGTGGTCCCGGTACACTACAGGTGACCCCCGAAACTCTCCCGATGGCCGAAACTGGACTTCCTATATATAATTCTTTACCTCCGGATCATTCCGGAACTCCTCATGACGTCCGGGATCTCATCCGGGACTCCAAACAACATTCGGGTTACCGTGTGCATATATCTCTGCAACCCTAGCGTCACCGAACCTGAAGTGTGTAGACCCTACGGGTTCGGGAGACACGTAGACATGACCGAGACGACTCTCCGGTCAATAACCAACAACGGGACCTGGATACCAATGCTGGTTCCTACATGTTCCTCGATGATCTCATCGGATGAACCACGATGTCAAGGATTTACTTAATCCCGTATGCAGTTCCCTTTGTCTATCGGTATAGTACTTGCCCGAGATTCGATCGTCGGTATACCGATACCTTGTTCAATCTTGTCATGGCAAGTCTCTTTACTCATTCCGTAATACATTATCCCATGACTAACTCCTTAGTCACATTGAGCTCATTATGATGATGTATTACTGAGTGGGCCCATAGATACCTCTCCGTCATACGGAGTGACAAATCCCAGTCTCGGTTTGTGCCAACCCAACAGATACTTTCGGAGATACCCGTTGCGTACCTTTGTAGCCACCCAGTTATGTTGTGACGTTTGGCACACCCAAAGAATCCCTACGGTATCCAGGAGTTGCATAACCTCAGGGTCTAAGGAAAATATACTTGACATTGGAAAAGCTTTAGCATTACGAACTACACAATCTTGTGCTAGGGTTAGGATTGGGTCTTGTCCATCACATCATTCTCCTAATAATGTGATCCCATTATCAATGACATCCAATGTCCATGGTCAGGAAACCGTAACCATCTGTTGATCAACGAGCTAGTAACTAGAGGTTTACCAGGGATACGTTGTGGTCTATGTATTCACACATGTATCACTGTTTCCGGATAATACAATTCAAGCATGAATAATAGACAATTATCATGAACAAGGAAATATAATAATAACCATTTTATTATTGCCTCTAGGGCATATTTCCAACAGTCTCCCACTTGCACTAGAGTCAATAATCTAGTTACATTGTGATGAATCGAACACCCATAGAGTTCTGGTGTTGATCATGTTTTGCTCATGGAAGAGTTTAGTCAACGGGTCTGCGACATTCAGATCCGTATGCACTTTACAAATATCTATGTCTCCATCCTGAACATAATGCCGGATGGAATTGAAACGGCGCTTGATGTGCTTGGTCTTCTTGTGAAACCTGGGCTCCTTGGCAATGGCAATAGCTCCAGTGTTGTCACAGAAGAGAGTCATCGGGCCCGATGCGCTTGGAATAACTCCTAGGTCGGTGATGAACTCCTTCATCCAGACTCGTTCCTGCGTTGCTTCGCAAGCAGCTATGTACTCCGCTTCACATGTAGAATGCGCCACGATGCTCTTCTTGCAACTGCACCAGCTGACTGCCCCACCATTCAAAATATACAAATATCCGGTTTGTGACTTGGAGTCATCCAGATCTGTGTCGAAGCTAGCATCGACGTAACCCTTTACGACGAGCTCTTCGTCACCTCCATAAACGAGAAACATATCCTTGGTCCTTTTTAGGTACTTCGGGATGTTCTTGACCGCTGTCCAGTGTTCCATACCGGGATCACTTTGGTACCTCCCTACCAAACTTATGGCAAGGTTCACATCAGGTCTGGTACAGAGCATGGCATACATAATAGAACCTATGGCTGAGGCATAGGGGATGACACTCATCTTTTCTCTATCTTCTGCCGTGGTCGGGGACTGAGCTGTGCTCAATCTCATACCTTGCAATACATGCAAGAACCCTTTCTTGGACTAATCCATATTGAACTTCTTCAATATCTTATCAAGGTATGTGCTTTGTGAAAGACCAATGAGGCGTCTCGATCTATCTCTATAGATCTTGATGCCTAATATGTAAGCAGCTTCTCCAAGGTCCTTCATTGAAAAACTCTTATTCAAGTAGGACTTTATGCTCTCCAAGAATTCTACATCATTTCCCATCAGCAATATATCATCCACATATAATATGAGAAATGCTACAGAGCTCCCACTCACTTTCTTGTAAATACAGGCTACTCCCTAAGTCTGTATAAACCCAAACGCTTTGATCACATCATTAAAGCGAATATTCCAACTCCGAGATGCTTGCACCAGCCCATAGATGGAGCGCTGGAGCTTGCATACCTTGTTAGCATTCTCAGGATCGACAAAACCTCCCGGCTGCATCATATACAATTCTTCCTTGAGGAAGCCATTAAGGAATGCCGTTTTGACGTCCATTTGCCATATCTCATAATCATAGAATGCGGCAATAACTAACATGATTCAGACGGACTTCAGCATCGCTACGGGAGAGAAAGTCTAATCGTAGTAAATCCCTTGAACTTGTCGATAACCTTTAGCGACAAGCCGAGCCTTATAGATGGTCACATTACCATCCACGTCAGTCCTCTTCTTAAATATCCATTTATTTTCTATGGCGTGCCGATCATCGGGCAAGTCCACCAAAGTCCATACTTTGTTTTCATACATGGATCCAATCTCGGATTTCATGGCTTCAAGCCATTTATTGGAATCCGGGCCCGCCATCGCTTCTTCATAGTTCGAAGGTTCACCGTTGTCTAACAACATGATTTCCATGACAGGGTTGCCATACCACTCTGGTGCGGAATGTGTCCTTGTGGACCTTCGAAGTTCAGTAGTAACTTGATCTGAAGCTTCATGATCATCATCATCAACTTCCTCCCTAGTTGGTGCAGGCACCTCAGGAACAACTTCCTGCGCTGCGCTACTTTCCGGTTTGGAAGGGGTGACTATCACCTCATCAAGTTCCACTTTCCTCCCACTCACTTCTTTCGAGAGAAACTCTTTCTCCAGAAAGGATCCATTCTTGGCAACAAAGACCTTGCCTTCGGATCTGAGGTAGAAGGTGTACCCAATCGTTTCCTTTGGGTATCCTATGAAGACGCATTTTTCCGATTTGGGTTCGAGCTTTTCAGGTTGAAGTTTCTTGACATAAGCATCGCAACCCCAAACTTTCAGAAACGACAACTTAGGTTTCTTGCCAAACCAAAGTTCATACGGTGTCGTCTCAACGGATTTAGACGGAGCCCTATTTAAAGTGAATGCGACAGTCTCTAAAGCATAACCCCAAAAAGATAGCAGTAAGTCGGTAAGAGACATCATAGATCGCACCATGTCCAATAGAGTACAATTATGACGTTCGGACACACCATTACGCTGAGATGTTCCGGGCGGTGTCAATTGTGAAACAATTCCACAGTTCCTTAGGTGCGTGCCAAATTCATGAATTAAATATTCACCTCCACGATCCGATCGTAAGAACTTTATTTTTCTGTCACGTTGATTCTCGACCTCATTCTGAAATTCCTTGAACTTTTCAAAGGTCTCAGACTTGTGTTTCATCAAGTAGACATACCCATATCTACTTAAGTCATCCGTGAGGGTGAGAACATAACGATAGCCTCTGCGAGCTTCAACACTCATTGGACCGCACACATCGGTATGTATGATTTCCAATAAGTTGGTCGCTCGCTCCATTGTTCCGGGGAACGGAGTCTTGGTCATCTTGCCCAAGAGGCATGGTTCGCACGTGTCAAATGGTTCATAATCAAGAGACTCCAAAAGTCCATCTGCATGGAGCTTCTTCATACATTTGACACCAATATGACCAAGGCGGCAATGCCACAAGTATGTGGGACTATCATTATCAACCTTACATCTTTTGGCATTCACACCATGAATATGTGTAACATCACATTCGAGATTCATCAAGAATAAACCATTGACCAGTGGGGCATGACCATAAAACATATCTCTCATATAAATGGAACAACCATTATTCTCGGATTTAAATGAGTAGCCATCTCGCATTAAACGAGATCCAGATACAATGTTCACGCTCAAAGCTGGTACTAAATAACAATTATTAAGGTTTAAAACTAATCCCGAGGGTAGATGTAGAGGTAGCGTGCCGACGGAGATCACATTGACCTTGGAACCATTCCCGACGCGCATCGTCACCTCGTCCTTCGCTAGTCTCCGCTTATTCCGTAGCTCCTGCTTTGAGTTACAAATGTGAGCAACTGCACCGGTATCAAATACCCAGGAGCTACTACGAGCGCTGGTAAGGTACACATCAATAACATGTATATCATATATACCTTTGACGTTGCCGGCCTTCTTATATGCTAAGTATTTGGGGCAGTTCCGCTTCCAGTGACCCGTTCCCTTGCAATAAAAGCACTCAGTCTCAGGCTTGGGTCCATTCTTTGGCTTCTTCCCGGCAACTGGCTTACCGGGCGCGGCAACTCCTTTGTCGTCTTTCTTGAAGTTCTTCTTACCCTTGCCTTTCTTGAACTTAGTGGTTTTATTCACCATCAACACTTGATGCTCTTTCTTGATCTGCACCTCCGCTGATTTCAGCATTGAATACACTTCGGGAATGGACTTCTGCATCCCTTGCATATTGAAGTTCATCACGAAGCTCTTGTAGCTAGGTGGGAGCGACTAAAGGATTCTGTCAACGACCGCTTCGTCTGGGAGATTAATTCCCAACTGAGACAAGTGATTGTGCAACCTAGACAATTTGAGTATGTGCTCGCTGACACAACTATTCTCCTCCATCTTACAACTATAGAATGCGTCAGAGACGTCATATCTCTTGACTCGGGCATGAGCTTGGAAAACCATTTTCAGCTCTTGGAACATCTCATATGCTCTGTGGTGCTCAAAACGCTTTTGGAGCCCCGATTCTAAGCTGTAAAGCATGCCGCACTAAACCAGGGAGTAATCATCACAACGCGACTGCCAAGCGTTCATAACATCTTGGTTTGCCGGGGCGGGAGCGTCATCTAACGGTGCTTCTAGGACATATGTTTTCTTGGCAGCTATGAGGATGATCCTCAGGTTACGGACCCAATCCGTGTAGTTGCTACCTTCATCTTTCAGCTTGGTTTTCTCTAGGAACGCGTTGAAGTTGAGGGTCACATGAGCGTGGGCCATTGGATCTATAAGACATATTGTAAAGAATTTAGACTAAGTTCATGACAATTAAGTTCATCTAATCAAATTTAATGAACTCCCACTCAGATAGACACCTCTCTGGTCATCCAAGTGAAACATGATCCGAATCGACTAGGCCGTGTCCGATCATCACGTGAGACGGACTAGTCATCAACGGTGAACATCTTCATGTTGATCGTATCTTCTATACGACTCATGTTCGACCTTTCGGTCTTCCGTGTTCCGAGGCCATGTCTGTACATGCTAGGATCGTCAAGTGAACCCTAAGTGTATTGCGTGTGTAAATTTAGCTTACACCCGTTGTATGCGAACGTTAGAGCCTATCACAACTGATCATCACGTGGTGCTTCGGAACAACGATCCTTAGCAACGGTGCACAATTAGGGGGAACACAATTCTTGAAATTTTTAGTGAGAGATCATCTTATTTACTACCGTCGTTCTAAGCAAATAATATGCATAAACATGATAAACATCACATGCAATCAAATAGTGACATGATATGGCCAATATCATCTTGCTCCTTTGATCTTCATCTTCGGGGCTCCATGGTCATCATCGTCATCGGCATGACACCATGATCTCCATCATCGTGTCTTCATGAAGTTGTCTCGCCAAATATTACTTCTACTACTATGGCTAACGTTTAGCAATAAAGTAAAGTGATTACATGGCGTTATTTAGTGACACGCATGTCATACAAAAAATAAGACAACTCCTATGGCTCCTGCCGGTTGTCATACTCATCGACATGCAAGTCGTGATTGCTATTACAAAAACATGATCAATCTCATACATCACATAGATCATTCATCACATCTTTTGGCCATATCACATCACATAGCACATGCTGCAAGAACAAGTTAGACGTCCTCTAATTGTTGTTGCAAGTTTTACGTGGCTGCTATAGGTTTCTAGCAAGAACGTTTCTTACCTATGCGAAAACCACAACGTGATATGCCAATTTCTATTTACCCTTCATAAGGACCCTTTTCATCGAATCCGATCCGACTAAAGTGGGAGAGACAGACACCCGCTAGCCACCTTATGCAACTAGTGCATGTCACTCGATGGAACCTATCTCACGTAAGTGTACGTGTAAGGTCGGTCCGGGCCGCTTCATCCCACGATGCCGCCGAATCAAGATTGGACTAGTAGCGGCAAGAGAATTGAACAAATCTATGCCCACAATTGCTTTGTGTTCTACTCGTGCAAGATGCTACGCAAAGACCTAGATCAGATGCCACTGTTGGGGAACGTAGCAGAATTCAAAAAAATTCTACGCTTCACCAATATAAATCTAAGGAGTCATCTATCAATGAGGGATAAAGGAGTGCATCTACATACCCTCGTAGATCGCGAGCGGAAGCGTTCAAGAGAACGTGGATGATGGAGTCGTACTCGTCGTGATCCAAATCACCGATGATCCCAGCGCCGAACGGACGACACCTCCGCGTTCAACACACGTATGGTGCAGTGACGTCTCCTCCTTCTTGATCCAGCAAGGGGGGGAGGAGAGGTTGATGGAGATCCAGTAGCACGACGGCGTGGTGGTGGATGCAACGGAAATTCTGCAGGGCTTCGCCAAGCACCGCGGGAGGAGGGAGAGGTGTAACGGGAGGGAGAGGGAGGCGCTAAGAGCAAGGGTGCGGCTTCCCTCCCTCCCCCCACTATATATAGGGACCAGGGGGGCGCCGGCCCTAGGAGATGCCATCTCCTAGGGGGGCGGCGGCTAAGGGGGGAGGCTTGCCCCCAAGGCATGTGGGGCTCCCCCACCCCTAGGGTTCCCAAACCTAGGCATAGGGGGGAAGGCTCAAGGGGGGTGCGCCAGCCCACTATGGGCTGGTTCCCCTCCCCCTACGGCCCATGGGGCCCTCCGGGATAGGTGGACCCACCCAGTGGCCGAAAACTGGACTTCCTATATATAATTCTTTACCTCCGGAACATTCCGGAACTCCTCGTGACATCGAGGATCTCATCCGGGACTCCGAACAACATTTGGGTTACCATGTGCATATATCTCTACAACCCTAGCGTCACCGAACCTTAAGTGTGTAGACCCTACGGGTTCGGGAGACACGTAGACATGACCGAGACGACTATCCGGTCAATAACCAACAGCGGGACCTGGATACCCATGTTGGTTCCTACATGTTCCTCGATGATCTCATCAGATGAACCATGATGTCAAGGATTCACTTAATCCCGTATGCAATTCCCTTTGTCTATCAGTATAGTACTTGCCCGAGATTCGATCGTCGGTATACCGATACCTTGTTCAATATCGTCATGGCAAGTCTCTTTACTCGTTCCGTAATACATCATCCCGTGACCAACTCCTTAGTCACATTGAGCTCATTATGACGATGTCTTACTGAGTGGGCCCAGATATACCTCTCCGTCATACGGAGTGACAAATCCCAGTCTCGATTCGTGCCAACCCAACAGATACTTTCGGAGATACCCGTTGCGTACCTTTATAGCCACCCAGTTACGTTGTGACATTTGGCACACCCAAAGAATTCCTACAGTATCCGGGGGTTGCACAACCTCATGGTCTAAGGAAAGGATACTTGACATTGGAAAAGCTTTAGCATTACGAACTACACGATCTTGTGCTAGGCTTAGGATTGGGTCATGTCCATCACATCATTCTCCTAATGATGTGATCCCGTTATTAATGGCATCCAATGTCCATGGTCAGGAAACCGTAACCATCTGTTGATCAACGAGCTAGTAACTAGAGGTTTACCAGGGACACGCTGTGGTCTATGTATTCACACATGTATCACTGTTTCCGAATAATACAATTCAAGCATGAATAAGAGACAATTATCATGAACAAGGAAATATAATAATAACCCTTTTATTATTACCTCTAGGGCATATTTCCAACACCGCTCATAGCAGCCCGTCCTCAGTTTCTGGCGCGCTAGGCGGGCCTTCGTCTTTGGCTGAGCTTGACGCCCTCACGGTAATTACATGTCGCACCAACTTATGTCTAGAATATTTCATTTTTGTTGCCTTTCATATGTTTTACACCGCAGACATGTGTTTGCAGGCCGACGAAACCCCGTGCACCGTACTCTACTTGATCAAAGGCCAGAAGGTGGACTTGGGAAAGGTGGTGATAACGAAGCCATTGGAACACACGTTCCACGGCCAGCCGATGCCTGGTGGGCACTTCAGGGTTACCTTGTCGAATATGAAAATCGGGGCACGAGGATTTGCTTCCTCCAGTATGGCTAGGGGGAAAGGATGAAGAGACCCCGCCGCGGATTGGAAACTGCAAGGGTTGGGTGGTGCTATGGCCGAAGAATCTTCTTCGTATGGAGCTGGCCGAGAGCACACTAATAACCACACATCAATTACCAGCGCCTATAGTGCCGGGTGAGAGCGGCGAACGACGTGATGAAGGGGTTCCAATAGTGGCTGATGTAATCACCCCCGTAGAACAAAGTATGCATGATGAGATGGCAGAGGACCCTCGTCGGTTCCTCAATACATACGCCTATGCCGGTAACTTAGATATGATGATTCAGCCATATGATGACTCGGGCTATCAGCATGCTGATGAGGATATGAATGATCTTCCTGGGCAGGAATGTCCTAGCAGGGATTGCAAGAAGTCTCTCTTCATGCAATCCTCACAGGACACACCTCAAGATGCCGCCTCAACACATGCTCAACTAGTCGAGGGTCGTACAGTGCTTAGCCCGTCAATACTGGGGCATGGGTTAAGGAAGGTTCTGAAAGGTCTGTCCAAGAAAAAGGAGAGGAAGAGATCGGGGAAGAGAGGCTCTGCTGCCTACAAACAAGCCAGAGCACATAGCAGCCAGACAGCGGATTTTGAAGAGTGTGTACGTGTCAAAGGTCCAGCCATGTTCAATGTCACGGGCTAGCCGATTCTACGGCCGAAACCGCTGGAGGCAATATCAGGGGATCTCAGGAGACTGCACGACCATGTGCTGTCAACTATGAAGATCCTACTAGCCTCGAAGGATCCAAGATATCCAGCATATGTGGCTCGTGTGCCTGAGGGGAAGTGCTACACCGACACACGTCCTGCAGAGGTGTTCTTCCTGCGGTTTGAGCATATCTTTGAGATGCTTTTGATAAGGCGACTCGATTGTACAATCGTCCGCATTTTTGCGCTACATATGAGCTCCGTCATGAAGAGAGAATAAGTCTTGCAAATCTGTGTGGCGGATCCATACTACATGCACGAGTTCTTCTTGAGTCTCGGCAACTTTGACCGTGAAACTGCTAGGGAGTACCTCAAAAACTTCATGGTACAGAATAAGGACCAGGAAATTGTCCTCCTGCCTTATTATCCAAAGTAAGTCAGTGCCGGACAACCCTTTCGTACATTTTAGTCATTCCTTCTCGCTCATATGGAGAATAATTTGAGGTGTTTTTCCCCGCAGCAACGGGCGTGCCGTCCTTATCGTTCTTTTCTCGCGAGTCTCCCACACCGTGTATTTTGACCCTACCAAAAACTACAAGAAGAAGGACTAGACCTACATAATGAATATTCTAGATGATGTTCTCCAAGGCTTCAGCTTCAGGGGTGGCCACCTGCTGATCAGGAAACAAAGGAACAAAAAGACGGGTTTCTCGCATAGAACTAACTTCTGCTGCATCCATGTCCCAAAACCAAGCAAGAACGATGGATTCTACCTCCTCCATCTCATGATGGAGTTGAGAAGGGATCACGAAAAGCTTCACATGACAAGCAAAAATGATGATCATATCCGCAAGTGGGTAGAATCTCATGGAGAAACGGATTATAAACTAGAGATGACATGATAGTTACTTGAGGTTCCGAGAGTGTACGGCGAGTGGCCTGAGTGTCAGGCGCAAGTGGAGGGGGTCTCGGGCGGCAGCCATAAAGGCTTCAAAAGCAGACAAGAAGTAGAAGATAGTTACTTGAGGTTCACGCTAGCGTGAGAGAGGACTCATAACCGCCTCCTCATGTACTGCATAGTTCCGCTCTCACTCATAATGATAGCTGTTCTCGCTTATATCATTGTTTAGATGGACGACGATGTAGTTGCAAGTATTCGAGACTTGTATCGCTATTTTTTAGATGATGACGAGAGACCACTTTGTGATGGATGATGATTATGATGATGACATGATTTGATGAGACTATTTGTATGTATATGCTATGATTACATTTGTATGTGTATGATATGCTAAAGATTATATAAAGCCTGTTCAAATAAAAAACAAATATGTAGTTAAAACGGAAACTAATAAAACTAGCAGTAGCGAGGGGAATAAAGTTAGCAGCAGAGCGCCCTTACTAGTAGCGCGGCTTATTTAAAAGTGTTGCACATATTAGAAGTAGCGCGCTACTACAACGCTCGCTACTGCTACCCATGTATAGCAGTAGTGTGGGCAGATAAAGTTACAAACGCGTGCTACCAGTACATGTTAGCTGTAGCGCAGTATCAGTAGCACGGGTACCCGTGATACTGATACACCAAATACCCATGCTACTACTAGGCTTATCCCTAGTAGTGTAATGCGGTACTAGGTGATACTCGCGAAAGGGAAAAAATATTTGGGAAAGTATTCCGGGTGTTAGGCATTTTCGAACAAATGGAACGGAGGGTGACGTTTGCATGTTCGCTATGCTAGGGACGTGTGGCAGATGAACGGACCGCGCATTCGGATTCATTTCGTCATTCTGAGCGACTTTCATGTACAAAGTATTTTCATCTGAGTTACTATATATTTTATATTAATTTACAAAGTTTTAAATAATTTTGGAATTAACAGATTTAAGCTAAATCAAAAATAGGTTTACTCCATCATCATGACATCAACATGATGTCAGCTGTCAGCAGTGAATTTGACTTGGTCAAACTAGAATATGGGTCCCACTGTCATTGTCACCGTTTAGTTAAACATAATTAATTAGTTTAACTAGGTTTAATTAATCTAATTATACCAGATTAATTAATTTAATTAATTCTCTAATTAATTAATCAATTAATCAATTAATTAAGTTTTAATATATTTACTTTATTCTCTTTTTAACCAACATTTTCTAGGGCGTGGGCCCCACGTGCCTGTGGCCAGGGCCTTAGCGGGCGCTACGAGCAGTGGTTGCGGGCATGCAGGCGCGCGCCCAAGTCAACCAGGGAAGGGCACTCCGGCTAGGAGGGAGGGTGCGGCCGCGGCGGCGGGCGCTGGTTGTGGTGGAGCGGCCCCGGTGGCGCGAAGGCGAGGCGCGCGGCAGCGCGCACGAGCTAGAACGGTGGAGGTGGTGGTGGGGTCGTGCCGGCGAAGAAGTGGTCGGGGGTGGAGGGGCGAGGCCGAGGCGTGGAGCAGCCGCAGGTAGCGGCGCTAGCAGGGAGGAGCGACAGTGGGTGCCGGGGGGACTATGGCGTGGTGGAGCAAGAAGCAGCCAGCATCGGCCGATGAGGGGAGCGGTAGGGCGCGGGGCAAGCAGGCGGTGAATGGCGCGTGCGGGACAGGGGCGGCGAGGCCGCAACGGTGGCCGTGGGTGAGCGATGGACGACGGGCAAGGAGGCGGCGAGGGGGCACGGTGGCGATGCAGGCGAGTGAGCATCAGCGGTCGGCCACGGCGCGGACGAGGCACGTGAGCGTGCCAGGGATCCGAGGGCGTGGCCAGGCGCCCAGGGCCCGGCGGGAGAGGGGCGGTGGGTGCAGTGACCACGGGGAAGAGTAGGTGGAGAGGATGGCGGCCCACGAGCGTTGTCGAGTAGAGGGGTCGGCGTGGCTTGGGGATGCCGACAATGGATAGGCTGCCCTAATCTGGATCGAGATAAGGGGGAGACGAGGGTGGGAGTGAGGGGGATCTGGGCTAGGGTTTGGTGGTAGGAAGCCTAAGAAGGCCAGTTAGGTGCGCCGACCTGCCTAGGCCGTGGCCCAGTTCGGTCGGGGGGCTTTTTATTACTTTTGTTTTCCATTTTATCTTTTTCCTTTTATTTATTTTTATTTTTTGTTTTCTTTTGACATTCAACTCTATTAAAATATATAATTAGTACCTAAATTAATGTTGTAAATTAAGCCTCTCCCATAAAAAGTTTGACTTCGAAATAAGATATTTTAATGTTTTATCAATTATAAAAGGTAAAAGGCATTTATTTAATCGTCTAAGCCACTGTTTTAATTACCTTTGAGCATTTAAACATGATATAAAAATGTGGTTTCACCACCATAATTATCTAAGACTAAACTTCTACATTTTGAACATTTTAGATTTGACATTTGAAAACTTTTACTGTTTGACTTTATTTTAAACTTTAATTTCAAATCGGGTTTGAATCAACGCGAGATTAACAACAGTAACATCGGTGATAGAGCATCATTAGTAGAGGGTTACTGCAGCTTGATTATCCGGGCGTCACAATTCTCCTCCACTATAAGAAATCTCGTCCCGAGATTTAAGAGCTGGAGTAAGGGGGAGGTGTGTGGTTACGAAATTCTAACGAATCTTCTTGGTCTTGGTTGCTCTTCTCGAAGAAGTTGATCCCTTTCGTTGACGCCTTCATTTCTCTACTTCAGGTCACTATGATGAAGTCGTCATCCTCTCTTCGGGAACTCCATCGTACTTACGAAAGAATAAAGGGTGGGTATTCTAGGAGGCGGAAAGTAACTCTCGAATTGAAACTTAAGAAATATAGAGAGCAATGTAAGGAGGTATCATGGGAAGTTTCGGGTGGGCAGCCATCGGTCGATGCCTGAAACAGGGCCTGAAAGTGGTTCAAAGCAACGGGAATAAGTATTGTGTCTGATACCAAAATTGATGATCTCTCAGAAGGTGGCTCGTCGATTACATATGAGGCCCCGCGCGAGGAACAACCTTGGGAATAGCTGGGTGTACAAGAGAGTCAGGTTTCGATCATGTGGAACTATGGGTTATGGGCCCACCATGTGGGTTAAAAATAGGAAGGGCGGTGACGTCTTGCACGATCATGTAAGCAAGGCATGTCAGTGGATAGCCTGTCAGTTATGTCGGCAACAACAATGGTACCAAGGGTGAGGGACGAAGAGAGCCATTTTCCTGCTCGTTGAACGAGCAGGACCAATAGGCAAAGTTCTCATCCATCAGTGGTTACAGGAATGTCATCAACAATAGAAACAAGGTCTTACTGATAGAGTGGTACAACGAGGTGTTTACAAAAGCCGGAGATTATTTTTACTTAGATCATATAGTTCACAAGAAAGGTTAAACCAAACAATGGAAATGATAATATGATTATCAAATTAAATAGAACAATGAAAAGTAAAATGTGTTTAAACACATATTTCAAGGGGTATATCCTTTCCAAGGACAAGCAGAGCATGATATCTATGACATGATAGAAGTAGAAAACTATTTAGATAAGGGGAGAAGAATTTCCTGACATTACACAAAACAATACTGTTTGAATAAATGATAAGCAAAATTTAGCATTGTGCCTCAGATGTTCTTATTGATGATCCGGGTACCACAAACATGCTTTGAGATAGCATTGACATGGTCATTAAGTAAGGTTCAGATTTTTGGATACACAAAGGATCCATCACGAACAACTTATAGAAAAAATCCATACAATTTCCTGATGGAAGAATGGCCAACTTTGCTAAAAAGGAAAAATGTAACAATAGGTCCTCCGGCCAGGTGCGCTAGGCATGACATCACCTTATCGGGTCATGTAAATACCAATGTTATAACTCTTGGAAATATTTCCAACCATCATATCTGACCAGGATTTAGATCTGATTGGTGTCAGGATACCTTAGACTCAAGATGCTTGAGAAGAAAAGGTGCAACACAATTTATGAGATTATATTATAAGATTCTAGGGCAATGAACTATGGAAGCGAGTTCTGATACAAAAGTTCATCAGTAAACTAAGGAGTGGATGAGGGGGTAGCTCATGGACTCAGCGAGAATTCTTTGAGATTTCCAAAAAATATGGATTTCCACAATCATTCGAGCAATAAGATAACATTTGTCAGATCAAATGACATAATGATGTAGGCTCGAGGAAAACATACACAATTAAACATTGGTTGAAAGGTGCACCCGAAATGTGGGCAATAGGTAACATGATCAATGTTAGAATGGTGATTCATTAACCATTAGTCTAAGAATGAACAGTCGACCATTAACTTCAAAGCAATAGGGTTGCCATAAGGGCAGAATACAAACAACACCGTTCACTTGCTGGTATCCCAGTTAGAATCAACATGGGGACCAAGAAAGAATGGTGATGGTGAGAAGTATCACTATACCAAGAATTCTTAAGAGGTGGTGCAATCCTCTCAACATCCTTGACATAAAGGATATCAATACTTCAAGGTAGAACATAATACAAGCTGGCTAGCAATTTGCATTCATAGGACGAACAAGTTAGTGATGAGAGAGAGGTAAGGATGTTGTCGATGGTAACTCAAATTACCAAGGGACGAGGATGGCACTTAACATCATGAAGTCGATTTATATCCTGGAAGGAGTCAAGATGTTGATGATGATCATGAAATTTTTTGTCGAGAGGCTCCACGAAGAAGCAATTGAATAGTGACCGCATCAGGCAAAAGGATTGATGCAATGGAATATTATTGGATCCACGGATACAACACAAACTCAGAATCAAGCTTGATGTTCAAGGCGAAACGATATGACAAGGAAGATCGATGTAATATTGGCTCATCACTGAAATTTGTGCTCCAAGAGTAAGGATCAGGTAACATAGTTAAAATTTAGCACGATAACGATATAGATGATCAGGCTAGGAATGACTTGGAGGATTATGAAACTCGTAAGGAGCAACAATTTCTTAGAGTTATTGAATCCGAAATCACTTATCGATGTTCTCGAGTGTTAATAACTCGGAACCCAGGGTGGGGGAATTAGAATCATCGAGAATAATAGTTGCTGAAGAACTCTCATACGAAGTTCTGTAGTTCCGTGATATTCTCGAGATACCAGAGGGGTATACTCGAAGGTATAGCATAATAGAGGTTGGATAGGTGTATTAATCTGCAAAAGACAAGTACTTCAACTTGTCCGAGATATGGGATCAAAGAAGAACAATATGGTCGGAACCACGATTGCAAAGGACCGATTCCCAGATACAGGATGAACTTACACCAATGGGATAATTAATTTTAAAATAAGCTTCCATGATAAAATCTACATCGTGTCCATGGGCATGAACACAAAGTTCAAGGTCGACTCCCACTTTTCCAATGCATAACCTTTCATTCACTTATCATTTTTGAAGAAGTAGTAATGTTGAAATTTTATTTGGCATAACACCAGAAGAGTATGATTCGTGATAACTCTTGGGTTGACCCGGATTTGGGAAGGCATAGGTTCAACCCATAGGGGCATCTTAGGAATATATACCACAAGCTTCAAGATTAAATTACACCAGCTCAAAAGTAGAGCATGGTTGGCCAATTAGAGAATAGGGTTTACCAATGGCATTACGTATCAAGGAAAGAACTTCTCGAGGTTTTTGTAAACGAAGGACACTTTCAAATGATAAATTAAACAAAGGATCTAACGGTCCATAACGGAGCTGATGTGAGCATCAGTACTCAACCAGAAGAAAAAAGAATGCAAGGAGACCATATTATTGAAACAACTGACTAATTCAAGATCAAATGCAATGGAATTATGATTTCCAAATCAAGGATCAGAAGCAAACGCTATGATAAATGATGGATAAGTTGAAGAGACTAATGGGTACAATCAACGACAATTTGATTGGTCGAGAACCAGCTCATGTTCAAAATGACGTCTGAGTCGAAAGGATGAATTCTAGGATCTGAGAGAGGATTGCGAGCATTCGCAACATATTGAATCAACGGACTCAAAATGATAATGACAAAGGATGTTAATAATATTACTAGACTTATGGGATTAACCATAATGAAAGCAAGCAAGGATTTCAAGAGCAATAGGCTGCTGAGGATTTTCGGAAGATCGAATGGTATTGCGAAGACCTTTGTGAAATACATGAATCAATTGGGGATGCGCGGATACTCGATAAGTGCGAGAAATTATCCGTAGGGCTATTCAGGTGGCAAAGAAATGCTAGGCAGTAGGCACAAAGTATTTTCTGAACAATAGAGGGATTTCGGGGTATCTTGTAATAACAAGATCAACGAGGAATGATTGTATGAATGGTAGGTATATGTGGTTATCCATATGGGGTTTAATGATGGAAGGGAAATGCAAAAGTGATGGCAGAAAGTCTCAAGAGAACATCATAGAGTATCTTTTGAATCTTCTGGTGCAGCAGGTGATCATCTATAACAATGGGCTCTCTGAATGGATGTGACTGTGAGACCCTAATGTTAGAGTTAGCATTTTCATTTAAACCCGAATAGAAGAGACATCAGACTCACAGAGTATAGACGAGGAATAAAAGATCCTAATACCACCAAGTGGCGATGTGGTCCCGTAAGCCACACAACAATGTTGGTAAAAGTTTTCCAAAGACTAGACTCAACTTCATCCAAGGAGTTGGAAAGGGGGATTCCTACATGCAGTTAGCTCTAATACCAACTTGTGACGCCCCCGATTTGACCATACACTAATCTTGCACGCAAATGTGTACGACCAAGATCAATGACTCACTGGTAGATATCACAACACAACTCTAGACACAAATTAAAGATCATACAAGCTTCATATTACAAGCCAGGGGCCTCGAAGGCTCGAATACATAAGCTCGATCATAAACGAGTCAGCGGAAGCAATAATATATGAGTACATACATAAGTTAAACAAGGTGCCATAAGATAAATAGCACAAACAGGGATAAAGATCGAAAAGGCGCATACCTCCTTCCTGGGATCCTCCTGAACTACTCCTGGTTGTCGGCATATTCCACATAGTAGTAGGCTCCAGCGGGGTAGTAGTACTCGTAGGCAATGGCATCCCGCTACTGGACTCCACCATCTAGTAGCATCATCCAAGAAAAAGGGAAAGGGGGGAAAAGGGGGTCCAAAGAAACCGTGAGTACTCATCCAAAGTACTCGCAAGCAATTATATATACTACATATGCAATGGTCTCTGTATAAAGGGGTAATATCTATGGGCTAAACTTCAGAATGCCAGAATAAAAGGAGGAAAGCTTGGCCTATCGAATACTATGATTCTGGCAACCTCCATCTTGCAATAGTAGAAGAGAGTAGTTGGTAACTTCACCAAGTAACATCGTATGTCATACACCTACCCGGCGATCCTCCCCTCGTCGCCCTGTGGGAAAGCGGTCACCGGGTTGTATTTGACACTTGAAAGGGTGTTTTATTAAGGATTTGGTTCTAGTTGTCATGAGGTTGGAACACAACTCTAGGTTGTCCTGTTAACATGGACACGGCTATTCGAATAGATTACTTACCTGCAAGGGTGCACCACATAACCCGACACGCTCGATCACTCTGGCCGGACACACTTTCTTGGGTCATGCCCGGCCTCGCAAGATCAACACCTGGTAGCCCTACCAGGGCCTGAATGAGAGGTCAGCATGCCGTTCTAAATCCTAAGCGCGCACGGGTCTTGGGCACATCGCCCTTTGCACTCTTGCACATTGCGGACGCGGCTGGTGAGCAGACCTAAGAACCTCCATTACAAAGGAAGTTGCCTAACGCGGTCCAACCCGGCGCGCGCCGCTCAATCGCTGACGTTTGGAAGGCTTCGGCTGATACTACGACGCCGGTTGCCCATATCTTGTCCCGCGTGGCAGTTAGTGTGTATAAGGCCAATGACCCAACTCAAATCAAATATCCAAACTCGTTAAACATGTTATTATGAAATAACCATGGGCAACGATCAGGGGCCAGACCACCTCTCTACTGGGTGTCTCAGCCTGCCCTGTCATTCCGCCAAAAAGAATGACTTGGGGGGTCGTCGGGAACCCAGACCCACCACAACATGGATGGAACCACCTGCCCATTCAGCCCCCAGCCCGTGAATCACTTGTGGGTACTCTACGAGCCGACCTGACTTTAGTCACATCATGTATCATGTAAAGTATGTACTTAGTATATACCCGTGATCACGGCTCGATAGTATAGCTTGGCAGACGGACAAGGATGTGGGGCCACTGACGAAAAACTAACATCCTATACTAAGAATTTAGGACAACAGGTAAAGGTATCAACAATTGTAGCAACAATGACATGCTATGCAACATAATAGGAGCTATCGAATCAACAACACTAGCAAACCTAATTGAAGAATAAAGAGGAAAGAGTGGGCGATATCTGGTTGATCTAAGCGGGGTTTGCTTGTGTGAAAGGTCGACAGAAAAGGATGGGTCGTCAACACCGTAGTCGATTGGGTCAGTAGCAGTTGCGTCAGTCTCAAAGTCTAATGGAGAGAAGAGGGGAAGAAACAATAAATACAAAGCAAACAAATGCATGATGATGCATGACATGGCAATAAACGGTGCTAGGTGTGATTTAACACTACTAGGGAAAACCTTATACACAGAATCTTAGCAGTAGTGCCAGACAAAAAGGGGCGCGGAGCATAAACATGCGCTACTGCTACCAACTTAGCAGTAGCGCGGCTCGGTGTCTGTGACCAGGGCCTTAGCGGGCGCTCCGGGCAGTGGTTACAGGTATGCGGGCGCGCGCCCGAGTCCACCAGGGAAGGGGCCTCCGGCTAGGGTGGAAGGCCGCGGCGGCGGCGGCGGGCACCGGCTGTTGCAGAGCAGCGCATGGCCGGTGGGGCGAAGGCCAGGTGCGCGGCGACGCGCACGAGCTGCAGCGGTGGAGGTGGTGGCTGGGTCGTGCGGGCGGAGCAGTGGTCGGGGTCGGAGGGTCGAGGCCGACGCGAGCAGCAGCGGTAGCTAGCGGCGCTAGCAGGGAGGAGCGACAGGGCGCGGGGCAAGCATGTGGTGGACGGCGCGTGCGGGACAGGGGTGGCGACGCCACAACGGTGGCCGTGGGCGAGCGACCAACGACGTGCGAGGTGGTGGCGAGGGCGCACGGTGGCGATGCACGCGAGGGAGCACCAAGGGTTGGCCACGGCGAGGACGAGCCGCGTGCGCGTGCTGGGGATCAGAGGGCGTGGCCAGGCGCCCAACGCGCTGGAGGAGCGGGGCAGTGGGTGCGGTGACCACGTGCAAGAGTAGGAGGAGAGGACGGCGGCTGACGAGCATTGCCGAATAGAGGGGTCAGTATGGCTCGGGGATGCCGGAGAGGGACATGCGGTCTGGCAAAGTCTGGCGATGATGTGGCGGCTCGGGGTCGGGGCGATGATGAACGGCGGTGAGCGCATGGGCGCTGCCCCGATCTGGATCTGGATGAGGGGGAGAGACGAGGGAGGGAGTGAGGGCGATCTGGGCTAGGGTTTGGTGGTGGGGAGGCCTAAGAGCAACTCTAGCAGACCCCGCATCCCACCCCGATCAGCAAATAACCGCCAAAATGCGGGCCGGGGCGGAAAAACTTGCCCGATCAGACCTCACATCTCGCCACAACCGGCAAATTTTTTTGGGGGACGCGGCAAAATCCCTCCCCCAACCCGGGAATACGTGGGTTTCCCCCTCACGGTTGTGGTGCCCTGCATCACACAGAAGTAGTTGGAGGGAGGTACATTCCAGCCTGCGCGCCTTTGCCCCTCCTTCCGCCGTCGACCGCCCTTGCTTCCGCCCGCCCGCCGTCGCCGATTCCGGCCAAACCTGTGGGCGGATTGCTCCACGGGGCCGCCCCACACCCTCCCATGCCGAGACGCTGCACCGACCCCCCGGATCCAGCGAGAATAGCCGCTGCCGCCATCGGGGATCGACAACTATTGAGCCAGCCTCCTCGTCGCCGCCCGGGATCACCTGCCGTGTCTGCCACCGGTTAATGCGTATTTTTATGATTTTTGCGAGCGGTATAGTTTATTATTGCGCCGGTACACATATAGATGGAGTTGACCCCGTGCGAGCAGTTCTTGCTCTCCGATTCGTCCGATTCGAACGACTCGGATGTTGAGACCATGCTTGTGAACTTTCGGCAGCAGACATTGGTAATGGCACTTGCCCTGAAGGAGCACGAAGAAGAGAACCAGAAGAGGAGGCGAGGATTAACCGTGGGGCGTCTTTGCATTCCTCGGAATCGTCATCTTGGGAACGAGTTGTTGATGCAAGACTACTTCACGGAGAATCCTACATATCCACCGCACCTCTTCCGAAGAAGGTACCGAATGCGCCGATCCCTCTTTGTCAAAATTGTTCAAGCTTGCGAGGCAACTTCCGCGAATATACTTTTATGCAGGTCCGTTTGAGGGGTCTGCATCTGTGGCCTTCCGCGCCGGCCCGCAAAGGCCATTTTGCGCGAACTGCAAATGGGTTTTGCGGGCCGACGGGATGCGGGGTCTGCTAGAGTTGCTCTAAGTAGGCCAGTTAGGTGGGCTGGCCTGCCTGGGCCGTAGCCCAGTTCGGCCGGGGGCTTTTTGTTCCTTTTGTATTCTATTTTATCTTTTTCCTTTTATTTATTTTTATTTTCTATTTTCTTTTGACTTGCAATTTATTTTAACTCTATTTAATTTATAACTAGTACCTAAATTAGTGTTGTAATTTTAGCCTCTGCCATAAAAAGTTTGACTTCCAAATAAATTAGTTTAATGTTTTATCAATTATAGAAGGCATGTATTTAATCGTCTAAGCCATTGTTCTAATTATCTTTGAGCATTTAAACATGTTATAAAAATGTGGTTTGACCACCATAATAATCTACGACTTAACTGCTACATTTTGAACATTTTAGATTTGACATTTGAAAACTTTTACTGTTTGACTTTATTTTAAACTTGAATTTCGAATAGGTTCTGCATCAACGTGAGATTAACAAGAGTAATAGCGGTGACAGAGCATCATTAGTAGAGGGTTACTGTAGCTTGATTATTCGGGTCTCACAGATTCGCAAAAAGGCTAAGCTTGGGGATGCCCGAGGCATCCCAATATAATATTCAAAAACTATCAAGCAACTAGTCTTGGGTACGCCCCATGTGGCATCCCCTCTTTCTTCTAACGACCATCAGAATTTTACTTAAGACTATATTTTTATTCATCACATATTATGAGTTTTTCATGGAGCGTATTGTATGATATGAGTCTTTGCTTGTTTTGTTTGTTAGTTTGTCACAATCATCCTTGCTGGACACACCTATCTGAGAGAGCCAAAATTATGCTATGATTAGTTAGAATTGCTCTTTATGCTTCACTTAATTTTTTTTGAGCAATGTAATTGCTCTAGTACTTCACTTATATCTTTTTGAGCACGGTGTGCTTTATTATTCTTGAAGAAATTCTCTCATGCTTCACTTATATTAATTTGAAAGAAAATTTTATGCTCATGATCTTCACTTAGATTCGTTTGAGATTATCAAAAGCAACATATGAAACTAGTCCCAATATGATAAATATTCAAGATGGATATAATAAAAACTTTCATGAAGATCATTGGATAAATTAACTTGATTCTATGTAATAGTTTTTAGATATGATGATAGTGATATGTGAGTCATGTTAATGAGTAATTATGTTTTAGTAAGAATGTTGATGTTAAGGTTTGCGATTCCCTATGCAAGCACGAAAGTCAATAGTTATGCAATGAAATTACATCCTACTTGTGGTGCATTATTCGGTATTAGTTATGCTCAATGCTCGCTTATGTGATTTTTTGTTTCTTGGTTGGTTACTTCTCAATCTATTTGCTAGCCTCCACTTGTACTAAGTAGAAATACTACTTATGCATTCAAAATCCGTAAACCTAGTTTTGCCATATGAGTCCACCATACCTACCTATATGCGGTATTCCCTTGCCGTTCTAAGCAAATTTGTATGTGCCATCTCTAAAATTCAAAATAAATTTCTCTTTTGCATGCCCGTACCACTCCTGAGACGGTGAGGGGTGGCCGATATTTTTCCATGCTAGATGTGTTATTCTCAAAATGAGTGTTTATTCACTTGTCATCGCCCGAGAGTACAGTAAAGGTATTAGGGATGCCCAATCCCGAAATGAATAATGAATTTACTTTATGTTGTCAAATAATAAATTCCTTGGGAAGTGTTAGTATGGAGTGCAACCATGGATACAGTTAGCCATGGATTGTGAAAGAATGGTGGAAAAAGGAATAAACTTTATTTTCTGTTTGGGGACTGCCTATGATGTATCTAGCATGGAAAGTATTGGAAACTCTAAGTCATTTTCATTGAAGGGAAAAGTATGCCTCCCAATTTTTTATCTCTCAATTTAAGCTTTGAGCTCTCGCCCCTGTACAAATCCCTACTTCCCTCTACGATAGGCCTTTCTATTTACTTTTAAGAATTTATTTATTTATTTGAGTCTCCAGCTTCTTTTATAAAGCACCAACTAACGAGCACTATGATCATCCTTGAGCATTGGTTGTAGCTAATATGCGAGTGTATTTCATGAACGGATCAATGGTTGAGCATGATGGGCTAGGGATAACTTGCTTTAGTATGGATATTTTGAAAGACATAGTTGCTTGTCCGTATGCTTGAGTATTAAAGTCTTCATGTCAAAACTTCATGCCAAAACCATATAAAAGTCCAAATGTCCATGCTACAAAGAAAAGAATATATGTGATGAACTTGATAGGCAGCATTCCACATCAAAAATTCTATTTTTATCATTTATTCTACTCAAGCACGAGTAGGAATTAAGCTTGGCGATGCTCATACGTCTCCAACGTATCTATAATTTTTGATTGTTCCATGCTGTTATATTATCATTCTTGGATGGTTTAAAATTATTTTATATCATTTTTTGGGACTAACCTATTAACACAGTGCCCAGTGCCAGTTGTTGTTTTCTGCTTGTTTTTTACATCATAGAAAATCAATACCAAACGGATTCCAAATGCAACGAAACTTTTTGGAGATTTTTTCTGGGCCAAAAGACAACCAATGGGCCAAAGAAGCACCTGGGGGTGCTCCGAGGGGAGCACAACCCACCAGGGTGCGCCCAGGCCCCCAGGCGCGCCCTGGTGGGTCGTGCCCACCTCGCTGGCCTCCCGCACCGCCTCTTTGCTCTATAAATACCCCAATATACCAAAAACCCTAGGGGAGTCGACGGAATTTTATTCCAGCCACCGCAAGTTCCAGAATCACGAGATCCAATCTAGAGCCCTTTTCTGGCACTCCGCCGGAGGGGAACACGATCACGGAGGGGTTCATCATCCTCATTGGTGCCTCTCCGATGATGCGTGAGTAGTTCATCTCAGACCTACGGGTCCGTAGGCAGTAGCTAGATGGCTTATTCTATCTTTGTTTCTCAATACAATGGTCTATTGGAGATATATTTGATGTAATGACTTTCTGCAGTGTGTTTGTTGGGATATGATGAATTGTGAGTTTATGATGAAATTTGCCTTGGTTTAATATCCATTCTTGATTATTATATCCTCATATTTCTTCTCTGATATTTGGGTTTGGTTTGGCAAACTTGATCTATTTATCTTGCAATGGGAAGTTGTCCTTTGTAATTGGTTCAATCTTGTGGTGTCCTTTCCCAGTGACAGAAGGGGAGCAAGGCATGCATGTATCGTTGCTATTAATGATAAAAAGATGGGGTCTATTCCTACATGAATAGATCTTGTCTACATCATTTCATCATTCTTATTGCATTACTCCGTTTTCCATGAACTTAATACACTAGATGCATGCTGGATAGTGGTCGATGTGCAGAGTAATAGTAGTTGCTGCAGGCAGGAGTCGGTCTACTAATCTTGGACGTGATGCCTATATACATGATCATTGTTTACCCACTGTTGCAATTTTTTGAGAGAAGCCACTAGTGAAATCTACGACCCCCGGGTCTATTTTCCTATCATATACTTTCAGATCTATATTGTTGTTTGATTTTCCCTCTATTTGCAACTTTTATTTTCAGATCTATATTATCAAAAGCACAAAAACACCTTGCTGTGTTTTATTTGCCGTTCTTCCATTTGCAATTGTCAATCTATCTATTTACCAATCTACTACCCGGGAGGGATTGACAACCCCTCTTATACATCGGGTTGCACGTATTTGTTATTTGTGTGCGGGTACCGTTTACATAGTGTTGCGTGGTTCTCCTATTGGTTCGATAACTTGGTCTCATCACTGAGGGAAATACCTACCGTAGTTGTGCTGCATCATCCCTTCCTCTTTGGGGAAATACCAACGTAGTTCAAGGGACATCACATACCAGCATGCTGCATAACAGAAAAGTGAAAAATAAACACAAAAGACGCTCCAAGAATTTACGCATATCATGTGAATGAAACGAAAACAAAAACATACCGATACTTTTTGAAGAAAGATGGGATGCCTTCTGGGGCATCCCCAAGCTTAAACGCTTGGGTCTCCTTGAATATTTAGTTGGGGTGCCTTGGGCATCCCCAACTTGAAATCATGCCTCTCCTCCTTCTCCTCATATCGAGACCTCCTCAATCTTTGAACAATTCATCCACACAAAACTCAACAGGAATATCGTGAGATCCGTTAGTATAATAATGCAAATCACTACTTTAAGTACTGTTGCAAACCCATTTTTTTTTTCATTGTAGCTACTGTATTATAACTTCTACATGGCTTATACCACTAATACAATCAATAGTTTCATCAAAACGAGCAAAACAATGCTTCAAAAACATAATCTGTCAAAAACAGAAAAGTCTGTAGTAATGTGAGCATTGACCATACTTCTGTAACTCTAAAAATTCTGAAACATCAGGACAAAGTAAATATTTTTTTCTAGCAGCACTCTGTAAAAATTTCAGAAACTTTTGACGTTCAAGTAAAAAACTTGAAAAATCAAGCACTACAACCAAACTTTCCGTTTTTGCACCGCACATACCAACAAGCAATCTAATCATCCTAAAGGCAAACCTTGGCACATTACTTTTATAATAAAATGGATTTGTGCAAGGGGGTAATTATGTTTGCGAGAACTTTCATGAAAATTCTACATTGTTTTCATGATCATGAACACAAGTGTTCAAGGTCGACCCTCACTTCTCCAATGCATCACCTTTCAATCGCTTCCCTTTTTTTAAAAAGTTTTTAGCTTCTGCTCTATATTTTTTTGTTTTTAAACTTTATAAATGCACACAACAAAAATACATGACTGTGTAATACTTCTGGGTTTTCTCCCTGGCAACGCTTTCTTTAAAGCCATTAAGCGAGGCATATAGTGCTCAAGTAATGGATCCACCCCGATCCGAAGGTATATCAAAGCCAATTTTAATTAGCAATGATTCGTAATTTAGTAATGAGCACACAAAAATATATATCATGCAATGACAAATTATAACTCTCTTCCTATGCATTGGCATGTCATAAAAGAACAATTCATGCAAATAAGTAAAGGCCAATACATAGCATAAGTAGTTTCATGCAATTTCATCGTGTTGGAAACATAGAGGGGTTGAGACGTAGTTACTCTCTCATAATAATTGCAAGTAGGAGCTGCAAGCACATGCATATTATAATCATCAAAATTATCATGCGCAATGGTAGAACACAACCCATCAATGTAATCCTTAATAAGAGCAAACTTCTCCGAAATAGTGTAGAGAATTCAAAAATATAATAGAACTATCATGTGTGAGTGCAATAGAAACAATTTCATGTTTAACATAAGGAACTATAGCAAGTTCTTCTCCATAAGCATAATTCATATTGGCATCTTAGCCACAAGCATAGCAAGCATCAAGTTCATCAAAAAGAGATATTTCAAAAGAATTAATGGGATCATAGCAATCATCATAGCATTCATCCTTCGGTAAGCTCGAAGGGAAATTAAACAATGTATGGGGGTAAAGAGTTACTATCTTTAGAAGGTGGGGACGGATGACCAATCCGCTCTTCCTACTTTTGTCCTTCGCTCTCCTCCTCATCTTTTTCGTCCATTGAGCTCACAATGCCATCAATTTCTTCTTCCATAGACTCTTGCAAAATATTAGTCTATTCTTGGACAACAGATACTTTATCAATAAATGCATTAATATCGGAATTGTATTCATAATTCTCATAATGCTCTCCAACTTCATCACATAATTAGAAGAACATACGTGCATTCTACGGGAATCACAACCCTTAACACCAGTATTTCTTTAACCACAAAACTTACTACTAGCATGACTCTAATATCACCATCTTAATATCTCAAAACAATTGCAAGGAATCAAACTTCTCATATATTCAATGCTCTTTATGAAAGTTTTATTATACCCCCCTTGGATGCCTATCATAATAGGAGTAAATTCATAACCCAAAAAAATCACCATGCTATTTAGAGACCCTCAAAATAATATAAGTGAAGCATGAGAGTTCATCAATTTCTTCAAAATAAAGATCACCAACATGCACAAAAAGATATAAGTTAAGCACTAGAGCAACTACCCTAGCTCAAAAGATACAAGTGATGCACATAGAGTATTCTAATAAATTCATGATTAATGTGTGTCCCTCTTAAAAGGTGTGTACATCAAGGATGATCGTGGCAAACTAGAATAGCAAAGACTCAAATAATACAAGACACTCAAAGGAAAACACATATCATGTGGTGAATAAAAATATAGCCTCAAGTAAATTTACCGATGAATTGAAGATGAAAGAGGGGATGCCATCTGGGGCATCCCCAAGCTTAGATGATTGGTTGTCCTTGAATATTACCTTGGGGTGCCTTGGGCATCCCCAAGCTTATATAGGGCAAAGAGGCGGTGCAATAGAGTCATGAGCGAGCGGGCCCACAAGCCCAGGGGCGCGCCCCTATTGCTTGTGGCTACCCTGTGGCTTTCTTGGCCCCTACTCCAAGTCTCGTAGGTGTGTTTTTGTCCAGAAAAAATCATCGCGAAAGTTTTATTCCGTTTGGACTTCGTTTGATATTTCTTTTCTACGAAACTCAAAAATAAGGAAAAAAAAGAAACTAGCATTGGGCTCTAGGTTAATAAGTTAGTCCCAAAAATAATATAAAATAGCATATTAATGCATTTAAAACATCCAAAGTTTATAATATAATAGCATGGAAAAATAAAAAATTATAAATACGTTGGAGACGGATCAAGCATCCCCAAGCTTAATTCCTGCTCGTCCTCGAGTAGGTAAACGATAAAAACAGAATTTTTGATGTGGAATGCTACCTAATATATTAGCAATGTGTTTATTCTTTATTTGGCATGAATGTTCAAATCCATATGATTCAAAGCAAAAGTTAATTGCTATCAAAACAATAATACTTCAGGCATACTAGAAAGCAAAATCACGAAGCACAAAAATAACATGGCCAAATAAAGTTATCCCAACAAAATCATATAGTCTTGTTATTCTCCCTCTTCTTAACACAAAGTATAGATCATGCCCATCCCGGTGTCATACAAGCAATTGTTCCATACTTTTTAACGCCCTTCATCTTTCTCAACTCTTCACGCAATACATGAGCGTGAGCCATGGACAAAGCACTATAGGTGGAATAGAAGGTGGTAGTAGACAAAAGTAGGGAGAAAGTCTCACATTAACTAGGCAAATTAATGGACTATGGAGATGTCCATCAATATCAATGTGAGTGAGTAGGGATTTCCATGTAATGGATGCACTAGAGCTATAAGTGTATGAAAGCTCAAAACGAAAACTAAGTGGGTGTGCATCCAACTTACTTGCTCATGAAGACTTACGGCATTTGAGGAAGCCCATCGTTGGAATATACAAGCTAAGTTCTATAATGAAAATTTCCCACTAGTAATATATGGAAGTGTAAAAATAGGACATTCTCTATAATGAAGAACGTGGTTCTACTTTGAAGAACAAGTGTGGAAAAAGATAGTAACATTGTTCCTTCTATTGTGAACTCATTCTTATTTTATATTGGTGTTATGTATACTGTATTCCAACTTCTCCATGGTTCATACCCCCCGATACTAGCCATATATTCATCAAAATAAGAAAACAAAACAATGAAAACAGAATCTATCGAAAATAGAACAGTCTGTAGCAATCTGAAAACTCCGCATACTTCTGCAACTCTATAAAATCTGAAACATTAGGACAACGTGGGAAATTTGTATATCAATCTCGTGTAAAAATTTCAGAAAATTATCATGCTCCGGTGAATTATAGAATTTTTTGCACTGGATGCAAAAGATTCTGGTTTTCAGCAAAATCAAATCAACAATCTTCCAAACTATCCCAAAGGTCTTACTTGGCCAAACACTAAATTAAAACATGAAAACACATCTAGCCAGAAGCTAGATGATATATTTATTCAATAACAGCAAATATAAATATTTGGTTGTCTCCCAAGAAGCACTTTTCTGTAAAGCCCTTTTATCTATGCATTGATATTTCAATGATGCATGAAAGATAAGAATTGAAGCACAAAGAGAGCATCATAAAACACATGACAAACCAATCTAAGTCTAACATACTTCCTATACATAGGAATTTTATAAGCAAACAAATTATCAAGGCAGTTAATTTATAGCATATCCAAGGAAGAAGAAAGAAACATTAGCAATCTCAACATAACAAGAGGTAATTTAGTAACATGAAGATTTCTACAACCATATTTCCCACTCTCTTAATAATTTCATGTATGATCATATTCAAATTCAACAATATAGTTATCACATAAAATATTCTCTACATGATTCATATGTCTGCAAAGTTGACACTCATTCAAAATAGTGGGATAAACATAGAACAAAGTCATTTCTTCCGTAAGCCCACTTTTATCAGGAATTTCATAAGATTGATCAATATCCAAAGTAGTGGGATCAAAAGTTGACATTCTTTCAAACCCACTTTCAATATTATGGAAAATATTGTTAGCAATCTCATATTCATCATGGGTTTAAATAAATTTTCAAGATCGTAAGAAGCATCACCCCAATCATGATCATTACAACAAGTAGTGGGCATAGCAAAATAAGCATCCGCAAGCTTAGGGTTTTGCATATCATTAGCAAAATTTCATTAATTGAATTTATAATAACATCATTGCAATCATGCTTTTCATTTAAGGAACTATCGTGAATCACTTTATGAATTTCTTTTAACACTTCATCACAATTGTCAGATTCACAAATTTCAAGCAAAACCTCATGAAGATAATCTAGTGCACTCGACTCACTAGCAATTGTTTATCATAATTGGATCTTTTATAAATATTATCAAGTGGATGAGGATCCATAACACTTTCCTGCTGAATTGGAATAACACAATTATGCCAAGCAAAGAAGCCAACAAACCAAGTAAGACAAAAGGGCGAATAAAAAAGGCAAATATTTTTGTGTTTTTCTGAAAACATTTTAGAAGTTGGGGAGATGAAAATGAGAGGCAAATGGAAAATAATGTAAGTGCAAGAGATGAGAGTTTATGACAAGTACTTGGTAGGCTTGATGTAGATCTCCCTGATAACGGCGCCAGAAATTTTTCCTGCTGCTTCTTGAGGTTGCATTGATTTTTCCTTGAAGAGGAAAGGGTGATGCAACAAAGTAGAGATAAGTATTTCCCTCAGTTGAGAACCAAGGTATCAATCCAGTAGGAGGTACAAGCAAGTCTCCAATATATAACCTGCACAAACTAACAAACGCTTGCACCCAACGCGGAAAATGGATTGTCAATCCCTTCAACGTCACGAACAAGAGTAAGATCTAAAAGAGATAGATTTAAAACTAACGTAAAAGGCTAAATAAAGTACACACAAAACAATTGCAACAATATATTTTTGGGTTTTGGTTTTATTGATCAGAAAATATAAGATGGAAAATAGACCCCGGGGCCATAGGTTTCACTAGAGGCTTCTCTCTTGAATAAAGCATATGGTGGGTAAACAAATTACTGTTGAACAATTGATAGAAAAGCGCAAAGTTATGCCGGTATCTAAGGCAATGATCATGAACATAGGCATCATGTCCGTGACAAGTAGACCGAAACGATTTTGCATCTACTACTATTACTCCACACATCGACAGACTCCTGCCTGCATCTAGAGTATTAAGTTCATAAGAACAGAGTAACGCTTTAAGCAAGATGACATGATGTAGAGGCATAAACTCAAGCAGTATGGTATAAACCCCATTTTTTATCGTTGATGCAACAATGCAATATGTGCCTCGCTACCCCTTCTATCACTGGGTGAGGACACTACAAGATTGAACCCAAAACTATCCACCTCTCCCATTGCAAGAACTACCAATCTAGTTGGCCAAACCAGGACTCCCTCAGTAGACCATGAACTAGGCTTCAATGACAATGTGTTCGGCGCGCAAATTGTCTTCGGAATTGCAAGGCAGGTTCCTCCACCGAATACTTAAAAGCATCTGAACCGAAGGGCTATATTCGGCCCTTACATCTTCGGTCTTGGTAAGGTGAATTCCTCGAATAGCTCGGGTTTACATTAAATGTTATATCCTTTGGCTTCTATGCTTCCGTCGCCTCGACTTCCACGTGTTGAACGAATACGAAGGGTCCAAGTGCTTTTACAGATAACCCCTTGACAGCGTACGGAAGGTGTCTATTTAAGGAGATTAGATCTCAGATGTCATTCCATATCAGGCGAAATATCCTTCGAACTTGCCTCAAGAAACCATGCAATCATGGCCAGCGCTCCCAGTTCTTCCTCCCGCCCCCACGGTTCTCAAAAAGGCGATTGGGAGAGCTGCTCTGTATCCCATGCCCAACTGACCAAGCTCCAGGTGCAAGGCTATCTCCCCCTGCGGATCAAGTCCCTGTTCGGGCGGGATTAACTTCTTTTACTGGCGAAGCCCTGGCAGAAAATTTCCCGAACCCTTCAAAAGGGGAGCGAGTGTGCTTCGTCTCCTTCCTCTTAAGAGGCATTGGATTTCCAATCCATCCCTTCCTCCGAGGTCTCCTGGAGTACTATGGCCTCCAAGTGCACAATCTCACGCCAGGCTCCATCCTGCACATCGCGGGCTTCGTCGCTCTCTGCAAGCTGTTCCTAGATTGCGAGGCCCATTTTGAGATATGGAGGAAGCTTTTCTGCCTTGTCCCTCGCTCCCAATAGGGATCCATATTCGAGGTGGGCGACGCTGAAGTATGGCGTATAGCCGAGATAGGATACCTATCCGGCACTCCAAAGAAGGCATCCGAAGAGTGGCCCTCGGAGTGGTTTTATGTTGAAGACGTCGTTCTCTCGGACCCCATCTGACGAGGCCTTCCTTAGTTTTCCAATGCTCTGATAAAGAAGTGCCACAGCTGGCGCCCCCGGAGCCTCGAGGAGGCAGATAGTGCGGAGGTTAATTATGTTAATGAAAAGGATAAAAATACTCGCCTAATCCGGACTCTCCATTATTGAGGTCATGGTGATTTCCATAACGCGAGGTGTTCAACCACTCCAATCTAGAGGACTCCCCATGTAGAACTATAATGGGCAGGATGACACATCTCGCTGCGGGCGCAAGGATCCGAACAACTTTGCCGCCATGTCCGCCATGTTGGCTGATCTTTATAAAGGGGAGAAAGAAGAATTCACTTGCCTTAAGTGCCGAGAGGGCTTTTCCATGTACAACCCCCTAGCCGGGTAAGCTTTTAATCCACAACCTCACTCAATCCTCTTCCTGAGTTGCAACTAGTTGAATTTAACCCGGCCACTTTTAACAGGAATGGAGGAATGCCACTCCGGGGATCTACATCCCTACTCTGCAGCCGAAGGACCATATTCGGGACCTAGATCCCGGTTTTGAGGAGGATCCAGATATATCCGTAGAGCTCAAGGAGGGGGTTTTCTATCAGGCGAGGTGCAATGACACGAAAGTGGCCATTGTAGCCGATTACCCCGGCCCGCTCTCCTCTTCCCATGTAAGGTCCCAGGGAGCATCTCCTCTGAAAGAGTTTTCCCATCACGCCTCACCCACTACACTGTCTCGTGCTTCAAAGGGGCGGCGCTCATCTCATCACGCCGCATTGGGATAGTCCCTTAAGAAGAGTACACCAACACACGGCGGGCCTTTGAAAAGAAAGGCGGACGACGATACTTCCCAACCCCTACCTTCATTAAAAAGGTACGGTTTTCGATATGCCGTGTGGCAAACATACTGAACTATGAACTTTTCTGATGTGCCATATTTTAGGAAGAGCATCCATCGAACTATATCCGGAGACCTAGCCGGACATGCGTCCACCAATCCGACCCCGGATCCTACCTCCACGACTAGAGCTAGTATGGGTGCAATGCCAGATTTTCCTCTCTCCGACGATTCGGATAATGTATCCGTCACCAACTCTGAAGTGGAGAGTGCAATGAACCATCGACGCCGGAGAGCTATGCGCAATCCTAACTTTACTGAAGAGGCATTCAATGCCTTCAGCTCGGCGGATGCATATATCGGAGCTGCTTGGGATGGGCTTGCTGGAGCCACTTACCAGCTTTCAAAGGATATGCGGGTAAGATCATCTTGTGTAGATTTAATAGCCATGTACCAGTAGCCCCCGAGACTTGAAAACAGTTGAAGCAACTGATTTAAGGATCGATGTATAATTAGGTACTCGTGGATAAGAACAACATGCTATCCTGGAAGCTAAAACAGTGTCGGACCCAGCTGACTGCCATTACCGCCAAACTGTAGAAATCCTAGGAGACACCGACTCGTAATTCCCCTTCTGTCCGGAAAATATAGTCATGTGCCAATAATGTTTATGCGAAAAACACTGGTGTATTTTGTGATGGCAGGACCGTGGGATCAGCTGGAAGAGAAATTAAAGGCCGCGCAGGAGGATAAAGAACATGCTGAAAGGCAAGAAGCCGCTGGTCAACGCGTATGGACACAGACTAGGGACGAGAAGAACAAGGTGCAGGATGCCAACACCCAGCTCAACGAGGAGTTGAAAGTCGTGCGGGCCCAACTGGCTGACGCCCTAAAGGAGAACGGAAAGCTGCGAGGCGGCATATTCAGTATGCCTTTTAACTTATTGTCATACAGTTCGCTGATGCGAATCCTGGCATGGTTATTTCTATAGGTGTGTTTACCGGGCGGCCCGAAGAAGAGGTGTCCGGATTTCAAGGCGATCTGCTACAAGAGATGTCCAAGGTGCATGAGCGAGTGCGGAAGGCAATGAGAAACATTGCCAAGGCTTTATGTCCAGCCGATTCTCCTCCAGGAAGTATGGAGGAACTCGTGAATTTATTCAGAGGAGCTCGGCGCCATTTTAGGCTATGGAAGATATCGGCATGCCGAGAAGATGCTCGGGAAGCCTTGGACATGGTATAAACATGGTACACCGAACTTGATCCAAATCATATGGTGCGGGTTGGACCTCGAGGGTACGATGGACAAGAAATTCCTTTTAGCCTAGTGTACGACCAAGTGAAGGTGGTCGCCAAGTTTTCACAACAAGATTGTAAACTAGACGACTTGTTAGAGGGTCTAGAGGAAGAAGAAGTTTTTGAGTCTAAGTAGCAATGTACTTTCATCGACGAAATTGTCTCCAGCCGAATTTGTAAAACAATTTTCATGGCACACTTTCTGCTTCGACCTCCGAAAACCCTATGTTTGGAGTGTTTCCGAATAGTATACGTTAGGTAAACACCAAAGTATGTTCGGACACCAGGCAGTCTGGTCATAGTTGCTTGAATAGACAAGTTGTATTCGGGGGGTTATGTTATATTACATTTGATTGTAAGAAACATCTTCCAGAGAGAATAGTTCTATTAAGGGTCCCTTTCCCTGGGCCAGTATGCGGTTTTCGTGCATACTGAAGCTGTGATGCTAAAAAATCACAGTACGCATTATAGTCTGGGGTTTTGTATTGCAACAAGGGCAATTCGTCTTTTGCTCACCGACCGATCATTCCCTTAAGAACGCTAGCTTTTGGATTCACCCGTCTGAGGTACACGTCCGGATAACCCTGTAACAGTCTTAGAGGTGTTCCCTTTATGCCCTAGCCGAACAAGCGGGAACGTAGGGCATAAGCACAAGAGCCAGGCAACCCAGCTTGGAAAAAACTTAAGTCATAAAGGTGCATATAACGGCAAAGAAAAGACATGTGAGTAGACGATACATATATAGGGTGAGCTTGATGCTCGAAAAATAATAATAATAAGCTTCTTGTGAAAAGAAGCCCCCAGGTATTGTGGGGTATGTACATTTAAAGATATATATCCCCCAAGTGTGCGATTTATCCGAACACGATCTAAAAGTCGTATAGAAACGAGAAAAACGATAACAGTGAAAGATAGAAAACAAGGAACGAGGAAAAAACGGTATATGTGCAGACTTTTAGGCGTAGAATCTTCGAAGCCTTGCAGCGTTCCATGGGTTTGGCTCCAAGCAATTATCTCAAGCATTGCGAAGGCAATAGGCTCCTCCAGTGAGAACTTCATCTATAATAAAGGGATCCTCCCATTTGGGCTTGACTTTGTCCTTTTTTTCTTTCATAGGCGTAGAACGAGTTCACCGACATTGTAGGTCTTTGCCCGTACTTCTCTGCTTTGATATCACCAAGCCTGCTGTCGATAGAATGTGGAACGAGCTTTCGCGACATCACGCTCCTCCTCCAGGCCGTCCAGGTTGTCCTGCCGATTGAGCTTGGCTTCTCTCTCTTCGTACATGCACACTCGGTGTGCGTCGTGAATAATGTCGCAAGGCAAGACCGCATGTGCACCGTACACCATGAAAAAGGGTGTATATCATGTCGCTCAATTGGGCGTGGTCCACAGCCCCCAGAGTACGGAATCAAGTTCTTCGACCCAGTGTTTGTCTGATTCTTGTAGAGATCGCACTAGCCTGGGTTAGATGCCACTCATTATCATGCCATTAGCCCGATCGACCTGACCATTTGTCTGGGGGTGATATACGAAGGCGTAATCGAGCTTGATGCCCAAATTGGCGCACCAAGTTTTCACCTCATCGGCTATAAAGTTAGAGCCATTGTCAGTAATAATATTGTGCGAGACACCGTAACGGTGTACTATGCTGGATATAAAGTCTATCACCGGTTCGGCTTCACCTGTTTTAACTGGCTTGGCTTCTATCCACTTAGTGAACTTATCAACCATAACCAGTAAGTATTTCTTCTTATGGCTTCCCCCTTTAAGAGGCCCGACCATATCGAGCCCCCAGACCGCAAAGGGCCAAGTGATAGGGATTATTCTTAGGGCAGTGGGCGACATATGGCTTTGATTAGCGATAAGCTGGCATCCAACGCAGCGTTGTACGAGGTCATGTGCATTTTCCCGGGCCGTGGGCCAAAAGAAACCTTTGCGGAAGGCCTTAATTACAAGGGCCCGAGCTGCGGCATGATGGCCACCAAGACGATCGTGTATTTCGGCCAAGAGCTGTCGTCCCTCTTCTTTGGAGATACATCTTTGAAGGACACCGACACTATTTTTCTTGCTACAGTTCTCCTTCGTGAACCTTGTAGGCCTTTGAGCGTTGGACAATGCGATGGGCCTCATCTTGAGTTTCACGCTCGAACTCCAGAAGACGAAGGCTAAAAAAATGGACCGACAATTGTCGGTGTCAAAACCGGCAGATCTCGGGTAGGGGATCCCGAACTGTGCGTCTAAGGATCGAAGGTAACAGGAGGCAGGGACATGATGTTTACCCAGGTTCGGGCCCTCTTGATGGAGGTAATACCCTACTTCCTGCTTGATTGACTTTGATGAGTATAGGGGTTACAAGAGTTGATCTACCTTGAGATCAGAATGACTAAACCCTAGATGTCTAGCCTGTATGATTATGATTGCTCTACGGACTAAACCCTTCGGTTTATATAGACACCGGAGGGGGCTAGGGTTGTACAGAGTCGGTTTAGAGAGAAAGGAATCTTCATATCCGCACGCCAAGCTTGCCTTCCATGCCAAGGAGAGTCCCATCCGGACACGGGGGAAAGTCCTCCGTCTTATATCTTCACGGCCCATCAGTCCGCCCCACGTCACGTAGCCTGGACGTCCGAGGACCCTGTAATCTGGGACTCCCTCAACACTAGCCTCGATGAGCTTCTTAAGTACCTAAAGAATGTTCTTCCTGCAGGGAATCTATGTCCTATTTGTTTGGATGAGGCCAAGAAGATCATGTGCCCTCTTGATCTGCCACACGTTAGATACCATGCATGCATCAACGATTGCATAATTTATCAAAAGGAGCACGCGGAAAAAACCAGTTGGCCGGTGTGCAATGCTTCTTGATACGAGAAGGTCGGGAAGAAATCTCCCAAGAAAGTTGTATGCTACTTACCGATCACTCCCTGTCTGCAACGTTATTTTATAGATCCCAAGGAGGCAAATCTCATGCATTGGCACGCGGAGAGGACAAAGCCCGACAATGGAGATGGTCCGAAGTTGAGACACCTCGTGGATGGAAGCCAGTGGAGAGCGTTCAACGGCGAATGTCGGTATTTTGCACGTGATGCAAGGAACATCGTGCTTGGCGCGTGTACCGATGGCATGAATCCATTTGGCAACCAGAACACCAACGATAACACATGGCCCGTGTTTGTATGGATGTACAACCTCCCCCCTGGTTGTGCATGAAGTCGAAGTACATACACATGAGCATGCTAATTAAAGGGCTGAAACAACCAGGAAATGATATTAATCTGTATCTAGGGCTACTTCAAGAGGAGTTAGACACGTTATGGAAAACACCGTCAAAGATGTGGGACGCCAGCAAAGGCGAGTATTTCCATATGAGAGCCGCGCTGATCATGACGGTGCATGACTATCTCGGTTACGGATATGTCGCATGCTAGTTGTCCCATGGATATTGCGGATGCACGATGTGCATGGATGATATGACGTCTCAGCAGCTAACCTCAAGGAAAGAAGGCGGGTCTGGAAAAATCGTGTACATGGGGCATCGAAGATGGCTCGAGAAGGACGACCCATGGAGAAACTGTGGATGTCTATTCAATGGTGAGGCTGAGCATCGAGGACCTCCACGTAAGCGGAGCGGAGCCAAAATCGATGAGCTATTGAAAAACTGGGAACAGTGCCCCACGCCAGCAAACATGATGAAAAAGGTGCCGGAGCCGCTGCTGAAGGTATGGAAGATGAGGTCTGTTTTATGGGACTTGGAGTACTGGTACAAACTCGACATGCATCATTGCCTTGATCAAATGCATATCTGTAAGAATGTCCTGGAGAGCTTGCTTGCGACACTGATGAACATGCCGAATAAGACCAAGGATGGCACGAAGGCAAGAAATGACTTGCAAGATTGGAATATAAGGGAAGAGCTGCACATGCCGCCCCGTAAAAAGTCAGAGGAGATAGAGATGAAGACAGAGGCGCGGGAGAAGAAGGGCAAAAAAGTAAAGGAAGAGGATTATTTCCCCCTTCTTGCTTCAGTTTAACTCTGGCTGAGATCGATCAATTCGTCAAGTGCCTTATTGGAATCAAAGTTAGTTCCGGTTATTGTGCGGAGATAAGCAGATTTCTAGACACGAAGAAGAAAAGGTTCAGCGAGATGAAGTACCATGACTGTCATGTGATGATGACGCAGATACTACATGTTGACCTTAGAGTGATAATGGGCAAGCACGTCAGTGACACGCTTATTGGTCTCTGCAACTTTTTCGACGTCATCTCTCGAAAGTCGATCAGTGTGAAGCATCTCCCAACGCTACATGAAGAGTTCATTGTGATACTAAATCAGCTTGCGATGTACTTCCCGCCCGCGTTCTTTGACGTCATGGTGCATCTGTATGTCCATATTTTGGATGACATAATAGACCTGGGGCCGTCATTCCTGCACAACATGATGCCATTTTAGAGGATGAATGGGATCATCAAAGGATTCGTTCCTAACATGTCCCATCCGGGTGGAAGCATCGTCCAGGGCTATCTGACACAACAGTGCATCTCTTTGTGCGAGAATTTTCTATATGGCGCAGACTGGCCGCCTGGTGTTGGTTTGCCCGTTAAGAAGCACGTTGGGAGGCTCGAAGGCAAAGGTCACTCCAACGGTCGTAGGGAAAATGCATGTGGCCTACTCAGATTGACGCAACGACTTTGATAGAGAAAACTTAGTAGTGCTACAACACCTAGACCAGGTAGATCCTTTCGTGGCACTGCACAAAGAAACTATCGCAAAGAAGTATCGTGACTGAGGGGTATGCAGGACGGACGCCGAAGTTACTAGAGAGCACAACTCCACTTTCCTGCATTGGTTCAAAGAGCATATTTTTGATAATCCCCCGGAAGAGGGCTCTAAGGATTGATTGCTCATATACGCCTTAGCTCGCCGAAACTCATAACCTGTCAGGCATACGATATCAACAGATACACGTTCTACACAGAGGCCAAAGATATGCATAGTGATTTTCAAAACTCTGGGGTGACGATGGAATGCATGACCGGCAGCTACAACGGCGCAACTGAGAGATTTTATGGAAGGGTCGAGGAGATCTCTCGGAGCTTGACTACTCTGGAGTGCACAATGCGACGATGTTCCGTGTCAGATGGGCTAATATATATGTTCCTATTTTGTATACATACTTAACCATAAAATGATGCAATATATATCACCTTAGTTATATACATTGTATCACCTTCCCTTCATTCCTCCTCTCGGAAAAAAGGAACAGAAAAGAATAAGAAGACAAGAAAAGGAAAATAAAATAGAGGAAAAGAAAATAGAAGAAACAAACAGGAAAACCTGCTATAGCTACTTGTGGAAGTAGTAGTGCCTTTCTGGAAAAGTTCTATAGCTACGTTAGATAGCAGTAGCGTGTTTCTGGTAAAACACGCTATAGCTACTGGTGATAGTAGTAGCTTGAAACGTCCATTTTGCATCATGCTTTTATGTGGATATTTATTGCACTATGGGCTGTTATTACACGTTATGTCACAATACTTATGCCTTTTCTCTCTTATTTTACAAGGTTTACATGAAGAGGGAGAATGCCTACATCTGGAATTCTGGGCTGGAAAAGGACCAAACAATGGAGACCTATTCTACACAACTCAAAAATCTCCGAAACTCCATGAAACACCGTTTCAGAAAATATAAAAAATATCTAGCGAAAGAGATCTATCAGGGGGCACCACCTGTCCACGAGGGTGGGGGCGCGCCCCTACCTCGTGGTCCAGCCGGTGACCCCCCGATGCCCATCTTCTCCTATATGAGGTGTTTTGAACTGGAAAAAATCATAAGGAGGCTTTCGGGACCAGACGCCACCGTCTTGAGGCGGAACCTTGGCGGAACCAATCTAGGGCTCTGGCGGAGCTGTTCTGCCGGGGATACTTCCCTCCGGGAGGGGGGAATCGTCACCGCCGTCATCACCAACAACTCTCCTATCTAGGGGAGGGTTATCTTCATCAACATCTTCACCAGCACCATCTCCTCTCAAACCCTAGTTCATCTCTTGTATTCAATCTTTGTATCAAAACCTCAGATTGGTACCTGTGGGTTGCTAGTAGTGTTGATTACTCCTTGTAGTTGATGCTAGTTGGTTTACTTGGTGGAAGATCATATGTTCAGATCCCTTATGCATATTGGTACCCCTCTGATCCTGAATAATATTATGTCTTGTGAGTAGTTACTTTTGTTCCTGAGGACATAGGAGAAGTCTTGCTATAAGTAGTCATGTGAATTTGGTGTTCGTTCGATATTTTGATGAGATGTATGTTGTCTCTCCTCTAGTGGTGTCATTTGAACGTAGACTACATGACACTTCACCATTGTTTGGGCCTAGAGGAAGGCATTGGGAAGTAATAAGTAGATGATGGGTTGCTAGAGTGACATAAGCTTAAACCCTAGTTTATGCATTGCTTCGTAAGGGGCTGATTTGGATCCATATGTTTCATGCTATGGTTAGGTTTACCTTAATACTTCTTTTGTAGTTGTGGATGCTTGCAATAGAGGTTAGTCATAAGTGGGATGGTTGTCCAAGTAAGGGCAGCACCCAAGCAGCGGTCCACCCACATACCAAATTATCAAAGTAATGAACGCGAATCATATGATCGTGATGAAAACTAGCTTGACGATAATTCCCATGTGTGCTGGGGAGCGTTTTCCTTCATATAAGAGTTTGTCCAGGCTTGTCCTTTGCTACAAAAATGATTGGGCCATCTTGCGGCACCTTATTTACTTTTACTATTTTTCACTTGCTACCAATTACCTTATCACAAAACTATCTGTTACCGACAATTTTAGTGCTTGCAGAAAATACCTTATTGAAAACTGCCTATCATTTCCTTCTGCTCCTCGTTGGGTTCGACACTCTTACTTATCAAAATACCCCTACACTTGTGGGTCATCAAGACTCTTTTCTGGCGTCGTTGCCGGGGAGTGAAACACCTTTGGTAAGGAAAAATTTATATAGTGTGCTAAAATTAACTGTCGCTTCTTACTATGGCTCATCATCCTTTGAGGGACTTGTTCGGGGTATCTTCACCCCGACCAGTAGAGCAAAGAGTTGCTCCTCAACCTACTGAACCTACTGAAAATGTTTGCTTTGAAATTCCTTCAGGTATGATAGAGAAACTGCTAGATAATCCCTTTATAGGAGATGTAATACTCCATCCCGATTTACACCTAAGAAGTTTGTTGATTGTTTAAGCTTGCAGGTATGCCCGAGGATGTTATCAAGAAGAAGGTCTTCCCTTTATCCTTGAAGGGAGATGCATTGACATGGTTTAGGCTATGCGATGATATTGGATCATGGAACTATAATTGACTGAAGTTGGAATTTTCATCAGAAGTTCTTCCCTATGCATCAGGTTCATCGTGATCGTAATTATATGTATAATTTTTTGCCTCGCGAAGGCGAAAGCATCGCTAAAGCTTGGAGGAGGCTTAAGTCAATGTTATATTCATGCCCCAATCATGAGCTCTCAAGAGAAATGATCATCCAAAAATTTTATGCTCGGCTTTCTCTCAATAATCGATCCATGCTCGATAATTCTTGTACTGGTTCTTTTATGATGAAGACTATTGAATTCAAATGGGATTTATTGGAAAGAATTAAACGCAACTCTGAAGATTGGGATCTTGACGAAGGTAAGGAGTTAGGTATGACCCCTAAGTTTGATTGTGTTAAAGCTTTTATGGATACCAATGTTTTCCGTGAATTTAGCACTAAATATGGACTTGACTCTGAGGTAGTAGCTTCTTTCTGTGAATCATTCGCTACTTATGTTGACCTCCCCAAGGAGAAGTGTTTTAAATACCATCCTCCCATTGAATTAAAAGTAGTTGAACCTGTTAAAGTTGAAGAAAAGACTATCACTTATAATGTTGATCCTATTGTTCCTACTGCTTATATTGAGAAACCACCTTTCCCTGTTAGAATAAAGGATCATGCTAAAGCTTCAACTGCGGTTCATAAGAGTAATACTAGAACACCTACACCCTCCGAGCAAATTAAAGTTGAACCTAGTGTTGCTATGGTTAAAGATCTCTTGGTTGAAAATTTAGATTGACATGTCATTTACCTTCAAGAGGAAGCTGCTAGAATAGCCAAACCTGATAGTAGGAATAAACATAGACCTGTTGTAGGCATGCCTGTTATTTCTGTTAAAATAGGAGATCATTCATATCATGGTTTATGTGATGTAGGTGCTAGTGCAAGTATAATACCTATTTTCGTATATAATGAAATTATGCATGATATTGCATCTGCTGAGTTAGAAGGTATTGATGTCACTATTAAGCTTGCTAATAGAGACACTATTTCACCAGTTGGGATTGTTAGAGATGTTGAAGTCTTGTGTGGGAAGGTTAAATACCCTGCTGATTTTCTTATTCTTAGTTCCCCACAAGATGACTTTTGTCCCATTATATTTGGTAGACCCTTGTTGAATACTGTTAATGCTAAGATAGACTTCGTAAAAGATATTGTTACCGTTGGTTTACGGGATATGTCTCATGATTTTAACTTTGCTAAATTTCATAGACAACCCCATGATAAAGAATTATCTAGTAAGGATGAAATTATTTCTCTTGCTTCTATTGATGTGCCTCCTGACGATCCTTTAGAACAATATCTGCTAGACCATGAAAATGATATGTATATGAATGAGAGAAGGGAAATAGATGAAATAATCTTTAAGCAGGGACCCGTATTGAAAAACAACTTGCCTGTTGAAATTCTAGGGGATTCTCCTCCACCCAAGGGTGATCCCGTGTTTGAACTAAAACCATTACCTAATAATCTTAAGTATGTTTATCTTGATGAAAAGAAGATATATCCTGTTATTATCAGTGCTAACCTTTCAGAGTAGGAAGAAGAAAAATTATTGAAAACTCTGAAGAAGCATCGTGCTGCTATTGGATATACTCTGGATGATCTTAAGGGCATTAGTCCCACTTTATGCCAACACAAGATAAAATTGGAAGAGGACGCTAAACCGGTTAACGATCATCAGCGACGGTTAAATCCTAAGATGAAAGAAGTGGTAAGGAAGGAAATACTAAAGCTTCTAGAGGCATGTATAATCTATCCAGTTGCTGATAGCCAGTGGGTAAGTCCCGTCCATTGTGTCCCTAAGAAGGGAGATATGACTGTTGTTCCTAATGATAAAGATGAATTGATCCCACAAAGAATTGTTAAAGGTTATAGGATGGTAATTGATTCCCGCAAATTAAATAAAGCCATTAAGAAAGATCATTACCCTTTGCCTTTTATTGATCAAATGCTAGAAAGGTTATCCAAACATACTAATTTTTGCTTTCTAGATGGTTATTCTGGTTTCTCTCAAATACCTGTGTCAAAAGAGGATCAAGAAAAGACCACTTTTACTTGTCCTTCCGATACCTTTGATTATAGGCGTATGCCTTTTGGTTTATGTAATGCACCTGCTACCTTTCAAAGATGCATGATGGCTATATTCTCTGATTATTGAAAAGATTGTTGAGGTTTTCATGATGATTTTTCTGTTTACGAAAGTTATTTTGATGATTGCTTGAGCAACCTTGATCGAGTTTTGCAGAGATGTGAAGACACTAATCTTGTCTTGAATTGGGAGAAGTGCCACTTTATGGTTAATGAAGGCATTGTCTTGGGACATAAAATTTCTGAAAGAGGTATTGAAGTTGACAAGGCTAAGGTTGATGCTATCGAAAAGATGTCGTGTCCCAAGGACATCAAATATATATGAAGTTTCCTTGGTCATGCCAGGTTTTATAGGAGGTTCATTAAGGACTTCTCCAAAATCTCCAGGCCTCTGACTAATCTATTATAAAAATATGTTCCTTTTGTCTTTGATGATGATTGTTTAGAAGCATTTGAAATACTTAGAAAAGCATTGATCTGTGCACCTATTATCCAGCCTCCTGACTGGAATTTACCCTTTGAGTTTATGTGCGATGCTAGTGATTATGCTGTAGGTGCTGTTCTAGGACAAAGAGTTGATAAGAAATTGAATGTTATCCAATAAGCTAGTAAAACTCTAGACAGTGCCCAGAGAAATTAAGCTACTACTCAGAAAGAATTTTTAGTAGTTGTATTTGCATGTGATAAGTTTAGACCTTATATTGTTGATTCCAAAGTAACTATTCACACTGATCATGCTGCTATCAAACACCTTATGGAAAAGAAAGATGCTAAACCTAGACATGTTAGATGGGTTCTCTTGCTGCAAGAATTCGATTTGCATATTATTGATACAAAGGGAGCAGAAAACCCCGTTACAGACAACTTGTCTACACTAGAGAATATTCTTGATGACCCACAACCTATTGATGATAGCTTTCCTGATGAACAATTAGCTGTCATAAATACTTCTCGTACTGCTCCATGGTATGCTGATTATGCTAATTACATTGTTGCTAAGTTTATACCACCTAGTTTCACATACTAGCAAAAGAAAAAGTTCTTCTATGATTTGAGACATTACTTCTGGGATGACTGATACGTCCATTTTGCATCATGCTTATATGTTGATATTTATTGCATTATGGGCTGTTCTTACATGTTTTGTCACAATACTTATGCCTTTTCTCTCTTATTTTATAAGGTTCTGAAGAGGGAGAATGCCGGCAGCTGGAATTCTGGGCTAGAAAAGGAGAAAACTCTGGAAACCTATCCTGCACAACTCCAAAAGCCCTGAAACTCAACAGAACATTGTTTCGGAAAATATAAAAATATCTGGCGAAAGAAATCCACGAGGAGGGCCACCGGCTGCCCACGAGGGTGGGGGGCGTGCCCCCCTTCCCAGGGCGCGCCCCCCTACCTCGTGGGCCAGCCGGAGGGCCCCCGGTGCCCATCTTCTCCTATATGAGGTGTTTTGACCTGGAAAAAAATCAGAAGGAGGCTTTCGAGACCAGACGCCGCCGTCTCGAGGCGGTACCGAAGCAGAAACCAATCTAGGGCTCCGGCAGAGCTGTTTAGTCGGGAATACTTCCCTCCGGAAGGGGGAAATCATCGCCGCCGTCATCACCAACAACTCTCCCATCTTGGGGAGGGCTACCATCATCAACAGCTTCACCAGCACCATCTCCTTGCAAACCCTAGTTCATCTCTTGTATCCAATCTTTGTACCCAAATCTCAGATTGGTATTTGTGGGTTGCTAGTAGTGTTGATTACTCCTTGTAGTTGATGCTAGTTGGTTTATTTGGTGGAAGATCATATGTTCAGATACATTATGCATCTTAATACCCCTCTGATCATCAACAATATTATGTCTTGTGAGTAGTTACTTTTGTTCCAGAGGACATGGGAGAAGTCTTGCTATCAGTAGTCATGTGAATTTGGTCTTCGTTCGATATTTTGATGAGATGTATGTTGTCTCTCCTCTAGTGGTGTCATGTGAACGTCGACGACATGATACTTCACCATTATTTGGGCCTAGCGGAAGGCATTAGGAAGTAATAAGTAGATGATGGGTTGCTAGAGTGACAGAAGCTTAAACCCTAGTTTATGCGTTGCTTTGTAAGGGGCTGATTTGGATCCATATGTTTCAGGCTATGGTTAGGTTTGCCTTAATACTTCTTTTGTAGTTGCGGATGCTTGCATTAGAGGTTAATCATAAGTGGGAGGCTTGTCCAAGTAAGGGCAGCACCCAAGCACCGGTCCACCCACATACCAAATTAGCAAAGTACCAAACGTGAATGAGATGACCGTGATGAAAACTAGCTTGACGATAATTCCCATGTGTCCTCGGGAGCGCTTTCCTTTATATAAGAGTTTGTCCAGGCTTGTTGTTTGCTACAAAAAGGATTGGGCCACCTTGCTGCACCTTATTTACCTTTACCTTTTGTCACTTGCTACCAATTACCTTATCACAAAACTATCAGTTACCTATAATTTCAATGCTTGCAGAAAATACCTTACCGAAAACTGCCTCTCATTTCCTTCTGCTCCTCGTTGGGTTCGACACTCTTATTTATCGAAAGGACTACGATAGATCCCCTACACTTGTGGGTCATCAAGACTCTATTCTGGCGCCGTTGCTGGGGAGTGAAGCGCCTTTGGTAAGTGGAATTTGGTAAGGAAAAATTTATATAGTGTGCTGAAATTTATTGTCACTTGTTACTATGGCTCAAAATCCTTTGAGGGGCTTGTTTGGGGTATCTTCACCCTGAACAAAAGAGCAAAGAGTTGCTCCTCAACCTACTGCACCTATCGAAAATGTTTGTGTTGAGATTCCTTTAGGTATGATAGAGAAACTGCTTGAAAATCCCTTTACAAGAGACGGAACACTGCATCCCGACTTACACCTAATCTATGTGGATGAAGTTTGTGGATTGTTTAAGCTTGCAGGTATGCCCAAGGATGTTATCAAGAAGAAGTTCTTCCCTTTATCCTCGAAGGGAGATGCATTCACATGGTTTAGGCTATGCGATGATATGGGATCATGGAACTATAATCATCTAAAGTTGGAATTTCATCAGAAGTTCTACCCTATGCACCAGGTTCATCGTGATCGCAATTATATTTATAATTTCTGGCCTCGCGAAGGAGAAAGCATCGCTCATGCTTGGGGGAGGCTTAATTCAATGCTATATTCATGCCCCAATCATGAGCTCTCAATAGAAATGATCATTCAAAAAATGTATGCTCGGCATTCTCATAATAATCGCTCCATGCTCGATACTTCTTGTTCTGGCTCTTATATGATGAAGACTATTGACTTCAAATGGAATTTATTGGAAATAATTAAATGCAACTCTGAAGATTGGGATCTCGACGAAGGTAAGGAGTCAGGTATGACCCCTAAGTTTGATTGTGTTAAAGCTTTTATGGATACAGATGTTTTCCGTGAGTTTAGCACTAAATATGGACTTGACTCTGAGATAGTAGCTTCTTTCTGTGAATCTTTTTCTACTCATGTAGATCTCCCCAAGGAGAAGTGGTTTAAATACCAACCCCCTATTGAAGTAAAAGTAGTTGAACCTATTAAAGTTGAAGAAAAGACTATCACTTATAATGTTGATACTGTTATACCTACCGCTTATATTGAGAAACCACCTTTCCCTGTTAGGATAAAGGATCATGCTCAAGCTTCAACTGTAGTTCGTAAAAGTAATACTAGAACACCTACACCCTTTGAGAAAATTAAAGTTAAACCTAGTGTTGCTATGGTTAAAGATCTCTTGGTAGAAGATTTAGATGGACATGTTATTTACCTCCAAGAAGAGGCTGCTACAATAGCCAAACCCAATGCTAGGAATAAACATAAACCTGTTGTAGGCTTGCCGGTTATCTCTGTTAAGATCGGAGATCATTGCTATCATGGTTTATGTGACGTAGGTGCTAGTGCGAGTATTAAACCTTTTGATTTTTACAACGAAATTATGCATGATATTGCACATGTTGAGTTAGAAGGGATTGATGTTACTATTAAGCTTGCCAATAGAGATACTATTTCACCAGTTGGGATGTTAGAGATGTTGAAGTCTTGTGTGGGAAGGTTAAATACCCTGCTGATTTCCTTATTCTCAGTTCCCCACAAGATGAATTCTGTCCCATTATATTTGGTAGACCCTTATTGAATACTATTAATGCCAAGATAGACTGCGTCAAAGATATTGTCACGGTTGGATTGGGGGACGTGTCTCATGATTTTAACTTTGCTAAATTCCGTAGGCAACCCCTCGAAAAGGCACCACCCAGTAAGGATGAACTTATTGGTCTTGCTTCCATTGCCGTGCCACCTAATGATCCTTTAAAACAATACCTGCTAGACCATGAAAATGATATGCATATGAACGAGAGAAGGGAAATAGATGAAATATTCCTTACCCAGGGACCTGTATTGAAAAACTACTTGCCTGTTGAAATCCTACGGGATCCTCCTCCACCCAAGGGTGATCCCGTGTTTGAACTTAAACCTTTACCTGATAATCTTAAGTATGTTTATCTTGATGAAAAGAAGATATATCATGTTATTATTAGTGCTAACCTTTTAGAGCAGGAAGAAGAAAAATTATTGTAAACTCTGAAGAAGCATCATGCTACTATACTCTGGATGATCTTAAGGGCATTAGTCCCACTATATGCCAACACAAGGTAAAATTGGAAGAAAATGCTAAACCAGTTATTGATCATCAGCGACGGTTAAATCCTAAGATCAAAGAAGTGGTAAGGAAGGAAATACTAAAGCTCCTAGAGGTAGGTATTATCTATCCAGTTGCTGATAGCCAGTGGGTAAGTCCTGTCCATTGTGTCCCTAAGAAAGGAGGTATGACTATCGTTCCAAATGATAAAGATGAATTGATCCCGCAAAGAATACTTACAGGTTATAGGATGGTAATTGATTTCCATAAGTTAGATAAAGCTACTAAGAAAGATCATTACCCCTTGCCATTTATTAATCAAATGCTAGAAAGATTATCCAAACATACTCATTTCTGCTTTGTAGATGGTTATTCTGGTTTCTCACAAATACATGTGTCAAAAGGGGATCAAGAAAAGACCACCTTTACTTGTCCTTTCGGTACCTTTGCTTATATTCTCTGATGTTTGTGAAAAGATTGTTGAGGTGTTCATGGATGATTTCTCCGTTTACGGAACTTCTTTTCATGATTGCTTAAGGAACCTTGATCGAGTTTTGCAGAGATGTGAAGACACTAATCTTGTCTTGAATTGCGAGAAGTGCCACTTTATGGTTAATGAAGGCGTTGTCTTGGGACATAAAATTTCTGAAAGAGGTATTGAAGTTGACAAAGCTAAAGTTGATGCTATTGAAAAGATGCCATGCCCTAAGGATATCAAAGGTATACGAAGTTTCCTTGGTCGTGCCGGGTTTTATAGGAGGTTCATTAAGGACTTCTCCAAAATCTCCAGGCCTCTGACTAATCTTTTACAAAAATATATTCCTTTTGTCTTTGATGATGATTGTCTAGAAGCATTTGAAATACTTAAGAAAGCATTGATCTCTACACCTATTGTCCAGCCTCCTGACTGGAATTTACCGGTTGAGATTATGTGCGATGCTAGTGATTATGCTATAGGTGCTGTCTTAGGACAAAGAGTTGATAAGAAATTGAATGTTACCCAGTATGCTAGTAAAACTCTAGATAGTGCCCAAAGAAATTATGCTACCACTGAGAAAGAATTTTTAGCAGTCGTATTTTCTGGTGATAAGTTTAGACCCTATATTGTTGATTCTAAGGTAACCATTCACACTGATCATGCTGCTATCAAGTACCTTATGGAAAAGAAAGATGCTAAGCCTAGACTTATTAGATGGGTTCTATTGCTGCAAGAATTTGACTTGCATATTATTTATAGAAAAGGAGCTGAGAACCCTGTAGCAGATAACTTGTCTAGGTTAGAAAATATATTTGATGACCCACAACCTATTGATGATAGCTTTCCCGATGAACAATTAGCTATCATAAATACTTCTCGTACTGCTCCATGGTATGCTGATTATGCTAATTACATTGTTGCTAAGTTTATACCTCCTAGCTTCACATACCAGCAAAAGAACAAGTTCTTCTATGATTTGAGACATTACTTCTGGGATGACCCACATCTTTATAAAGAAGGGGTAGATGGTATTATTAAACGTTGTGTAGCTGAGCATGAACAGGAACAGATCCTACGCAAGTGCCACTCCAAAGCTTATGGAGGACACCATGCGGGAGATAGAACTGCACACATGGTATTGCAATCCGGTTTTTATTGGCCTACTCTCTTCAAGGATGCCCGTAAGTTTTTCTTATCTTGTGATGAATGTCAAAGAATTGGTAATATTAGTAGACATCAAGAAATGCCTATGAACTATTCACTTGTTATTGAACCATTTGATGTTTTTGGCTTTGATTATATGGGACCTTTTCCTGCCTCTAATGGGTACACACATATTTTAATTGCTGTTGATTACGTTACTACGTGGGTAGAAGCTATTCCAATTAGTAGTGCTGATCATAACACCTCTATTAAGATGCTTAAAGAAGTTATTTTCCCGAGGTTTGGAGTCCCTAGATACCTAATGTCTGATGATGGTTCACACTTTATTCATGGTGCTTTCCGTAAAATGCTTGCTAAGTATAATGTCAACCATAGAATTGCATCTCCCTATCACCCACAGACTAGTGGTCAAGTAGAACTAAGTAATAGGGATTTGAAACTAATCTTGCAAAAGACAGTTAATAGGTCTAGGAAGAATTGGTCCAAGAAACTAGATGATGCATTTTGGGCTTATAGAACTGCATACAAAAATCCTATGGGTATGTCTCCATATAAGATGGTATATGGAAAAGCTTGTCACTTACCTCTTGAGCTAGAACATAAGACATATTGGGCTATTAAAGAGCTCAATTATGATTTCAAACTTGCCGGTGAAAAGAGGTTATTTGACATTAGCTGCCTTGATGAGTGGAGAACCCAGGCCTATGAGAATGCCAAGCTGTTTAAAGAAAAAGTTAAGAGATGGCATGACAAAAGGATACAAGAGCGTGAGTTTAACGTAGCTGATTATGTCTTGCTACTCAACTCTCGTTTAAGATTTTTTGCAGGAAAACTTCTCTCCAAGTGGGAAGGACCTTACGTTAGCGACAAGGTCTATCGTTCCGGTGCCATAAAAATCAACAACTTTGAAGGCACAAATCCGAAGGTGATGAATGGTCAAAAAATCAAACATTATATCTCAGGTAATCCTATAAATGTTGAAACCAATATTATCGAAACCATAACCACGGAGGAATACATAAGGGACACTTTCCAGAATGATTCAGCTTCCGAAAAGGAAGACGTATGTGATACGGTAAGTAAACCGACTCCAAAACAGATCTAAAGGCAATTTTTCTCCGTTTTGGAATATTTAGAAAAATAGAAAAAATAAACCACAGTCCGGAAGAGACATGAGGCGTCCACGAGGGTGGAGGGCGCGCCCCCCTTCCCAGGGCGCGCCCCCTACCTAGTGGGCACCCCGTGTGTCCCCTAGACTCTGTTTTGTTGCGGGTTACTCCTTTTGGTCGATAAAATTTCAATATATATACTCCCAAAGGTTTTGACCTATGTATCACGCAAAAATCCTTTGTTCTTGTTTCGAGCTATTTTCTGCTAGGGTTTGCGAAGCCAGGTATCATGTCATCACCCTCCCCCAACAACGAAGGCAACGATGCTTGGCTAATGAAGATAGATCTGAAGAGGGAAGGACCCGAATAGATCCACAAGGATAAGAAGATCAAGGTGGAGGTGGAAGATCCGTCTCCGGCAGCGGGAGAAGAAGACACCTCCAAACCCCTTCCTAACCTCTTTACCTCAACTGAGCTAGAAGCTTTCAGGATGATTGAGTTAGCTCAGATTCGTAACAAGCATGTCACAAGTGAAAATATTTTGTTGAAGGATTGCATTGCTGCTCTCAAAGGTATTATCCGCAAGCTGGAAGATCTCCTATGCTCGATATATGAGGATCCTCCGTCACTTCTTGCAACTCCATTATCACCACCCCCGAAGAAGGAGACATAATCATATGGGTATGGGCACTCCCCTTGGCAACTGCCAAGCTTGGGGGAGTGACCCCGGTATCGTATCACCATCACTCCTATCTTCACCGTTTTACTTAGTTCGATCCTTTTGGTAGTATCTTGATCTATTAGAATAAAGTTAGCATGATCTAGTTGCGAGCTTTTGCTTTGTGAGCTTTATCCTTTCTAATCGAGTCCGTGAGCTATATAATAAAGATTAGTGTTGAGTCAAGGGCTTGATTTCCTCACTTGGGTCATGATAAAAAGAAAGAAAACATAAAGATTACCAAAGAGATCATATCGATCTTGTGGGAAGTAATGACTTCACATACAAGAGTATGATAAATAAAAGTTGTTGGGATATGATAAACATAGTTTTGGTCATCGTTGCAATTAATAGGAAGTAATAAAAGAAGAGACGTTCACATACAAATATACTATCTTGGACATCTTTTATGATTGTGAGCACTCATTAAAGTATGACATGCTAAAGAGTTGATGTTGGAAAAGGAAGACAACATAATGGGTTGAGCTTGCCTTTCCCCCCTCATGATAGCCAAAACTCCTCGCACTAAGTAGAGATACTACTTGTTCTTTCGTATATCCTTAAACCCAGTTTTGCCATGAGAGTCCACCATACCTACCAATGGATTGAGAAAGATCCTTCGAAGTAAGTTGTCATGTTGCAAACTCGCTAAATATGTATAATTTATTAGTGTGGGAGAAATTAGCTTTATACGATCTTGTGATATGGAAGTAATAAAAGCGACGGACTGCATAATAAAGGTCCTTATCACAAGTGGCAGTATAAAGTGAAGTTCTTATATGCTAAGACTTTGTGCATCCAACCATAAAAACACATGACAACCTCTGCTTCCCTCTGCGAAGGGCCATTATTCCTGTCTTATAAATGTCAAGGTGAATCCACCTTTCCTTTTACATTTTATCCTTTGGCAAGCACATTGTGTTGGAAAGATCCTGACATATATACCCACTTGGATGTAAGTTTTCATGATCTATTACTGTTGACATTACCCTTGAGGTAAAGGTTGGGAGGAAACACCATAAGCCCCTATCTTTCTCTGTGTCCGATTAAAACTCCATAAACATTAGTATTGCGTGAGTGTGATCAATTGTGAAAGATTATATGATAGTTGATTATGTAGGCTTGCTGAAAAGCTCTTATATTGACTCTTTACGTTGTTACGATAAATTGCAATTGCTTCAATGACCGAGATCAAAGTTTCTTTGTTTCCAATGAAGTTTATAATTCATACTTGATACTATGGATGAATTGTTACTTTATCATAAGAATCACCTGACTATATTTATATAAGTTGTTGTTATGAGAATGATCATGATGCCCTCTTGTCCGTATTTTGTTTTATCGACACATCTATCTCTAAACACGTGGACATAGTTTTCGATATCAGCTTTCGCTTGAGGACAAGCGAGGTCTAAGTTTCGGGGAGTTGATACGTCCATTTTGCATCATGCTTATATGTTGATATTTATTGCATTATGGGCTGTTCTTACATGTTTTGTCACAATACTTATGCCTTTTCTCTCTTATTTTACAAGGTTCACATGAAGAGGGAGAATGCCGGCAGCTGGAATTCTGGGGTGGAAAAGGAGCAAACTCTGGAAACCTATTCTGCACAACTCCAAAAGCCCTGAAAGTCAACAGAACATCGTTTCGGAAAATATAAAAAATATCTGGCGAAAGAAATCCACGAGGGGGGCCACAGGCTGGCAACGAGGGTGGGGGGCGTGCCCCCCTTCCCAGGGCGCGCCCCCCTACCTCGTGGGCCAGCCGGAAGGCCCCCGGTGCCCATCTTCTCCTATATGAGGTGTTTTGACCTGGAAAAAAATCAGAAGGAGGCTTTCGGGACCAAACGCCGCCATCTCGAGGCGGAACCGAGGCGGAAACAAATCTAAGGCTCCGGCAGAGCTGTTCTGCCGGGGATACTTCCCTCCAGAAGGGGGAAATCGTCACCGGCCTCATCACCAACAACTCTCCCATATTGGGGAGGGCTATCTTCATCAACATCTTCACCAGCACCATCTCCTCTCAAACCCTACTTCATATCTTGAATCCAATCTTTGTACCCAAACCTCAGATTGGTACCTGTGGGTTGCTAGTAGTGTTGATTACTCCTTGTAGTTGATGCTAGTTGGTTTATTTGGTGGAAGATCATATGTTCAGATCCATTATGCATCTTTATACCCCTCTGATCATGAACAATATTATGTCTTGTGAGTAGTTACTTTTGTTCCTGAGGACATGGGAGAAGTCTTGCTATTAGTAGTCATGTGAATTTGGTCTTCGTTCGATATTTTGATCAGATGTATGTTGTCTCTCCTCTAGTGGTGTCATGTGAACGTCGACTACATGACACTTCACCATTATTTGGGCCTAGAGGAAGGCATTGGGAATTAATAATTAGATGATGGGTTGCTAGAGTGACAGAAGATTAAACCCTAGTTTATGTGTTGCTTTTTAAGGGGCTGATTTGGATCCATATGTTTCAGGCTATGGTTAGGTTTACCTTAATACTTCTTTTGTAGTTGCGGATGCTTGCATTAGATGTTAATCATAAGTGGGAGGCTTGTCCAAGTAAGGGCAGCACCCAAGCACCGGTCCACCCACATACCAAATTATCAAAGTGCCGAACGCTAATCAGATGATCGTGATGAAAACTAGCTTGACGATAATTCCCATGTGTCCTCGGGAGCGCTTTCCTTTATATAAGAGTTTGTCCAGGCTTGTCCTTTGCTACAAAAAGGATTGGGCCACCTTGCTGCACCTTATTTACTTTTACCTTTTGTCACTTGCTACCAATTACCTTATCACAAAACTATCTGTTACCTATAATTTCAGTGCTTGCAGAAAATACCTTACCAAAAACTGCCTATCATTTCCTTCTGCTCCTTGTTGGGTTCGACACTCTTACTTATCGAAAGGACTACGATAGATCCCCTACACTTGTGGATCATCAATGACCCACACCTTTATAAAGGAGTAGATGGTATTATTAGATGTTGTGTACCTGAACATGAACCAGAATTGATCCTACGCAAGTGCCACTCCGAAGCCTATGGACGACACCATGCCGGAGATAGAACTGCACATAACTTATTGCAATCTATTTTTTATTGGCCTACTCTCTACAATGATGCTCGTAAGTTTGTCTTATCTTGTGAAGAATGTCAAAGAATTGGTAATATCAGTAGACGTCAAGAAATGCCTATGAATTATTCACTTGTTATTGAACCATTTGATGTCTGGGGCTTTGATTATATGGGACCGTTTCCTTCCTCCAATGGGTATACACATATTTTAGTTGATGTTGATTACGTTACTAAATGGGTAGAAGCTATTCCAACTAGTAGTGCTGATCACAACACCTCTATTAAGATTCTTAAGGAAGTTATTTTTCCGAGGTTTGGAGTCCCTAGATACTTAATGACTGATGGTGGTTCACACTTTATTCATGGTGCTTTCCATAAAATGCTTGCTAAGTATGATATTAACCACATGATTGCATCCCCTTATCACCCACAGTCTAGTGGTCAAGTAGAACTAAGTAACAGAGAGCTGAAATTAATTTTGCAAAAGACAGTTAATAGGTCTAGAAAGAATTGGTCCAAGAAACTTGATGATGCATTATGGGCCTATAGAACTGCATACAAAAATCCTATGTGTATGTCTCCATATAAGATGGTTTATGGAAAAGCATGTCACTTACCTCTCGAGCTAGAACATAAGGCATATTGGGATATTAAAGAGATCAATTATTATTTCAAACTTGCCGGTGAGAAGAGGTTATTTAACATTATCTCCCTTGATGAATGGAGAACCCAAGCTTATGAGAATGCCAAGCTGTTTAAAGAAAAGGTTAAAAGATGGCATGACAAAAGGATACAAAAGTGTGAGTTTAACGTAGGTGATTATGTCTTGCTATACAACTCTCGTTTAAGATTTTTTGCAGGAAAACTTCTCTCTAAATGGGAAGGTCCTTACGTTATCGAGGAGGTCTATTGTTCCGGTGCCATAAATATCAACAACTTCGAAGGCACAAATCCGAAGGTGGTGAACGGTCAAAGAATCAAACATTATATCTCAGGTAACCCTATAAATGTTGAAACCAATGTTATTGAAACCGTAACCCCGGAGGAATACATAAGGGACACTTTCCAGAACGATCCAGACTCCGAAAAGGAAGAGGTATGTGTACAATAAGTAAATCGACTCCAAAACAGTTCTAAAGGCAATTTTTCACCGTTTTGGAATATTTAGAAAAATAAGACGCAGTCCGGAAAGGACACGAGGCATCCACGAGGGTGGAGGGCGCACCCCCTTCCCCTGGGCGCGCCCCTGCCTCGTGGGGACCTCGTGTGCCTCCCGGACTTCGATCTCTTGCATGTTACTCCTTTTGGTTGGTAAAAATTCATTATATATTCTCCGGAAGGATTTGACCACCGTATCACGCAAAAATCCTTTGTTCTCGTTTCGAGCTATTTCTGCTAGGGTTGACAAGGCCATGCATCATGTCGTCCTCCTCCTCCAACAATGAGGGCAATGATGCTTGGCTAGTGAAGATAGAGCTAAAGATGGAAGAACCCGAGGAGATAAACAGGGAGAATAGGATCAAGAAGGCTATGGAGGATCAGGCTCCGGCAACAGGAGGAGAAGACATCCTTCAACCCCTTCCAAACCTTTTGACTTCAACTAAGATTGAAGCTTTCAAGATGATTGAGTTAGCTCAAATACAAAACAAGTATCTCACAAGTGAAAATATTTTGCTGAAGGAGCATATAGCCGCACTCAAAGGTATTATCTGCAAGTTGGAGGATCTCCTACGCTCGATGTTTGATGATCCGGCGTCACTACTTTCAACTCCATCATCACCAACTCCGAAGAAGGAGACATAATCAAATGGGTATGGGCACTCCCCTTGGCAACTGCCAAGCTTGGGGAGGTTCCCCGGTATCGTATCACCATCACACTCCTATCTTTACCAAGTTCGATCCTTTTGGTAATATCTTGTTCTAGTAGAATAAAGTTAGCATGATCTAGTCTTGAGCTTTTGCTTTATGATCTTTACCTTTGTAATCGAGTCCGTGAGCTATATAATAAATATTAGTGTTGAGTCAAGGGCTTGATTTCCTCACTTTGGTCATGAGAGAATAAAATAAAATATAGAAAGTATCAAAGAGATCATATTGATCTTATGGGAAGTAATGACTTCACATATAAAGAGTATGATGAGTAAAAGTTGTTGAGAGTTGACAAACATAGTTTTGGTCATCGTTGCAATTAATAGGAAGTAATAAAGAAAGAGAGGTTTCACATAGAAATATACTATCTTGGACATCTTTTATGATTGTGAGCACTCATTAAAATATGACATGCTAAAGAGTTGATGTTGGACAAGGAAGACAACATAATGGGTTATGTTTTCTTATATTCAAAATAAATTAAGTTTTCATGGATCATCCAACATGTTGGGTTTGCCTTCCCCCCCCCCCATGCTAGACAAAACTCCTTGCATCAAGTAGAGATACTACTTGTGCTTCCATACATCCTTAAACCTAGTTTTGCCATGAGAGTCCACCATACCTACCTATGGATTGAGTAAGATCCTTCAAGTAAGTTGTCATTGTTGCAAAGTCTCTAAAATATGTATGATTTATTAGTGTGGAGGAAATAAGCTTTATACGATCTTGTGATATGGAAGTAATAAAAGCGACATACTGTAGAATAAAGGTCCTTATAACAAGTGGCATTTTAAAGTGACGTTCTTTTGCGCTAAGACTTTGTGCATCCAACCAAAAAAGGCACATGACAACCTCTGCTTCCCTCTGCGAAGGGCCTATCTATTATTCTTGCCTTATAAGAGTCAAGGTGAAAATCACCTTTCCTTTTTACATTTTATCCTTTGGCAAGCACATTGTGTTGGAAAGATCCCGACATATATACCCACTTGGATGTAAGTTATCATGGTCAATTACTGTTGACATTACCCTTGAGGTAAAAGGTTGGGAGGCAATACCATCAGCCCCTATCTTTCTCTGTGTCCGATTAAAACTCCATACCCATAAATATTGCATGAGTGTGAGCAACTGTGAAAGACTAGATGATAGTTGAGTATGTGGGCTTGCTGAAAAGCTCTTATATCGACTCTTTCTGATGTTATGAGAAATTTCAATTGCTTCAATGAGTGAGATCATAGTTTGCTGGTTTTCAATGAAGTTTCTGATTCATACTTGACATTGTGAATGAATTGTCACTTTAGCATAAGAATCATATGACAATATATGTGTGTTGCTGTTATAAGAATGATCATGATGCCCTCATGTCCGTATTTTATTTTTTCAACACCTCTATCTCTAAACATGTGGACATACTTTTCGATATCGGCTTTCGCTTGAGGACCAGCGAGGTGTAAGCTTGGGGGAGTTGATACGTCCATTTTGCATCATGCTTTGATGTTGATATTTATTGCACTATGGGCTGTTATTACACGTTATGTCACAATACTTATGCCTTTTCTCTCTTATTTTAAAAGGTTTACATGAAGAGGGAGAATGCCGGCAGCTAGAATTCTGGGCTAGAAAAGGAGCAAACATTGGAGACCTATTCTGCACAACTCAAAAAGCCTCAAAACTCCACAAAACACCGTTTAAGAAAATATAAAAAATATCTGGTGAAAGAGATCTCCTAGGGGGGCCACCACCCATCCATGAGGGTGGGGGGCGCGCCCCCTCCCCCTAGGCGCGCCCCTTGCCTCGTGGGCCAGCCGGTGACCCCCCGATGCCCATCTTCTCCTATATGAGGTGTTTTGACTTGGAAAAAATCATAAGGAGGCTTTCGGGACCAGACGCCGCCGTCTCGAGGCGGAACCAATCTAGGGCTCTGGCGGAGCTGTTCTGCCGGGGATACTTCCCTCCGGTAGGGGGAAATCGTCACCGCAGTCATCACCAACAACTCTCCATCTAGGGGAGGATTATCTTCATCAACATTTTCACCAGCACCATCTCCTCTCAAACCCTAGTTCATCTCTTGTATCCAATCTTTGTATCAAAACCTCAGATTGGTACCTGTGGGTTGCTAGTAGTGTTGATTACTCCTTGTAGTTGATGCTAGTTGGTTTATTTGGTGGAAGATCATATGTTCATATCCATTATGCATATTAATACCCCTCTGATTAGGAAAAATATTATATCTTGTGAGTAGTTACTTTTGTTCCCGAGGACATGGGAGAAGTCTTTCTATAAGTAGTCATGCGAATTTGGTATTTGTTTGATATTTCGATGAGATGTATGTTGTCTCTGCTCTAGTGGTGTCATGTGAACGTCGACTACATGACACTTCACCATTGTTTGGGCCTAGAGGAAGGCATTGGGAAGTAATAAGTAGATGATGGGTTGCTAGAGTGACAGAAGCTTAAACCCTAGTTTATGTGTTGCTTCATAAGGGGCTGATTTGGATCCATATGTTTCATGCTATGGTTATGTTTACCTTAATACTTATTTCTAGTTGCGGATGCTTACAATAGAGGTTAATCATAAGTGGGATGCTTGTCAAAGTAAGGGCAGCACCCAACCACCGGTCCACCCACATACCAAATTATCAAAGTAACGAACGCGAATCATATGATCATGATGAAAACTAGCTTAACGATAATTCCCATGTGTCCTCGGGAGCGTTTTCCTTCATATAAGAGTTTGTCCAGGCTTGTCCTTTGCTACAAAAAGGATTGGGCCATCTTGTTGCACCTTATTTACTTTTACTATTTGTCACTTGCTACCAATTACCTTATCACAAAACTATCTGTTACCGATATTGGGTTCGACACTCTTACTTATCCAAAGGACTACGATAGACCCCCCTACACTTATGGGTCATCATAGCTCTTCTTGGCGAAAAGTGTTATATCTACCTTTTCTATAGCGCATTTTATGGAAACACGCTACTGCTAGGTTGACTTAACCCCCCTCCCCCCTGCGGGCTTCTCGACTCTGCTTCTCCCCCAAATCCCCACTTTCTATTCTCCCCCCTCGTCACCGCCGGAGCCCGTGCCCTTGCCGTGCCCCTGTCTCGAACGCCGCCATATCCCTGCCCTCACGCTCGCCGGAGTCTTTGCCTCCTCCTCGACCTCGCCAAAGCCTCGCCCTCGACCTCGTCGCGTCCCTGCCTCGAGCGCCACCGGAGCCCTACCCTTGCCCTCACGGGAGTCTCTACCTCCTCCTTGACCTAGACAGAGCCCTACCCTCGCCCTCGACCTCGCCGTGCCCTTACCTTGAGCGTCGCCGGAGCCCTGCCCTCGCCCTCGCCGAAGTCTCTGCCTCCTCGACCTCGCCGGATTGCCCTGACCCTCGACCTCGTCGGAGCCCTGCCCTCGCCCTCGCCCTCCCCCGACGCCATCTCTATCTCTGCCCTCTGGCAAGTTTGATCCATTAGAGCCGGAAGAACCTCGCAAGTGCTATGGGAACCAATTTGGATGCATCCTACAGGAATGGGCGAGCATCAACGATGATGACTTAATGGGTAAAGAACATTTGAGGCAGTTGCTCCTGACGAAGTTGCACAAGAGATTAAAGTTCCTCGACCGGGATGACAGCATAGATCAACCGTGGGATGATCCGAATATGAAAAAGATTAACAATCACGCCATGGGCATGTTCAATAATGTTTTCGCCTCCTAGAAAGGGAGGGTGAAATGAGCTATTGAGGCTGAGGAACTGTCACACCCTGCATTTTGTAACATGTTATTTGCATCAATGAAGCATGAAATTTTGGACCAACAATTTTTTTGGCATCATTTGGCTTTTATTTGGAATTAAGCTTTCCTTCATATGCTTTTCATGTGCTCATTAAAGTCAACTATTACCTCTTGTAGAATTCATCTCCATACCCAAAACTTCTGCCCAATGATCATGCCAAGTGTTATATAACAGTATAGTATTTTCTTACAAAATTAATTTGGCCAAAATGTATTTTATAAATTTAGTTTTCCAAAAACCCCTGAATTGAGATTTTGCACTGCAAGTGCTTGATTTAGGGAGAGAAAATTATTTCAAAAGGTACATTTGAGACCTAGTAGTCATAGGACTCCCAGAAACCACAAAAGTATAATTTTAATGGTTATTTTCCTATTTTATTTAAAAGCTTTTTCTTAAGGCCAGAAATGGTCTTTAATAGGGGAAAATTATTTAAGTATTTCAAAAATATTTGCCAAAATTCAGGGAGACTCATAGGACATATATTGTCCATATATAAGAGTTTCAACACTTGGTCATGTTCAAAATAATGGGCTAATCCCTCTAAAACCCTTTCTAGATATTTCAAGCTTTTGAAATATTTACAAAGGAAATATTCTCCAAAAAATCCAGGGAAATTCTATTATGTCACTTATGACATATATGATGATCTTGCCAAGTCCCATGCCTTGGGAAGCAAGAAAACATCCTCAAAACCCTTCATAACCATTCTGTCCATATTTGAAGTTTGAGAAATTCTACATTGCCAAACTTGTCCAAATGCTCTCAAATTTGGTGCACATGCTAGAATGGCCTAATAAGGCATCTAGACCAAATGGCATAAGATTTGGAGTAGAGCAACTTGATCAGAACACCCCAAAACCCTTTCTGTTCAAATGCAAATTTGAACAACTTTACATTACCAACTTTTTACCTGGAGCTTCAAACTTTGTGGGCATGATCAATACCCCAAATGATGAAACTACACCAAGTGGTGCATCAAGGGGAGATGATTAGCTTGACTCAAACAAGATGAAGCCATTTCTGTTGATTTCTAGGGTTCACCAAAGTTACGTTGGCTAGTTTCTTCAAATGAGCCAAAAATTGGTGAAACACACTATTTTCTTATAACATTCAATCCTGTTAAGTGTCATGGCAAGTGGAGATCATTTGCTTGACCAAACACTGATCAAACACCTTCTGCTATTTTACCAAAACTACCATCTTGATCACTTTTACTATTTACCTTGGCCTCAACTTTTTACCACAACTTCATCTGGTTACTAGCTACCTCCAGTAACTCTCCCATGTCTCCAGCTCCATGATTGAGGGGTAAAAACCCTAGTTCACCCTGCTGGACAGCCATTTTCTACCAAGTCACCAGCTCCTCTTCTCTCTCACAGCATCTCCAGAGCATCCAAAGCCTCATCCGTAGTGCTTGCATCACCCTGGACCCCCCAGACACGGTGGACGCGTCTAGAGGGCCAATGGCATGCCATGGCATGCGATAAGGGCGCTCCAGAGCGCGCTACAGTGCGCCACCGCACTGTAGCTTCGCCCAATCCAGCGTAGCCGACAGCCTCGAGCTCACCCCTCGCGCCTCCCAATGCCCCTCGACGTCCGCAACCTCCACCGGTGCTGTCCCCCTCCTCCTCCGCCCTCTAGTGGCTGCCTCCGCATGCGCACTGGCCTCCCGCAGCCTCCACTCCTCGGCTTCAGACGCGCGTGTTGTCTGGAAGCTCCCCCGCTCCCCCTCTCCCCTCAACTAGGCGTGGAACACGTCCACGATCCTCCCCGGCTCGATCACAGGCACCAGAACAGCCTCTGGCCTCGCCTGCAACCTCGCCGGTGCACGAGTCCACGGTGGACCGTGGGCGCGGCTATATAAGCGTGCCCCGGCCTCTCCAACGGCACCAACAGCCTCAACACACCCCCAGCAACACTCCCGCACCACTCACTCCTCCCCAGAAAGCCCTTGTGCTCGGGATCGACCGGAGCTCCGCCGCGTCGGGTAGCCGGAGATCTCGGGGTACAAGCCTCCTCCGCCCTTCCTTTTGCTCGATTTGGAACCACCATGCACCACTGATGCGTTCCCCTCCATTTTCCCCTTCTGCAGCTGCCGGAAACGAGCTAGCCAGCAGCTTCCCGACGACCCTCCGCCGTCCCACCTCGCCGCCGACGAACCCGACCTCCCCGGCAAGCCGTACCACCACCACTACCTCCGCGACTCATCGCTGAACCCATCCCTACCCTCCGTTGGCTTCGCCGTTGCCGGAATCGACGCCGGTGAGCTCGCCGTCGCCGTGGCTGAGAGGTTGAAGATGACAGGCGGGCCCCGCCTGTCATCCTCACCACTCCCTCTCTCCCCTCGCTGCCGCTGACCACTTGGCCCCGCCCGTTAGGTTTAAAACCCTGACGTGCGCGCGCTGGCGCCCGAGCGGCTGGGCTGGATGCCCTGGGCCGTGCACTGTGGCCACTCTGGCCCAGTGGCACAGGGCCATTTCTTTTTATTCTTTTTGTGATTAATTCAATTAATTTTACAGAAATGAATATTAGTCCAAATGAAATAATTCCAACTCCTAAATTCTTGTAATATTCCAACCTATTTAATGGTGTCACTTTCACACATATCCATGAAACTTTTCTGTTCTATTCAAATTTAAATTCAAATTTGAGCAATAAAACTCCTGTTCTAAAATCCTTAGATTCCATTCTGTCACTCCAAAACTCCAACTAGGAATTTTCTCCATCTTAGTTTTCCCTCTAGTATTTAACAAAAATAAGTTGACATTTTTCTGAGCACTTTGATTTTTCTGTTTTCATTGTGGTCTTATTTTTCCGTTGTTATTTTGCGACGATTAGATCCCGTATTTGACGAAGTTGCTGAAGAAGGAGAAGGAGAAGGATTTGAAGACTTTGAAGACCAAGCCAATCCAGGCAAGCAGCCCTTTGACCATGATACCCTTGTTCTTCGGAACCCGTTTGTTTCCGATGCATGATGGTAGAGTTACGGTGGTGACCTAGTTGAACCACCACATGATGCATGCCTTGCTCTTGATCTTGCTATGTGCTAGATGACATGCAAATAATTAGTAATGATGCTTAGTGATGCATGTGTGATATGAACCTTCGTGGTAGAAATCTTTGCATGAACCATCGGGTGCCCCTAATGCCCGAGGGTGATGTTGAGTTAGGTCATCACTTGAGAAAGAAGTGATGTGCCGGTAAAATCTTGTGCATGGGTGAAATAATGGATTAGATTTATGTGTGACTACCGTCCCAACCAAAAAAGTGCAACCACACTACCCCTTATGGGACGGGGCTTTATTGATTACTTAGGTCGATACTAGCATGGTGCCCGCATTACTAGTGACGGGAAGACTTGAGGTCTTTCCCGGGACGGGGTCGTGCTTGGATAGACGACCATGACTGTTTTTACAGGGCACCGGACACACCGTTGGTCCCTTCGGGTACGCGTGACATTGAAATTAGGGCAAGTCCCGTGATCTATTGTTTGTACTCGAGGGCCGTGTACCAACGAGTGGACTCTATGTTAGTGTCGTCTAAGGAAAGATAATGACCGGGTGCTTCCCCCGAGTACTTGAGGTACAGCGGAATCGTGGATGACACGAAAGCTTCCCAGATCTTGTGGGTAAAGTGCGCAACCTCTGCAGAGTGTATAACTATTCGAATAGCCGTGTCCACGGTCATGGACAGTTGGGTGGTGCTACTTAAACTATGTCCAGAATTTTGCTTCATCGGTGAAAGTGTGTGTGTGATGAGTCAAGGTGGTGACTTGACTCGATGAGTTGAATCATATTCATGTTGATATCGGTAACCTGTTTTCAAGGTTACGTGAACTCGTTGATGCAAACACTTGATGGTAGAATATTTATTCTAGCCCATTGCTAGATTGCTCATTATTGTTCAGTTTGCATTGTTATTTTAAACCACATCATGGGTTGCTTGCAAGTACATTCAAAGTACTCATTGGCTTGCCACTGGTTATTTAATTGGCCAGGCACGGAGGAATAGAAATTTGAGGAAGAGTTCTTTGGAGACGAACATGCGAATTAGGACGCTATCCCTGTCAGAATGCCTGTAGGGTTAAGGCAGATGGCATGGGTTCTACCTATCATCGAAGACTTCCGCTATTTGAGTTATTTGCTATTCAGCCCGTGAGGCTTTATCTATGTAAGACTTGGCCATAATGGCCATAATTTGTGTAAGACGATATGTATGGATGTAAGACTCTTGTTATTCAGCTTCTGTGTGTTCAGTGAGCATTGATCTCTGGGATCACTGTACACGTGCACTCGGTGATCTCGACTTCTAAGTCGGGGTCCCGGCAGGAACCCCTGTCCAAGACTCTGGAGGAAAATCCCACACTTACAGAAGAGGAGTTCCAAAAGTTCAAGGACACTTGCGATACTGATGTAGCCAAGGCTAAGACTGCAAAATTCAAGAGCCTTCAGCAAAGGAACATGGGGAAGCATCGCCTTGGAAGCAGTGGCTACCTTGGCAAAAGGCCCATATGGGATAAGGAGGACGTGAAACGTGAAGCCACAGGTCTCCCGGACCCATTCGCGAAGTTCACCAACCCCTTGGAGAGTTACTTCGTCAGGGCCCGCTACAAGTGGGACAAGGAAAACAAGGTTTTTTACACGGACCCGATCACGAGGAAATTGATTAGAGTACTCGTAATTATTCTTTTACCACCTTAAATTTAGCTTCTCATCAAGTCGACTACACATTAGTAAACGGTTCATGTTCCTTCTACAGCAGAAGCAACACCAGCTTGCAGCCGAAAGCCAGTCTTCATCGATGAGGCCCAAGTGGGACACCCCTCTCAACCAGGCCTTGAACAAACTTAGGGGACTCCCATTGGACCAGCGGTCTCCATATGGACGTGTGCATGGCGCCGAAGACGGTGCCACGTGGAAGGTCTTTTACAACAAGGGTCCGGAGGCCAAGAAGTAGAAAAATAAGTTTAGTCAGGCGGACATCGATGAGAAGGTGAAGCTTGCGTTCGAGAAAAAAGCAGTCGAGGAGAAAAATGAGTTGCTATAGCAGGTAGTCATTGCAACTGTAGATGCCGACAGAAATGATTTTGCTACTAGCATGCAGAAATGATCCTGCCGAAGACGGTAGATGATTTCCCCATGCCCAGTTTCGTCTGGAGCAACTCGGTGAACAATACCACCACACCATCACCTGCTCATGGAACCGTGCCTGCTCCTGCACCAGCACCCGCTCATAGCAGCCGCCTCAGTTTCTGGCGTGCTAGGCGGGCCTTTGTCTTTGGCTGAGCTCGACGCTCTCACGGTAATTACATGTCGCACCAACATATATCTAGAATATTTCATTTTCGTTGCCTTTCGGAAGTTTTACACCGCAGACATGTGTTTGCCGGCCGACAAAATCCCGTGCACCATACTCTACTTGATCAAAGGCCAGAAGGTGGACGTGGGAAAGGCGGTGATAACGAAGCCATTGGAACACACGTTCCATGGCCAGCCGATGCTCGGTGGGCACCTCAGGGTTACCTTGTCGAGTGTGAAATCAGGGCACGAGGATTTGCTTCCTCCCATATAGCTAGGGTGAGAGGATGACGAGACCCCGCCGCGGATTGGAAACTCCAAGGGTTGGGTGCTCCTATGGCCGAAGAATTTACTTCATATGGAGCCGGTCGAGAGCACACCAATAACCACACATTGATACGTCTCCAATGTATCTATAATTTTTTATTGTTCCATGCTATTATTTATGAAGTCTTGGATGTTTAATGGGATTTATCATACACTTTTATATCATTTTTGGGACTAACCTACTAACACAAAGGCCTAGTCCAGATTCCTGTTTTTTGCCTGTTTCAGGGTTTTGCAGAAAAAGAATATCAAACGGAGTCCAAACAGAATGAAACCTTTGCGAGAGATATTTTTGGAGAAAATCACGCACGGAGAACTTGAGAACCACGTCAGGGGAGCAACGAGGCGCCCACGAGGGTGGGGGTGCGCCCCCCTTCCCAGGGCGTGCCCCCTGCCTCGTGGGCCCCTCAAGCGTCCCCCAGTGTCCTCCTTCCTCCTATATAAGTCTACGTACCCCGAAACCATCAACAACAGAGAGAAAGTCATAATTCCACCGCCGTAACCTTCTGTTCCCGTGAGATCCCATCTTGGAGCCTGTTCCGGAGCTCCACCAGAGGGTGATCCATCACGGAGTTCTTCTACATCATCATCATCGCCCTCACCATGAGTTGTGAGTAGTTTACCACAGACTTTGGGGTCCATAGCTAGTATCTAGATGGCTTCTTCTCTCTCTCTCTCTGGATCTCAATACAAAGTTCTCCTTGGTCTTCGAGGAGATCTATTCGATGTAATCTCTTTTAGCGGTATGTTTGTCGAGATCTGATGAATTGTGAGTTTATGATCAAGATTATCTATGAGAAATAGTTGGTTCTTCTCTGAACTCTTTATGTGTGCTCATAATATCCTTGCAAGTCTCTTCGAATTATTGGTTTGGTTTGTCCTACTAGATCTATAGTTCTTGCAATGGGAGAAATGCTTGGCTTTGGGTTCAATCTTGTGGTGTCCTTTCCCAGTGACAGTAGGGGCAGCAAGGCACGTATTGTATTGGTGCCATCAAGGATAAAAAGATGGGGTTTTGCTAGGCTTCTCGCCCCTCGTTGGTTACCCCAAGTGGAAGGTGTGAGATGTAGTGTTGCGGAAGTTTTCCCTCGGCAAAGATACCAAGGATCGAATCCCCAGAGACTCCTAGGTTCAACAAGAAGGTGTCAACTGCTACGGCGCCAGATATTAGCAATCAACGTGGACCTGCACACAGATACAAATAACTTTGCTCCCAACGAGTACAGAGAGGTTGTTAATCCCTCCGGCCTTGTAGTTCACAAAGGATTAAACGCAAGTGATAGTAGTGATAGATATAATTACAATAGTAAATAAAAGCGAAAAGTAAATAGCGGATGTGATCAATGATGGTAATATGGACCGGAGTCTCATGATGTTCACTAGTGATGTCTCTCTCCCAAAAGACGATAAAACAACTATGTGAGGTAAACGAATTACAGCTGGGCAATTGACAGGACCAAGTGCGCAAACCAATGCTGACTATATTGCAAGAAAGGTTGAGGTTCAAAGCATGGGCGGTACGCCAAAGTAAGTAGAACTAAATCCATCAATATCTACTACTAATCATCCACCTTGAGATATCTATCCAGAACATCTCGCTGGTATTAAGTTGTGAGCCCCACCCATAGTGTAAACTCAAAGCAACAGACAACTGCATTAAAAGAACTTTGCGTAAAGTAAACAATCCTTGCACCCGCGGGCACAAGCACTGTTGTTTTCCCCCTTGTGGCAACAGCACATCCCCTAGACTCATGTTTCTGTCACTCAAACTAGTCATCGAGGGGCATGAACCCACAATCAAGCATAACGTTCCCTCTTGGAGTCACTACCTATTACTTGGCCAAAGCAATAAATAACAATGGACAACATGCAAGAATTACTTACGAACATAAATATAAAAGAGGTAGATCAAATATATTACTCAAGCACAATCTGAACATAATCTCATAATCCATCGGATCCCAGCAAACTCATCATAGCAACAGCAGAAGGATTACATATGTGCCTCGATCATGTAGGTCAGCTCACGAGGACTAATTAGTGAAGCACAAGAACGGGAGGAGAACATCACATAGCTACTGGTCATGGACTCATGGTCCAAGGGAGACTACTCACAACTCATCTGGGAGGCGTCCATGGTGGTGGAGAGGCTCCCGGTGGTGATCCTCCCCTCCGGCAGGGTGCCGGGAAGAGTTCTCCTGGTGCTCCCGATCTTGGAAGCGGCAGCGGCGGCGGAACAGAGATGAGATCGCGAAAAATTGTTCCTCCCTCAAGGGTTTCGGGAGACGCTTTAAATATATGCCAAAGGGGGGCATCGGAGGAGCCTCGGGGGGCCCAGGGGGGCGCCGCCAGGGCGCCTGGAGCCCTGTTGGCCCCCTCCGGCTGTCCTTTGGGCGCACGGTAGTTTCTGGAACACTGATTTTTTATATAATTTTTCTGGATTTTTCCTGGCAGTTCTCGTAACGTGAAAATCTGAAATACAAAAACGGCCGAAAACAGAAACTGGCACTGGGGTGCACTGAGTTAATAGGTTAGTCCGAATATGATCAAAAGTGTATGGAAGTGTATGAATATCATAGCAATATCACCCAAAAGAGGCATGGAGCAAGCAGAAATTATAGATACGTTTTGGACGTATCAACATCCCCAAGCTTAATTCCTGCTCGTCCTCGAGTAGGTAAATGATAACAAGAATAATTTCTGTGGTGACATGCTATTAACCATATAGGACTTTTTCATAGTCATATGACAAAAGCTTACTGAGACAATGAATCTATAGTAATTAAGTTGCCTCACGAGAAAATCACAAAGGACTGAAAGTTTTACAATATGATACTGAAACATCAAATAGATTTGTAATGAACATGATGTGCAAATATGATAAAGTGATATCTAGCTTGCCCCCTTTAGTGAAGCAAAACATAAATGCAGGGGCACCTCCAAGGTTTAAGTGATGACTAGATACAATGATTTCAGAATAAACGATATCACAATCATGCAAAAGACAATGCTACTTTGGGACAATGCACATTACACTCAGAATGACAATCATGCTCTCAGTAGTTGGTGCTTTTTAAAAGAAGGTGGAGACTCTCCAACCGTGGCTTTTGTTGGCAAGGTTGAAAACCCGTAGTCGGAAACAAAGACAAAACATGTACCAGAGCTCTTGGCTTTAAAACAGAGGTAATAATTTATTTTAGATCATGCATGTTTCGTCAACGAATGCTAGCAGACAACTCAATCACTTTTCGAGATGGACAAGTTTCGAGGAACGGCTCCCGAATGAGGAAGATCACATCCTCTTAATCTCCTTTGTTTATCACTGCCAAAGTTTTCTGATTTCTCATGAACAAAGCGTGAAGGAGGGTTTGTTTGTTATATTATCTTTTTGAGCCGGGCGCACTCAATTCCAGTTCCTTCTCGTATTATGGGTTTGCACATTATACATGCAATCCCGGGGTGAAGCTTGTCCAACTTAAAAAGGTCATGAATTAACCACTACTTCCTCATGAACTTACAACAGAGGCACAAAATAAGAATGCTTTTTCTTTGAATAATTTCGAGATGACACATGCAAGTCTCCGTTAGGAATGGCAGGTAAATACCATGTAGGAAGGTATGGTGGACTCATATGGCATAACTGGATTACAGGATGTGGATGCACAAGCAGTCAGTCCGCTTAGTACAGGCGAAGGTTAGCAAAAGACTGGGAGCGACCAACTAAGAGAGCAATGACGGTCATAATCATGCAGAGCGACAAAGCAACATTAAATCAGGCATGGTAGTTATATCGCTACTCAGAAACAAAAGATCATCAAGGCTTGACAGACTTTCTTTACAGTCTTAAATATGCGTGAGCATACGCCAAGTCAATCAAAATAAATTCTCGAAGGAAGATATTACTAAACCATACCACATCATAGGCAAACAAATCATGTTGGTACTCCAATAACACATTGGGAACCCCCTAGTTATTTGAGACTGACCATAAGAAAACATGAACTACTAAGCGCCATCATGCACGTAGCATCTTTATCATAGACATATCAACCAATGAAACGGAAGCAAACTCTCTTAATAAGGTGATCATGGTAATTAAAGAGAGTTCAAGCAACCAACTAAACAAAAGCTCTTTGAAAAGATAAGCATGAAAGCTAAGAGCTGAACATGATAGTAGCTATTAAAAGACAAAGAACACACACATCAAGAATAGACATGAAAATTCTATGTTATGTTCTAGGTAGAAGTGGAGCGTGTTTCTCTCCCACATAAAGAAAGCTGAGTTCCGACTCGTTATGAAAAACTAAAGAAAACTAAAAGCAAGACGCTCCAAGCATAGCACATAACACATGAAGTGATTAAAATATAGTGGAACGAAAAACGAACTGATAATGTTGATGGAGAAAGGGATGCACGGGGGCATCCCCAAGCTTAGACGCTTGAGTCTCCTTGAATATTTCTTGGGGGTGCATGGGGGCATCCCCAAGCTTGAGCGCTTGACACTCCTGAATCTTTTTATCATCTTCCCCCGCACACTTGAAAACTCCCTTCATACATAACTCATCATAATCTGATTAGCGAGGTTAGTATCCATAATAAAATAATTATACCTTGATGGAAATAAAGATATTCTTGAAGGTCTACTGTTTCTCAAGATTGCCAAAAGGTTTTTGCAAAGAAAAAGCAAGCTCTTGGTTTGCAAAATGAAGGAAATGCAAAACAGGACAGAATTTGTGAAAAACAGAACATCAGGTAGTAATTGATTTGTTCGGGGCACTTCTGCAACTCTAATCAAAAAACTCAGAACAGACGCACGAAAGACAATTATATAGGGCACGCTGTCGAAAAAATTCAGACCAAAAAGATGATCCGGTGATTTTATACGAATTTTTCTATCCAAGGACAGAATCTGTTTCCTGGACAGCACCTCACAACTTTTGAACTCTCTAGCAATCAGAGGCTACACTTGGCACAAAATTGAAAAGTAAAGATACAATGATGATGCTACAGTAGTAAACAACATCAAGACACAACAAAAACAAAATAAATTTATTCATGTGGGCTGCCTCCCAAAAGCGCTTTCTTTTATGCCTTTAAGCTAGGCATAATGCATATAGATCAAGTTTTATCAAGAGTAAAAGAATAGCTAGCCCGTACAATGGACTCAAAAGGTAGCTTGATCTTCTTTCGAGGGAAGTGTTCCATCCCTTTCTTGAGAGGAAACTGAAATTTTATATTCCCCTCTTTCATGTCAATGATAGCACCAACGGTGCGTAAAAAGGGACGTCCCAATATAATTGGACAAGAAGGATCACATTCAATATCCATAATAGTAAAATCAATGGGAACATAATTATCATTGACAACGATAAGAACATCGTCGATCCTCCCCAAAGGTTTCTTTATGGAAGAATCAACGAGACGAACACCAAAAGAACAAGAATCATAAGGTTTTAATTTAAGCATATCATATATTCTTTTGGGCATAACAGAGGTACTAGCTCCAACATCACATAATGCATGGCAAGAGAAGTCATTCAATTTAATTTTTGTCATAGGATCCCAACCATCTTCTAGCTTTCTAGGTATGGAGGCTTCTACTCTAAGTTTCTCCTCCCTAGCTTTGATGAGAGCATTAGTGATATGCTCTGTGAAGGCAAGGTTAAGCGTGCTAGTGCGGGGATCCCTAGACATCTTGTGAAGGAAATCAATAACTTCGGTAAGAGTGCAACTATCAAAATCAAGGTCACTAGCATCAAGTAAAGTGGTAGTGGTGTCCTTTAGGTTCACATGTTTGGTAGTTTCTATAGTCATAGCATCACCATTAATAGGTCCAATGGGACCAGGAGTACATTGGGTGCTAAGAGTTTGGAGATCCTCAACAACTTGGATAGTAGCAACAATGTGGTGGGTAGGAAGGCTCTTAATTCTATCCTCTTCCTCCCTTTCTCTAGCCCATATTTCTTTAAGTTTAGCCATCATCCTAATATTTTCATTAATTTGTACTTGAGTAGCATTAATAGGAGTGACCTTCCTCTCCTCAAGAGGAGAAGTTTTAATTTTAAGCAATTCTATCTCATTGGCTAAATGGTCTACCTTCAAAGAGAGATCATCTAGTTTATGTAGTTTTTCTACTACACTCTTATTAAAGGCTTTTTGGGTAGTGATGAAATCTTTAAGCATAATCTCTAGTTCAGTATTGGAGTTCTTGGTGCTAGGATAAGCATTGTTGTTCCCATAAGAATTAGAGGGGAATGGTCTAGGATTGCTACCAAAATTACTCCTATAAGCATTGTTGTTAAAATTGTTTCTAGAGATAAAGTTCACATCTACTTGTTCTTGAGCAATCAAAGAATTTAAAGGAACATCACGAGGATCAACAGAGGATTGCTTCGAAAGTAGAGACAATATCAAGTCAACTTTTTCATTAAGGGATGAAATTTCCTCGACAGAGTTTACCTTCCTACCTGTTGGAGCGCGTTCGGTGTGCCATTGGGAATAGTTGGTCATCATCTCATCGAGAAGCTTCGTGGAAGCACCAAGTGTAGTTGACATAAAGGTTCCTCCCGCGGCCGAATCTAACAAGTTCCGTGAGGTAAAGTTCAAGCCTGCATAAAAAGTTTGGATAACCATCCAAGTAGTCAAACCATGAGTAGGGCAGTTCTTGATAAGAGATTTCATACGTTCCCAAGCTTGGGCAACGTGTTCATTATCCAATTGTTTAAAATTCATTATGTTACTTCTCAGTTGGATAATTTTAGCAGGTGGATAGTATTTTCCAATAAAAGCATCTTTGCACTTGTCCCATGAATCTATGCTATTTCTAGGCAAAGACTGAAACCAAAATTTAGCTCCTACTCTCAAGGAGAAAGGAAAAAGCTTAAGCTTAACAATATTACCATCTATTTCTTGGTACTTTGGCATATCACAAAGTTCAACAAAGTTGTTCAAGTGTAAAGCAGCATCATCTCCAGCACCGGAGAATTGATCTTTTCATACCTAGATTCAGTAAAGCAGGTTTAATTTCATATGAAGGTGCTGAAGTGGCAGGTGTAGTGATAGGTGTGCTGATAAAGTCATCGTTGTTGTGACTAGTGAAGTCACACAACTTGGTGTTCTCGGTGGAACCCATAGTAGCAAGCAAGCAAGATAACTATTTTTGTGATTTTTGATAAAAGATACTAAAGCAAAAACTGAAAGGTAAACTAACAAGACTAAAAGCAAAGGTAAAAGATAGCGTGCAACTCCCCTATCTTGAAGAGTGGAGTCCCCGGCAACGGCGCCAGAAAAACTCTTGTTAGGCTTCTCGCCCCTCGTTGGTTACCCCAAGTGAAAGGTGTGAGATGTGTGTTGCGGAAGTTTTTCCCTTGGCAAAGATACCAAGGATCGAATCCCCAGAGACTCCTAGGTTCAACAAGAAGGTGTCAACTGCTACGGCGCCAGATATTAGTAATCAACGTGGACCTGCACACATATACAAATAACTTTGCTCCCAACGAGTACAGAGAGGTTGTCAATCCCTCCGGGCTTGTAGTTCACAAAGGATTAAACGCAAGTGATAGTAGTGATAGATATAATTGCAATAGTAAATAAAAGCGAAAAGTAAATAGCGGATGTGATCAATGATGGTAATATGGACCGGAGTCTCATGATGTTCACTAGTGATGTCTCTCTCCCAAAATACGATAAAACAACTATGTGAGGTAAACGAATTACAGCTGGGCAATTGACAGGACCATGTGCGCAAACCAATGCTGACTATATTGCAAGAAAGGTTGAGGTTCAAAGCATGGGCGGTACGCCAAAGTAAGTAGACCGAAATCCATCAATATCTACTACTAATCATCCACCTTGAGATATCTATCCAGAACATCTCGTTGGTATTAAGTTGCGAGCCCCACCCATAGTGTAAACTCAAAGCAACAGACAACTGCATTAAAAGAACTTTGCGTAAAGTAAACAATCCTTGCACCCGCGGGCACAAGTACCGTTGTTTTCCCCCTTGTGGCAACATCACATCTCCTAGACTCATGTTTCTGTCACTCAAACTAGTCATCGAGGGGCATGAACCCACAATCAAGCATAACGTTCCCTCTTGGAGTCACTACCTATTACTTGGCCAAAGCAATAAATAACAACGGAGAACATGCAAGAATTACTTACGAACATAAATATAAAAGAGGTAGATCAAATATATTACTCAAGCACAATCTGAACATAATCTCATAATCCATCGGATCCCAGCAAACTCATCATAGCAACAGCAGAAGGATTACATATGTGCCTCGATCATGTAGGGCAGCTCACGAGGACTAATTAGTGAAGCACAAGAACGGGAGGAGAACATCACATAGCTACTGGTCATGGACTCATGGTCCAAGGGAGACTACTCACAACTCATCCGGGAGGCGTCCATAGTGGTGGAGAGGCTCCCGGTGGTGATCCTCCCCTCCGGCAGGGTGCCGGGAAGAGTTCTCCTGGTGCTCCCGATCTTGGAAGCGGCGGCGGCGGCGGAACAGAGATTAGATCGCAAAAAAGTATTCCTCCCTCAAGGGTTTCGGGAGACGCTTTAAATATATGCCAAAGGGGGGCATCGGAGGAGCCTCGGGGGGCCCAGGCGCCCCCCGGCGCGGCCCAGGGGGCGCGCCGCCAGGGCGCCTGGAGCCCTGGTGCCCCCCCCGGCTGTCCTTCGGGCGCACGGTAGTTTCTGGAATGCTGATTTTTTATATAATTTTTCTGGATTTTTCCTGGCTGTTCTCGTAACGTGAAAACCTGAAATACAAAAACAGCCGAAAACAGAAACTGGCACTGGGGTGCACTGAGTTAATAGGTTAGTCCAAATATGATCAAAAGTGTATGGAAGTGTATGAATATCATAGCAATATCACCCAAAAGAGGCATGGAGCAAGCAGAAATTATAGATACGTTTTGGACGTATTAGGTTTATATCATATTGCTTCAGTTTATCCCTCTACATCATGTCATCTTGCTTAAGGCGTTACTCTGTTCTTATGAACTCAATACACTAGATGCATGCTGGATAGCGGTCGATGTGTGGAGTAATAGTAGTAGATGCAGGCAGGAGTCGGTCTACTTATCTCGGACGTGATGCCTAATACAATGATCATGCGTAGACAGTTTCATAATTATTCGCTTTTCTATCAATTGCTCGACAGTAATTTGTTTACCCGCCGTAGAATATCGCTATCATGAGAGAAGCCACTAGAGAACACTATGGCCCCCGGGTCTATTCTCAACATACCAATCTACATCTACTTTACTTTTTACGCTTTTACTTTCTGTTCTTATAAACAAAAATACCAAAAATATAAACTATCATCTCTATCATATCTCACTTTCGTAAGTGACCGTAAAGGGATTGACAACCCCTTATCGCGTTAGCTGCGAAGTTCTTATTTGTTTGTGCAGGTGCGAGGGACTCGTGCGTGGTCTCCTACTGGATTGTTACCTTGGTTCTCATAAACTAAGGGAAATACTTACGCTACTGTGTTGCATCTCCCTTTCCTCTTCGAGGGAATACAACGCAAGCTCGAGAAGTAGCAAGAATAATTTCTGGCGCCGTTGCCAGGGAGGCTTACGCAAAAGTCATATACCAAGTACCTATCACAAACCCTTATCCTTCGCATTACATTTTTTCCTCTAGTTTTCCTCTCCCTCACTACACCCTTGCTGTTTTATTTGCCCTTCTTCTGCCGTGTGTTTATCGTTCACTTGCTTCTTGTTTGCTTGTGTGCTACTTGCTTGCCTGTCATCATGTCTACCACACCTATCATTATCAACACTCTCGAGAGTGAGGTCCTCAACTTTAAACAAAGGGAGGAAGAAAACTTAAAAGATGCCTGGTATAGAATTTGCAATGCTCAAAATAGATCCAATAGGAAGCTTTCTACTCCCGTGCTTCTTCGCAATTTTTATGTTGGCATAACTCCGTGGAATAGATTTATCTTAGATACCATTACCGGAGGGAATTTCTTGGGTAGCCATACCTTTGATTCTTATAATGCTATGACTGAATTATCTGGCTCACCACCTCTTATGGTTAATGGGACCATTTTAACTTTGGAGCATGTTATGCAACGGTTAGAAATCATTGAAAACAAAGTTGCTATGGTAGAACTAGTAGAAAACTTGGATAGAAAAATCCATAATGAAATTACTCAATATGGATCTAAGGTAGGAGTTGTTCTGAAAAATCTAAAGGAAAAGGAGCCCATAGTTAAAGAAAAGCTAGATCAAGATTCTACTAGAATCAATAAGCTTGAGGATATTATCACTAATGTGGGTTTAGCTCTTTCTGCTATAAAAACTACTCCAAATACCTCTACCACCAAATTATCTAAGTTCATGTATGTCCCTAAAGACAAGGGTGAAACATCTAGAATTGCGGATCTGAAATCCATAAGTGTTCACCCTAATTTTCTTACTTTTGCAAGAGAACGTTTTTGACACTTAAGAATTTCTTGATTTCTTGCCAAGAGTTTGATTATTAATAGGGACAAAGAAGTGCTTAAGAATCATAAGTGCTTAATCAAAGAATTTCCTTCCAAGGATGGAAATACCTAGATCTATCTTGTATCGTGCCTAGCTAGGGGCGTAAAACGATAGCGCTTGTTGGGAGGCAACCCAATTTTATATTTTTGTTTTTCTACTGTTAGGGAATAAATATTGCATCTAGCTTCTGTTTAGATGTGGTTTCATGTTTTGTTTAGTGTTTGTGCCAAGTAGAACCTTTGGGAAGACTTGTGTGAAGTTTATGCGATCTTGCTGTGAAAAACAGAATCGTTAGCGCTGGCTAGAATGGTCATCAGATTTTACTGGAGCGTGCTATTAAGTTGATTATTTTTGCAGATGATTAATAGACAAATTCCTCAAGTTTACCAATTTAGTTTGAATTTTCTGGAGTTACAGAAGTATGCGAAACCTGCAGATTACTACCGACAGTTCTGTTTTTGACAGATTCTGTTTTTCGTGTGTTGTTTGCTTATTTCAATGCATCTATGAGTAGTATTGGCAAGTATGAACCATAGAGAAGTTGGAATACAGTAGGTTTAACACCAATATAAACTAAGAATGAATTCATTGCAGTAACTTTGAGTAGTGATTTGTTTTCTTATACTAACGGAGCTCATGAGAATTTTTGTCTAAGTTTTGTGTTGTGAAGTTTTCAAGTTTTGAGTATTACTTTGATGGACTATGGAACAAAGAGTAGCAAAGGCCTAAGCTTGGGGATGCCCATGGCACCCCAAGTAAAATACAAGGACAATCAAAAGCCTACGCTTGGGGATGCCCCGGCAAGGCATCCCCTCTTTCGTCTTCATCCATCTGTAACTATACTTGGAGCTATATTTTTATTCCACATGATATGTGTTTTGGTTGGAGCATCTTGTATACTTTGAGTCTTTGCTTGTTAATTTGTCACAATCATCCTTGCTGGACACACCTATTTGAGAGAGTTAAATATGGCCTAGTAATTGTTAGAACACTCTATGTGCTTCACTTATATCTTTTGAGTTGAATAGTTTTTGCTCTAGTGCTTCACTTATACCTTTTAGAGCAGGGTTGTGGTTATATTTTGTAGAACCTGTTGAACTCCCATGCTTCACTTATATCTATTTGAGAGTCTACTAAAACAGCATGGTAATGTGTTTAGGCTATAAAACTAGTCTTCACATGATAGACATCCAATATCAATGTAGTAAAAACTTTCACACTAAGTACATTGAATATGATGAGAAGTTGGATGCTTGATAATTGTTTTGAGATATGAGGATAGTGTTATTAGAGTCATGCTAGTGGATTTATCATGAAATTGAGAAATACTTGTGTTAAGGTTAGTGATTCCCGTAGCATGCACGTATGGTGAACCGCTATGTGACAAAGTTAGAGCATGAGGTATTTGTAAAGTGCCAACCTTTGTGTGGAGGTCGGGGGCGCGCGATGGTTAAGTCCTACCAACCTCCCCCCTAGGAGCATGCATTGATTGTTTTGTTTTGATGACTCGTAGATTTTTGCAATAAGTATATGAGTTCTTTATGACTAATGTTGAGTCCATGGATTATACGCACTCTCACCCTTCCAGCTTTGCTAGCCTCTCTTGTACCGCGCATCTTTCGCCAGTGCAATAAACCCACTATATATCCTTCCTCAAAACAGTCACCATATTATTCCTCAAAACAGCCACCATACCTACCTATCATGGCATTTCCATAGCCATTCCGAGATATATTGCCATGCAATTTTCCACCGTTCCGTTCATATGACACGCATCATATTTTCGTATTGCCATGCATGATCATGTAGTTGACATCGTATTTGTGGCATGGCCACCATGCATAATTTTTCATACATGTCACTCTTGATTCATTGCACATCCCGGTACACCGCCGGAGGCATTCATGTCGAGTCATACTTGTTGTAGTATCGAGTTGTAATTTCGAGTTGTAATAAAAGTGTGATGATCATCATTATTAGAGCATTGTCCCATGTGAGGAAAGACCAATAAATTAAAAAAAAGATGGCCCAAAAAAAATAGAGAGGGCCTAATAAAAAAAGAGAGAAGCCCCTCCAAAAAAAGAGAGAAGGGACAATTGCTACTATCTTTTTCCACACTTGTGCTTCAAAGTAGCACCATGTTCTTCATGATAGAGAGTCTCATGTTTAGTCACTTTCATATACTAGTGGGAATTTTCGTTATAGAACTTGGCTTGTATATTCCAACGATGGGCTTCCTCAAATGCCATAGGTCTTCGTGAGCAAGCAAGTTGGATGCTCACCCACTAGTTTCTTTTGTTGAGCTTTCATACTTATTTAGCACTAGTGCATCCGTTGCATGGCCATCCCTACTCACTCACATTGATAGCTATTGATGGGCATCTCCATAGCCCGTTGATATGCCTAGTTGATGTGAGACTATCTCCCTCCTTTTTGTCTTCTCCACAACCACCTCTATTCCACCCATAGTGCTATGTCCATGGCTCATGCTCATGTATTGCGTGAAAGTTGAAAGGTTTGAAAGAATAGAGTATGAAAACAAGTGCTTGGCTGAAATCGGGGTTGTGCATGATATGAATACTTTGTGTGATGAATAGGGAGCATAGCCAGACCATATAATTTTGTAGGGATAACTTTCTTTAGCCATAGTATTTTGAGAAGGCATGATTGCTTTGTTAGTATGCTTGAAGTATTATTTTATCTTATGTCAATATAGACTTTTATCTTGAATCGTTCAGATCTGAACATCCATGCCACAATTAAGAGAATTACATTGAGAAACTATATTGGTTAGCATTCCACATCAAAAATTCTTTCTTTATCATTTACCTACTCGAGGACGAGCATGAATTAAGCTTGGGGATGCTTGATATGTCTCCTACGTATCTATATTTTCTGATTGTTCCATGCTATTATTTATGAAGTCTTGGATGTTTAATGGGCTTTATCATACACTTTTATATAATTTTTGGGAAAAACCTACTAACCCAAAGGCCCAGTCCAGATTGATGTTTTTTGCCTGTTTCAGGGTTTTGCAGAAAAAGAGTATCAAACGGAGTCCAAACGGAATGAAACCTTCGTGAGAGATATTTTTGGAGAAAATCATGCATGGAGAACTTGGGAACCACGTCAGGGGAGCAACGAGGCACCCACGAGGGTGGGGGGTGCGCCCCCCTTCCTAGGGCGCTCCCCTGCCTCGTGGGCCCCTCGAGCGTCCCCCGGTGTCCTCTTCCCTCCTATATAAGTCTACGTACCCCGAAACCATCAACAACAGAGAGAAAACCCTAATTCCACCGCCGTAACCTTCTCTTCCCGTGAGATCCCATCTTGGAGCCTGTTGAGGAGCTCCACCGGAGGGGGATCCATCACGGACTTCTTCTACATCATCATCATCGCCCTCACCATGAGTTGTGAGTAGTTTACCATAGACCTTCGGGTCCATAGCTAGTATCTAGATGGCTTCTTCTCTCTCTCTGGATCTCAATACAAAGTTCTCCTTGGTCTTCGAGGAGATCTATTCGATGTAATCTCTTTTTGCGGTGTGTTTGTCGAGATCCGATGAATTGTGAATTTATGATCAAGATTATCTATGAGAAATATTTTGTTCTTCTCTGAACTCTTTATGTGTGCTCACAATATCCTCGCAAGTCTCTTCGAATTATTTGTTTGGTTTGTCCTACTAGATTTGTGGTTCTTGCAATGGGAGAAGTGCTTGGCTTTGGGTTCAATCTTGCGGTGTCCTTTCCCAGTGACAGTAGGGACAGCAAGGCACGTATTGTATTATTGCCATCGAGGATAAAAAGATGGGGTTTATATCATATTGCTTCAGTTTATCCCTCTACATCATGTCATCTTGCGTAAGGCGTTACTCTGTTCTTATGAACTCAATACACTAGATGCATGTTGGATAGAGGTCGATGTGTGGAGTAATAGTAGTAGATGCTGGCAGGAGTCGGTCTACTTGTCTCAGACGTGATGCCTATATACAACGATCATGCCTAGATAGTCTCATAATTATTCGCTTTTCTATCAATTGCTCGACAGTAATATGTTTACCCGCCGTAAAATATCACTATCATGAGAGAAGCCACTAGAGAACACTATGGCCCCCGGATCTATTCTCAACATATCAATCTACATCTACTTTACTTTTACGCTTTTACCTTCCGTTCTTATAAACAAAAATACCAAAAATATGGCCCCCGGGTCTATTCTCAACATATCAATCTACAATCTACTTTAGTTTCCCCTTTTACTTTTTGTTCTTATAACCAAAAATACCAAAAATATCAAACTATCATCTCTATCAGATCTCACTTTCGTAAGTGATCGTAAAGGGATTGACAACCCCTTATCACGTTGGCTGCGAAGTTCTTATTTGTTTGTGCACGTGCGAGGGACTCGCGCATGGTCTCCTACTGGATTGATACCTTGGTTCTCAAAAACTGAGGGAAATACTTACGCTACTGTGCTGCATCTCCCTTTCCTCTTCGAGGCAATGCAACGCAAGCTCGAGAAGTAGCACACATCAACAAGCATGTATGAACACCACCACCCCACCTATGCAATTTCCAGCGCTTGTAGTGCCGGTTGAGAGCGGCGGACGACGTGATGAAGGGGTTCCAATAGTGGCTGATGCAATCGCCCCCGTAGAACATAGTATGCATGATGAGATGGCAGAGGACCCTCTTCGGTTCCTCAATACAGGCGCCTATGCCGGTAACTTAGATATGGCGATTCAGCCATATGACGACTCGGGCTATCTGCATGCTAATGAGGATTTGGATGATCTGCCCAGGCAGGAATGTCCTAGTAGGGATTGCAAGAAGTCTCTCTTCATGCAATTCTCGTAGGACACGCCTCAAGATGCCGCCTCAACACAGGATCAACTAGTCGAGGGTCGTACAATGCTTAGCCCATCAACACTAGTGCATGGGTTAAGGAAGGTTCTGGAAGGTCTACCCAAGAAAAAGGAGAGGAAGAGACCGGGGAAGAGAGGATCTACTGCCTACAAACAAGCCAGGGCACATCGCAGCCAAACCATGGATTTTGAAGAGTGTGTACGTGTCAAAGGTGCAACCATGTTCAATGTCACGGGCTAGTCGATGCTACCACCGAAACCGCTGGAGGCAATATCAGGGGATCTCAGGAGACTGCACGACCATGTGATGTCGACTATGAAGAGCCTACTAGCCTCGAAGGATCCAGGATATCCAACATATGTGGCTCGTGTGCCTGAGGGAAAGTGCTATACCGACACACGGCCCGCAGAGGTGTTCTTCCTGCGGTTTGAGCATATCATCGAGATGTTTCTGATAAGCGACTCGATTGTACAATCATCCGCATTTTTTCGCTACATATGAGCTCCGTCATGAAGAGATAAGAAGTCTCGCAAATCTGTGTGGCGGATGCATACTACATGCATGAGTCCTTCTTGAGTCTCAGCAACTTTGAGCGTAAAACTGCTAGGGAGTACCATGAAAACTTCATGGTACAGAATAAGGGCCAGGAAATTGTCCTCCTGCCTTATCATCCAAACTAAGTCAGTGCCGGACAACCCTTTCGTACATTTCAGTCATTCCTTCTTGCTCATATGGAGAATAATTTGAGGTGTTTTTCCCCGCAGCAACGGGCACGCCGTCCTTATCGTTCTTTACCCACGAGTCTCCCACGCCGTGTATTTTGACCCTACCAAAAACTACAAGAAGGACTAGACCCACATAACGATTATTCTAGATGATGCTCTCCAAGGCTTCAGCTTGAGGGGTGGCCACCTGCAGATCAGGAAACAAAGGAACAAGAAGACGAGTTTCTCGCATAGAACTAACTTCTGCTACATCCATGTCCCAAAACCAAGCAAGAACGATGGATTCTACCTCATACATCTAATGATGGAGTTCAGAAGGGATCACCAAAAGCTTTGCATGACAAGTAGAAATGATGATCATATCCGCAAGTGGGTAGAATCTCATGGAGAAATGGATTATAAACTTAGAGATGACTTGTTTTGCATCTAGAGAGACATTGCGATGATCATCATTAAAGAAGTCATCAAAGAGAAGGGGATGTTCCACCACGGCCCTATATCGCGAGCTGACGTTCGAACTAGGATAGGCATGCAACGCCGGGACCTCACGCCATTCAGGAAGCAAGGGTGCATCCTCGATGATACGGAAGGATGGCACTTCTAGTGATTTACCAAGCCGATGATGATGATATGCATACCTCTAGTTAATTAGTTTGCATACGATGATGATGGTGATCTTGTTAATTTGGGTACGATGACTTGTGTACCTCTAGTTAATTAGTTTGCGTACCATGAAACTGCGTTGATTATTTGTATGTTTACTATATGTTGCATCTAGTTGCTAACCCTTTCTTTTTCATGTTGCTCAAGTATATTTTGTTGCATATGATTGTACATTATCTTGATAAAGATGCATCTCTAACAGGTACCTAAATTCTTGATGGTGAAGACGCAATGCTATGTCGTATACAAATGGAAGGTTCCGGGAGTGTACGACGAGTGTCCTGAGTGTCAGGCGCAAGTGGAGGGGGTCTCGGGCGGCAGCCATAAAGGCTTCAAAAGCAGACAAGAAGCAGAAGCTAGTTACTTGAGGTTCACGCTAGCGCGAGAGAGGACTCATAACCGCCGCCTCATGTACTGCATAGTTCCGCTCTCACTTGTAATGATATCTCTTCTTGCGTATATCATTGTTTAGATGGATGACGATGTAGTTGCAAGTATTCGAGACTTGTATCGCTATTTTTTAGATGAGGACGAGAGACCATTTTGTGTTGGATGATGATTATGATGATGACATGATTTGATGAGACTATTTGTATGTATATGCTATGATTACAATTGTATATGTATGGTATGCTAAAGATTATTGTATAAAGCCTGTTCAAATAAAAAACAAATATGTAGGAAAAAATAGAAACTAATAAAACTAGCAGTAGCGAGGGGAATAAAGTTAGCAGCAGCGCACCCTTACCAGTGCGTGCTATTGCGCATATTAGAAGTAGCGCATTGCTACAATGCTCGCTACTGCTACCCATGTATAGCAGTAGCGTGGGCAGATAAAGTTACCAATGCGTGCTACCAGTGCATGTTAGCTGTAGCGCAGTATCAGTGGCGCGGGTACCCGCGCTACTGATACACCCAAATACTCGTGCTACTACTTGGCTTATCCCTAGTAGTGTAATGCGGTACTAGGCGATACTAGTGAAAGGGGAAAAACACATGGGAAAGTATTCCCGATGTTAGGTATTTTCGAACAAATGGAACAAAGGGTGACGTTTGCATGTTCGATATGCTAGGGACATGTGGCAGACGTACGGACCGCGCATTCGGATTCATCTCGTTGTTCTGAGCGACTTTCATGTACAAAGTATTTTCATCTGAGTTATGGTATATTTTATATTAATTTTAAAAGTTTTAAATCATTTTGGAATTAAAAGATTTAATCTAAATCAAAAATAGGTTTATTGCATCATCATGACATCAGCATGATGTCAGCTGTCAGTAGTGCATTTGACTTGGTCAAACTGGAATGTGGGTCCCACTGTCATTGTCACCGTTTAGTTAAACATAATTAATTAGTTTAACTAGGTTTAATTAATCTAATTAAACGAGATTAATTAAGTTAATTAATTCTCTAATTAATAAATAAATAAATAAAGTTTTAATATATTTACTTTATTCTCTTTTTTAACCATCATTTTCTGGGCGTGGGCCCTACGTGTCTGTGGCCAGGGCCTTAGCGGGCACTACAAGCAGTGGTTACGGGCATGTAGGAGCGCGCCCAAGTCCACCAGGGAAGGGCACTCCGGCTAGGAGGGAGGGTGCGGCCGCGGCGGCGGGTGCCGGCAGTGGTTGAGCGGCGCCGGTGGGGCAAAGGCGAGGCGCTCGGCAGTGCACGCGAGCTGAAGCGGTGGAGGTAGTGGCGGGGTCGTGCGGGCGGAGAAGTGGTCGGGGGCGGAGGGGCGAGGCCGAGGCGAGCAGCAGCAGCATCTAGCGGCGCTAGCAGGGAGGAGCGACAACGGGTGCCGGGGGGGCTATGGCGTGGTGGAGCGAGGAGCAGCCGGCATCGGCCGACGAGGGCAGCGGTAGGGCGCGGGGCAAGCGGGCGGTGGACGGCGCGTGCAGGACAGGGGCGGTGAGGCCGCATCGGTGGCCGTGGGCGAGCGATGGACGACGGGCGAGGAGACGGTAAGGGCACACTGTGGCGATGCGAGCGAGGGAGCATCAGCAGTCGGCCACGGCACGGACGAGGCACGTGCACGTGCCGGGGATCAGAGGGCGTGGCCAGGCGCCCAGCACGCGACGGGAGAGGGGCCGTTGGTGAAGTGACCGCGAGGAAGAGTAGAAGGAGAGGATGGCGGCTCACGAGCGTTGCCGAGTAGAGGGGTCGGCGTGGCTCGGGGATGCCGGTGATGGAGAGGCGGTCCGGCGAAGTCCGGCGGCGACGTGGCGGCTCGGGTTAGGGGGACGGCGAATGGCCGCGAATGCAGGGGCGCTGCCTAGATCTGGATCGGGATAAGGGGGAGAGACAAGGGAGGGAGTGAGGGGGATCTGGGCTAGGGTTTGGTGGTAGGAAGCCTAAGAAGGCCAGTTAGGTGGGCCGGCCTGCCTGGGCCGTGGCCCAGTTCGGCCGGGGGCCTTTTTATTACTTTTGTTTTCTGTTATATTTTTTTCCTTTTATTTATTTTTATTTTCTGTTTTCTTCCGACTTTGACTCTATTAAAATATATAATTAGTACCTAAATTAATGTTGTAAATTAAGCCTCCGCCATAAAAAGTTTGACTTCCAAATAAAATATTTTAATGTTTTATAAATTATAAAAGGTAAAAGGCATTTATTTAATCGTCTAAGCCACTGTTCTAATTACCTTTGAGCATTTAAACATGGTATAAAAATGTGGTTTCACCACCATAATCATCTACGACTTAACTTCTACATTTTGAACATTTTAGATTTGACATTTGAAAACTTTTACTGTTTGACTTTATTTTAAGCTTGAATTTCGAATCGGTTCTGAATCAATGCGAGATTAATAACAGTAACATCGGTGACAGAGCATCATTAGTAGAGGGTTATTGTAGCTTGATTATCCGGGTGTCACAGATTAGCAAAAAAGGCTAAGCTTGGGGATGCCCGAGGCATACCAAGATAATATTCAAGAAGTATCAAGCAACTAATCTTGGGGATGCCCCATGTGGCATCCCCTCTTTCTTCTAACGACCATCAGAATTTTACTTAAGACTATATTTTTATTCATCACATATTATGAGTTTTTCATGGAGCGTCTTGTATGATATGAGTCTTTGCTTGTTTCATTTGTTAGTTTGTCACAATCATCCTTGCTGGACACACCTATTTGAGAGAGCCAAAATTATGCTATGATTTGTTAGAATTGCTCTTTATGCTTCACTTAAATTTTTTAGAGCAATGTAATTGCTCTAGTACTTCACTTATATCTTTTTGAGCACGGTGTGCTTTATTATTCTTGAAGAAATTCTCTCATGCTTCACATATATTAATTTGAAAGAAATTTTATGCTCATGATCTTCACTTAGATTCGTTTGAGATTATCAAAAGCAACATATGAAACCAGTCCCAATATGATAGATATTCAAGATGGATATAATAAAAACTTTCATGAAGATCATTGGACAAAATAAACTTGATTCTTTGTAATAGTTTTTAAATATGATGATAGTGATATGTGAGTCATGTTAATGAGTAATTATGTTTTAGTAAGAATATTGATGTTAAGGTTTGCGATTCCCTATGCAAGCACGAAAGTCAATAGTTATGCAATGAAATTACATCCTACTTGTGGTGCATTATTCGGTGTTAGTCATGCTCAATGCTCGCTTATGTGATTTTTTGTTTCTTGGTTGGTTGTTTCTCAATCTATTTGCTAGCCTCCACTTGTACTAAGTAGAAATACTGCTTATGCATTCAAAATCCTTAAACCTAGTTTTGCCATATGAGTCCACCATACCTACCTATATGCGGTATTCACTTGCCGTTCTAAGCAAATTTGTATGTGCCATCTCTAAAATTCAAAATAAATTTCTCTTTGGATGCCCGTACCGCTCATGAGGCGGTGAGGGGTGGCTGATATTTTTCCATGCTAGATGTGTTATTATCAAGATGAGTGTTTATTCACTTATCATTGCCCGAGAGTACAGTAAAGGTATTAGGGATGCCCAATCCCGAAATGAAAAATGAATTTACTTTATGTTGTCAAATAATAAATTCCTTGGAAAGTGTTGGTATGGAGGGCAACCGTGGATACGCCTAGCCATGGATTGTGAAAGAATGGTGGAAAAAGGAATAAACTTTATTTTCTGTTTGGGGACCGCCTATGATGTATCTAGCATGGAAAGTATTGGAAACTCTAAGTCATTTTCGTTGAAGGGAAAAGTATGCATCCCAATTTTTTTATCTCTCAATTTAAGCTTTGAGCTCTGGCCCCTGTACAAATCCCTACTTCCCTCTGCGAAGGGCCTTTCTATTTACTTTTATGAAATTTTATTTTTATTCGAGTCTCCAGCTTCTCTTATGAAGCACCAACTAACGGGCACTATGATCATACTTGAGCATTGGTTGTAGCTAATATGCGAGTGTGTTTCATAAATGAATCAATGGTTGAGCATGATGGGCTAGGGATAACTTGCTTTAGTATTGATATTTTGAAAGACATAGTTGCTTGTCGGTATGCTTGAGTATTAAAGTCTTCATGTCAAAACTTCGTGCCAAAACCATATAAAAGTCCAAATGTCCATGCTACAAAGAAAAGAATATATGTGATGAACATGATAGGCAGCATTCCACATCAAAACTTCTATTTTTATCATTTATCTACTCGAGCACGAGTAGGAATTAAGCCTGGGGATGCTCATACGTCTCCAACGTATCTATAATTTTTTATTGTTCCATGCTGTTATATTATCATTCTTGGATGCTTTATAATCATTTTATATCACTTTTTGGGACTAACCCATTGACACAGTGCCCAGTGCCAGTTATTGTTTTCTGCTTGTTTTTTACATCATAGAAAATAAATACCAAACAGAATCCAAATGCATCAAAACTTATTGGATATTTTTTCTGGGCCAAAAGACATCCAATGGGACAAAGAAGCACCTGGGGGTGCTCCAAGGGGAGCACAACCCACCAGGGTGCACCCAGGCCCCCAGGCGCGCCCTGGTGGGTTGTGCCCACCTCGGTGGCCTCCCGCACTGCCTCTTCGCTCTATAAATACCCCAATATACGAAAACCCCTAGGGGAGTCGACAAAATTTTATTCCAGCCACTGCAAGTTCCAGAATCACGAGATCCAATCTAGAGCCCTTTTCTGGCACTCCGCCGGATGGGAACACGATCACGGAGGGGTTCATCATCCTCATATAGTGCCTCTCCGATGATGCATGAGTAGTTCACCTCAGAACTACGGGTCCGTAGGCACTAGCTAGATGGCTTATTTTATCTTTGTTTCTCACTACAATGGTCTATTGGAGATATATTTGATGTAATGACTTTCTACGGTGTGTTTGTTGGCATCCAATGATATGTGAGTTTATGATGAAATTTGCCTTGATTTAATATCCATTCTTGATTATTGTAGCCTCGGATTTCTCCTGTGATATCTGGGTTTTGTTTGGAAAACTTGATCTACTTATCTTGCAATGGGAAGATGACCTTTGTAATGGGTTCGATCTTGTGGTGTCCTTTCCCAGTAACAGAAGGGGTAGCAAGGCATGCATGTATCGTTTCTATTAAGGATAAAAAGATGGGATCTATTCCTACATGAATAGATCTTGTCTACATCACTTCATCATTCTTATTGCATTACTCCGTTTTTCCCTGAACTTAATACACTAGATGCATGATGGATAGTGGTCGATGTGTGGAATAATAGTAGTAGATGCAGGCAGGAGTCGGTCTACTAATCTTGGACGTGATGCCTATATACATGATCATTGTTTACCCACTTTTGCGATTTTTTGAGAGAAGCCACTAGTGAAATCTACGACCCCGGGGTCTATTTTCCTATCATATACTTTCAGATCTATATTGCTATTTGATTTTCCCTCTATTTGCAACTTTTTTTTTCAGATCTATATTATCAAAAGCACAAAAACACCTTGCTACATTTTATTTGCAGTTCTTCCATTTGCAATTATCAATCTATCTATTTACCAATCTACTACCCGGGAGGGATTGACAACCCCTCTTATACATCGGGTTGCAAGTATTTGTTATTTGTGTGCGGGTACCGTTTACATAGTGTTGCGTGGTTCACCTACTAGTTTGATAACTTGGTCTCATCACTGAGGGAAATACCTACGTGGATGTGCTGCATCATCACTTCCTCTTTGGGGAAATACCAACGTAGTTCATGGGACATCACATACTAGCATGCTGCATAACAAAAAAGTGAAAAATAATCACAAAAGACGCTCCAAGAATTTATGCATATCATGTGAATGAAACAAAAAAAAAACATACCGATACTTGTTGAAGAAAGATGGGATGCCTTCTAGGACATCCCCAAGCTTAAACGCTTGGGTCTCCTTGGATATTTACTTGGGGTTCCTTGGGCTTCCCCAACTTGAACTCATGCCTCTCCTCCTTCTCCTCATACCGAGACCTCCTCAATCTTTGAACACTTCATCCAAACAAAACTCAACAGAAAGATCGTGAGATCTGTTAGTATAATAACGCGAATCACTACTTTAAGTACTTTTGCAAACACATTCATATTTTTTTTTCATTGTAGCTACAGTATTATAACTTCTACATGGCTTATACCACTAATACAATCAATAGTTTCATCAAAAGAAGCAAATCAATGCTTCAAAAACAGAATCTGTCAAAAACAGAATAGACTGTAGTAAGGTGAACGCTGACCATACTTCTATAACTCTAAAAATTCTGAAACATCAGGACAAAGTAAACATTTTGTATACCAGCACTTTGTAAAATTTTCAGAAACTTTTGACGTTCCAGTAAAAAAAAATGAAAAATCAAGCACTACAACCAAAGTTTCTGTTTTTGCACCACACATACCAACAAGCAATCTAATCATCCTAAAGGCAAACCTTGGCACATTATTTTTATAATAAAATGAATTTGTGCAAGGGGATAATTATTTTTGCGAGAACTAGTAGGACCTGTGCTTCTATCACTCACGCCACCCACCATAAGCAAATCATGAACATATTGCAAACCCTACAGCAGGGATCCCTCATGCTTGCGCGACATGGAGAGCACCATAGGACAGCACCAATAATAAAACATGCAACTCAAACCAATCACGATCATCGATTAACCCATAGGACAAAACAGATCCACTCAAACATCATAGGATAGCCATACATCATTGGGAAATAATATATAGTGTTAAGCACCATGTTTAAGTAGAGATCACAACAGGTAGAAAACGGGTTACACCGCTGCATAGAGGGGGGAAGAGTTGGCGATGACGGCGGTGAAGTTGTTGGTGTAGATTGCGGTGACGATGATGGCCCCGGCGGCACTCTGGTGCCACCGGAAGCGAGGAGGAGAGAGCCCCCCTCCTTCTTCTTCTTCCTTGACCTTCTCCCTAGATGGAAGAAGGGTTTCCCCTCTAGTCCATGGTATCCGTGGAGTGGGAGGGGCGAGAGCCCCTCCGAGATTGGATCTGTATCTCTGTCTCTCTATTTCTGCGTTCCCAGATTCTCCCCTTTCACCGTTTCTTATATATCCGGATATCCGTAACTCCGATTGGATTGAAACCTTCGCCCAGATTTTCCCCCCGAAAATTAGCAACCGCCTTACGGGGTGCCCACGAGGGTCAGGAGCGCCCCCCTGCCTCGTGCCCTCCTCGGGCACCGTCTCGCTTTGGTTCTTCTTCCCAAATATCACAAATATTCCAAAAATATTCTCCGTCCGTTTTTATCCCGTTTGGACTCTGTTTGATATGGTTTTCTGCGAAACATAAAACATGCAACAAACAGGAACTGACACTGGGCACTGGATCAATATGTTAGTCCCAAAAAATAATATAAAAAGTTGCCAAAAGTATATGAAAGTTGTATAATATTGGCATGGAACAATCAAAAATTATAGATACGATGGATTCGTATCATGCAAATCAATCAAAGTATCCCAATTTCCTTTGCATTCTCAAGACGGCTGATTTTGTTGAATTCTTCAGGGCACAATCCATTGAAGAGGATATCGCAAGCTTGAGCATTGTATTGCAGCATCTTCAACTCTTCCGCGGTAGCTTCACGGTTCGGTTCCTTCCCATCGAAGAATTCACCTTGCAAACCAACACACACAATAGCCCAAACGCCGGGGTTACGTCCAAGAATATGCATTTTCATCTTATGCTTCCAACTAGCAAAATTAGTACCATCAAAATAATGATCTCTATGGTGGTAAATTTCCTCGCTAGACGTCATACTCTCCTAGGTTGTGAAACCAAGGCTATGATCACCAAAGCTATGGAAATCATGACAAATTGAGACCAAAGCTCTGATACCACTTGTAGGATCGAAAGTATGTCTAGAGGGGGGTGATTAGACTAGTTGGTCAAATAAAAATCTAGCCTTTTCCAAATTTTAATTCTTGGTAGATTTTAGCAACTTAGCACAAGTCAAGCAATCAACCTACACAAACAATTCTAAGAGTATAGCAGCGGAAAGTAAACAATTGCATATGAAGGTGAAGGGAGGAGTTTGGAGGGAGCAAATGCAAGTGAAGACAACGATGTTTTTTTGTCTTGGTTCCGATAGGTGGTGCTATCGTACATCCAAGTTGATGGAGACTTCAACCCACGAAGGGTAACGGCTGCGCGAGTCCACGGAGGGCTCCACCCATGAAGGGTCCACGAAGAGGCAATCTTGTCTATCCCACCATGGCCATCGCCCACAAAGGACTTGCCTCACTAGCGGAAGATCTTCACGAAGTAGGCGATCTCCTTGCCCTTACAAACTCTTTGGTTCAACTCCACAATCTTGTCGTAGGCTCCCAAGTGACACCTAACCTATCTAGGAGACACCACTCTCCAAAAGGTAATAAATGGTGTGTTGATGATGAACTCTTTGCTCAAATGCTTCAAATGATAGTCTCCCCAACACTCAAACAGCTCCTCACATACTTGGATATGGTAGAAGAAGGATTTGAGTGGAAAGCAACTTGGGAAGGCTAGAGAACAAGATTCATATGGTAGGAGTGGAATATCTTGATCTCAACACTTGAGTAGGTGGTTCTCTCTCAGAACATGAATGATGGAAGTGTAGGTATGTTCTGATGGCTCTCTCCACGAGTGAATAGTGGGTGGAGGGGTATATATAGCTACAACACGAAATCTAACCGTTACACACAATTTATTAAACTCGGTTGGACCGATTCAGAGAACTTGGTCATACAGATTTAGTTCATAATGTTACCATGAGGTATTTCGGTTGGACCTAAATCTGAGAATGGTTTCATACTTAAAGCATACTTGAACCATATCCGTACATTTATCTCTCAAAACCATACTTGAACCATACCCATTTAATGTCATTTTCAGCCCAACCAAAACTAAACCTTCTATTTTTTCCACCCAAACCAATTTAAACCCAATACATAACCATGGGTTTAAACCCAATACATAACTATGGGTTTGCTTTAATATATATATGATTGCACAAATCGATATGTTAAGAAGCAAATGACATAGAAAATACATAAGTGCATCTACAACAGTTTGGGAACAAAGTTATCGTTGAGATACGGTCAACACACAGCAAGAGTCAAAAAGACAATGCCCACGACTGAAAGCTCACTGAAAAGTGTATTAAAACCAATTGCTTAGCTAAAGCAAAAGCAAACACATTCGATTTGCATGTGTTTCCCCATAATACATAATTACATAGTGCATCGCAGCATGTACGCGGATCAAAGATACTCGTTGTCGATGCATTGTTGCTTATTGCACATAACCAATGGCCAAAACTGGTTTGGACCCATAGTTTATAGCCGTTAATAACCAAACTGTTTAGGCCCATAACCAACTATACCCAAACCGAAACCAAACTAAAAAGGATTCAGCCCAATAAAACCTGAACCAATCAAACCCAAAGTAAGGACCGAACCGTTTCACCCAGTTTTTTAAGAACCATTCTCAGGTTTAGTTGGACCGATATGATCAACTCGGTGGGACCGATTTCATTAGGGTTAGGTCATAACATAATCTCGGTGGGATCGATTACACAAACTCGATGAGACTGATTTTGGTAATAAGCACACAGAGAGTTGGTCAAGCAAACTTGGTGGGACCGATTCGCTCATTTCGGTGAGACCGAAATATTATGAAGAGGCAACAGAGAGTTTGCATTACAGACTCGGTGGGACCGATCGCTCATCTCGGTGAGACCGAAATGTTACGAAGGGAAACAGAGAGTTTGCAATCCCACCTCGGCGAGACCGAGATCCCTTTCGGTGAGACCGAAATGATTAGGGTTTCTGGCAGTGGCTATGTCAAATGAACTCGGTAGCGCCGGATAGATATTTTTGGTGGGGCTGAGTTTGACTTTTGGTTTGGGACATATGTGGATGTGGGTAAGTGGTTGAGGATTTTGGAGCATATCACTATTGAGCAAGCAAGCCATTAAGCAACACCTCATCCCCTTTTAATAGTATTGGTTTTCCTATGGACTCAATGTGATCTTGGATCACTAAAATGGAAAAAGTAGAGTCTTGAGCTTGATCCAATCCTTTGTCCTTAGCATTTTGAGGGGTCCATAATCCTAATCCATGCCATTCCAAACATTGAACTTTCCTAAAATATGATCTTGATATAGCATTAGTTCAATGAGCTATATGTTGTTAGTAATTACCAAAACCACCTAGGGATAGTTGCACTTTCAATCACCCCCTTTTTGGTAATTGATGACAACATATAGATCAAAGCTTTGACAAATGATAATAAGATTTAAATACATCGTCACTTTGAGAAGTATGTGATAAACAAGAGCTCCCCCTAAATTTTTGCATTATTTAAAAATTTGCTTTTGAATGCAAATGCACAATCGATAGGATCATGGGTTACTCTTCCATGTCATATACATCTTGGTGGAGCGCTCAAAATGATATACACTAAAACATGCACACGTCACCAAGCAAAGTGAATGATCATATGGAAATATAGAGATAATATCATCCAAGAAAACATTAAGGTAGCATACACATGATCACACAAGTATCTCACACGCAGACATAGAGTATTAAGCAAACACACAATAAAGTTCAACCAAAAGAAGCCTATGATCTATACATATTTCTCCCCCTTTGGCAACAAGTTACCAAAAAGTTTGAAAATGCATAGTGCTATGCGTCTCTCAGGCTCGGACTTCGGGAGGTGGTGTAGAGAGAACTCCAAGGACGAAGGCTTCAGACGAAGTAGCTGGAGCTGGTGGATTTGCTGCTGGAGGTGGCACTGAAGCTGTGGCTGCTGGTGCAGATGTAGTAGCTCTAGTATCTGGAACTGGCACTACAGCAGATCTCTAACCTCGAGGCACTAGCTGAAATGCATCTGTGGTAGCCTGTCCTCCTCTCTCCTCTGCTTCCTCCTAAAGCTTCTCCACTGCAGACTAGATCTCTATCACCTTTAGATCAAGATCATAGAACTTAGTTTCAATGATCCTCTCCAAGCTCTCCTGATTCTGGGTCAGGGTGGCCAAGTCCTTCTCAATCCTCATGGTAGCTTGAGTCAGATATGCCATTTGATCTTGCTTGGATTTGAGAGTCATCTGAGATGCTTCTTCTGCACTTGGCATCTTGGCAGCTTTCTCTGCTTTGGCCTTCTCTCTCCTTTCATGAGCTTGCACTGAAGATGGTTCATTCTCATCCATGACAACTGTGTTATCCTCAAAGCCAGGCACCAAGGGTAGATATTCTCTGTCCAGTAGATATGTGCATGTACCCATCTTAGAGTTAATGAGCATATGGATGTGTGGAGCATATCCACATGATCTCTTCTGATCTGCAACAGTCCTCTTGATTGTCTCTACAATCAGGCTCATCAGTTTGAACTTCTTTGGAACATCAAAAATATGCAGCATGTTGATAGAATGGCCTCTGATCATCTTTGCATCTCCAGATTTAGGCAGCAGTGTATGCCTCAAGATTGTGTTGATGGTGACTAGACCAGCCTGCAAATGATGTACTGATCCAAACTTGTGTGTTTCCAGATCATCATCAGGGATCACCTTGTACATATTTTCCATGGAGTTGTGGTCTTGCTTCTTCTTGGCATAGACATCCAGATCATCATCATGCTCTTCAGGGGCATTGATCAGCTTGGCCCACTCAGCAACAGTTTACTGGTACCTTGTACCTTTAGACATCCATACAATCCTACCATCAGGATAGAAGTGAGCTATGGAGTAGAATTGCATGATGAGTTCATCATTCCACTTAGTCAACTTTTGAGCCACAAACTTGTCAACTCCACATGCTTTGAAGCTCTCATGCACATTGGGGAAATGATCTTATCATCAATGAAGTCCCAGTCCACTGCTCTCATATCACAAACATGGGCTTCTTATCAAGCATGACTGTCTCATAGAAGTATTGCGGTTCCTTTGTGCGAAACCTGTAGTCCACAACAGTCCTTCTCCCTATGGCATACAGATCAGACTTTCTCCATAACCTGAGACATGCATCCTTTCTTAGCTCCATGTCCTCAGCAACTAAATGAGCATCATTGTGATCAGGGATCTTGGGCTTCAATTTTGTGAGCACTTGAGCCTCAGCTTCCTCAGCAACTTCAGGCACTGGGGCCTTGTTCTTTTCCGAAGCTAGAATATTCCTTGTGCTCCTCTTGGGTGCAGACTTGGTGGCTTGAGCAGCTTTGGGAGTAGTCTTGGGCTTAGAAGGAGCAGCCCCAGACTTTATAGCATCTCCCAAAAGCTTTTGAGATTTGGGTGCTGGTGCAGCAACCTCTTCCTCTTCTGCTTCAGCTTCATCATCATCCCTCATGGATGGCTTGCCAATTACTCTGGATGTTGTCTTCCTAGGTCTCTTCTTTGTACCTCAAGGCTCATGATCCCTGGATTCAAGTGTGAACACCATAGTCTCTTGAGTAGAGGCTCTGGTCTTAGACATGGGAATCCTCTTGGCAGGGATCTTCCTTTTCTGCTGTGGCTTAGTTGCCTCAGCTGTGCCATACTCTTTCCTAAGAACTTTCTTCTTGGAAGTGGCCTCATCTACCACAAAGTCCTCATCCTCAGTATCTGAACTTTTCATCTTTCTTGACTTGGTAGTAGCCTTTGGAAGATCACTAGGTGTGCTCCTGCTACCCTCATCAAAACTGCTAGAGGGACTAGTGCCCTCACTCAGGTGTACCTGCTCCTCAAACACATTCTGGTTGTCACTTTGAACTAACATCTTGGCACTGAAAGAAGACCCTGTGAATAGATGTAGATGAGGTAGAGTGGATGAGCATCACAAAGCACATAACTTTTGCAAAACAGATGACAAGAAACCCTTAGTTTTAGTTCTCTACAGAAAGCATTTCGGAGCTACTGATTTGTTAAACTCGGTGACACCGAAGCAATTCTGGAGTCTGAACTAGTAAACTCGGTCAGACCGAGTCACAGTTCAGTGGCACCGATATTGCTAGGGTTTCACTGAGAGTTGAACTCAGTCACACCGATTTGCAACTTTCGGTCAGACCAAAAATCACTTGTGCAATGGCCTAAGCCAAATCGGTGGGACTGATTTCTACAACTCAGACGATCTGAGATGAGTTCGGCGCAGACCTAACCCTAAATTTTTCGAGTCAAAACTACTTTCTACAGAGTTTTTGCTGGATAGGAAGATCTCATACGTGGAAGAGAACATGGCAATGCAATGTGCTACAAATCGGAGTTAAGGAATGGCACACAGAGTCAATTCCATACCCTAACTCTGCGGTGGACTTGCTACGGCGGCAACGGCGGTGAAGATTTCTATTGACGGCGGCAGAGTCCATCGGCGGGAGGTCGCTGGCAGCGAGAAGACAATCCGGAGACCCGAAGAGGCAGAGCAGGTCATGCGCGGGCTGAGGGGTTTGCAAAGTTTTCCGAAATTTGGCTTGTGAATATATATAACCCGACACTATCGGTGTGACCGAGTGGAACAACTCGGTGGCACCGAGATGCAAAACTGCTAGCAGTTGCTACAACTCGGTGGGACCGAAAATTTCAAATCGGTTGCACCGAGATTGAAAACCTAGATTAACTTAGTAAACTTGGTGCGACCGAAGTGGATGACTCGGTCATACCGAAATGCACAAAGAGGTTTTGGATGTTTAAGCCTATGACGAATCGGGGACTCCGAGTGCTCCTCACACAGAGTGGTTCTAATCTGACTTGATCAAGCTTTGTGATGTAGCATGAATAGAGTTTGAGACGATAAAAGCATAGATAGCTAGAGAAGGTTCTTAGGCATTCTTGTCCATCCATTTGGCAAAATAAAAAGATCCAAGCAATCAAAGCAACAAATGGATGTCCTCGAATGAGAAAAATATGCATTCAACATGCTCACACAATAAGATAGCAAATGAAACATGTGGTAAAGCATGCACAACCATTCTAGCATCTATCAAGCAATTGGCGATGACTAGGTCATCCATATATGAGTATATTGACTTAGGAGTCAAATGAGAACATTTGATCATAGGTCATACTCATCGTTTAAGCACAAGTGGGGTTACCACTTTTCCATAAAGCATTGTTGTGTTCACATCATTAGAGTTGCTTTAGCTCAATTGTTAGAGTAAAGCTCCCCCTGGATGTGATATCCCCCCTAAGAGGGATGAACTAACCGTGGGTTTTGTCGATGATGACTTCATGTAGGTGTTGAAGATGTAGATGCTCAATGTTGATGTAGATCATTTGGAGCAATCCATTGGAGTGAGTTGCACTTTCAATACCTACACGGGTTAGTCCCACAAGGAACAAACAAGGATATCCATAGACATAGAGTGAATTGCACACATGATGATGTCCATGAAAGCATTAGGTTACCTTGTCCCTTGTCTTACCAACAAGAGGGTTTGTGACTCCTTGAACTAGTGCAAGATGTGAAAGTTGTTTGCACTTGTCCTTTGCCAAAATGATATGAGTGAAGTGTGTTGGCGGAGTCACCCTCAAGAACTTTCAAGTTCTTCTTCTTCGTGATCCACACCATCTTGATGGGGATCATTGGAGTTGTAGTCGTACTTGATGAAGTAAAAATTGATGTAGTCTCTGCGACCCACTTGACCAAGGCCTTAGGAGCTTCTTCAAATGCATCAATCTCTTCTTGAAGCTTATCCTTGCCCTTTAGCTTGTGGTCTTGTCGTGGAAGATCATCTTGTGCTTGTGTCCCTTGAAAAGAAGTAGGATCATACTTCTCTTGTTGAGGAACAAACTTCGTCTTGGGGTATTGATCTTCCTCCCACTCAATTCCATTGGCATTGAACTTCTGTTCAAAACCAACACCTTGATTCTTCCGGTGTCTTCCTTGCTTGCGTACAATCTCCTCAAATTGCTTACTCCTAGCAAGACTCTTGTAAACACCTTTCTCTATAATTCCCTTCAATAAGCTATTTTCTTGCTCAAGTGTAAGTTGGCTAAGAGAGTCATTAGTGGAATCAAGAGAACTACTAGAAGCAACATCATTGGATTTAGGTGAGTCTTCTCTTCTCTTGTGGGGAGTTATACACTCATTGGAGTAGTGTCCAGGTCTTCCACAATTGTAGCAATTCCGATCAGGACTTGAACATCTCTTGTCACTGTAGGACCTTGACTTGGAACTTCTCTCTTTGCTTCTACTCTTGTAGAACTTGTTGAAGTTCTTCACCATTAAGCTCAATTCTTCATTGAAGTCTTGTTTCTCACTTGATGATGTAGGAGCGTCACATGACGCTTTGTAAGCACCACTAGACTTGTTGTGAAGCTCTTCTTTATCTTTGAGTGACATCTCATGAGCAAAAATTCTTCCAATGACTTCCGTTGGCTTGAGATCTTTGTAATTTGGCATCATTTGGATCAATGTACATACAGTATCGTATTTTCCATCCCAGGCTCTTAGGATCGTCTTAATGATGAATCTGTCGGTTATTTCTTCACTTCCTAAGCCGGCAATCTCATTTGTGATGAGAGCGAGTCTAGAGTATATTTCAGCGACACCTTCACCATCCTTCATCTTGAACTTGTCAAGTTGACTTTGGAGCCCATCCAACTTGGATTCCTTGACGGAGTCGGCACCTTCGTGCATTGATAACCCACAAGTGCAGGGGGTCAGTTGTAGCCTCTTTCGATAAGTAAGAGTGTCGAACCCAATGAGGTCCTAAAGGCAGAACAAATATTCCCTCAAGTTCTAGCGACCACCGATACAACTCTACGCACACTTGACTTTTACTTTACCTAGAACAAGTATGAAACTAGAAGTATTTTGTGGTTTTTGTGGGATAGGTTTGCAAGAATATAAAGAGCACGTATATAAAACTAGGGGCTATTAAGATAAAGACACAACTAAATTAGTTTTAGTAGAGAGCTTTTTGTCACGAGAAAGTTATTTGTCCCTAGGAAATCTATAACTAGACCGGTAATCACTATTGCAATCTTGTTTGAGTGAGAGGCATAAGCTAACATACTTTCTCTTCTTGGATCATATGCACTTAAGATTGGAACTCTAGCAAGCATCCGCAACTACTAAAGATCATTAAGGTAAAACCCAACCATAGCATTAAAGTATCAAGTCCTCTTTATTCCCATACGCAAACAACCTACTTACTCGGGTCCGTGCTTCTGTCACTCACGCCACCCACCATAAGCAAATCATGAACATATTGCAAACCCTACAGTAGGGACCTTCTCAATAAACGCATCAATATCGGAGTTATATTCATAACTCAAATAGCAATATTTCAATATAGCGGAATTTTTAGGCCTAGAAACATCATCATCAAAAGCAACATTCTTTTTAAACAGAGATTTAATTTCATAAGCGCCCTTAAAAGCAACGAATTCTTCTATTTGTTCCACATCATAATAATCATATATACCATTAGCGTAAGAAGCTAAGGTTTCATTATCATTAAATTTGCATGAAAAGGGAAGGTGTTGAGCCTTCATCCCAGAGCAACAAGTATAATCATATCTCAAGCATAGTTGCCTAGCATACCAACGCAACATATAAATTTGATCCCATAATAGTTTCCCTTTTTGTTTCAAGCCATAATCCCTAAAGTATTCACGTTGATCCAACGTTACTCCCATTATATAGTTGAATGGGGTTTTCTCATGATTATCAAAGTAGTACAGAATATCTTTCACATACTGAGCATCCAGGGTTTTAGGAGGTTCCCCATCTCCATGAGTAGCAAGTACACCCAATGTTTTTGGTATTTCGTATTCCATATCCATAACTAAAGACAGAGAACAACTTAGAACAGCAAATAAAATCTACTTAGTGATAAAGCAAACAAGAACACACGAGAATATTCACCCCATGCTATTGCTCCCAGGCAACGGCGCTAGAAAAAGGTCTTGATAACCCACAAGTGTAGGGGATCAGTTGTAACCTCTTTCGATAAGTAAGAGTGTCGAACCCAACGAGGAGCTAAAGGCAGAACAAATATTCCCTCAAGTTCTATTGACGACAGATACAACTCTACGCACGCTTGACGTTTACTTTACCTAGAACAAGTAAGAAACTAGAAGTATTTTGTGGTTTTTGTTGGATAGGTTTGCAAGAATATAAAGAGCACGTATATAAAACTAGGGGCTGTTAAGATAAAGACACAACTAAATTTGTTTTAGTAGAGAGCTTTTTGTCACGAGAAAGGTATTTGTCCCTAGGCAATCGATAACTAGACCGGTAATCACTATTGCAATCTTATTTGAGGGAGAGGCATAAGCTAACATACTTTCTCTTCTTGGATCATATGCACTTATGATTGGAACTCTAGCAAGCATCCTTAACTACTAAAGACCATTAAGGTAAAACCTAGCCATAGCATTAAAGTATCAAGTCCTCTTTATTCCCATACGCAAACAACCTACTTACTCGGGTCCGTGCTTCTGTCACTCACGCCACCCACCATAAGCAAATCATGAACATATTGCAAACCCTACAGCAGGGATCCCTCACGCTTGCGCGACACGAAGAGCACCATAGGATAGCACCAATAATAAAACATGCAACTCAAACCAATCACGATCATCGATTAACCCATAGGACAAAAAGGATCTACTCAAACATCATAGGATAGCCATACATCATTGGGAAATAATATGTAGTGTTGAGCACCATGTTTAAGTAGAGATTACAGCGGGTAGAAGAGGGGTTACACCGCTGCATAGAAGGGCGAAGAGTTGGTGATGACGGCGGTGAAGTTGTTGGTGTAGATTGCAGTGATGATGATGGCCCCGGTGACACTCCAATGCCACCGAAAGCGAGGAGGAGAGAGCCCCGCTCCTTCTTCTTCTTCCTTGACCTTCTCCCTAGATGGGAGAAGGGTTTGCCCTCTGGTCCATGGTCTCCATGGTGTGGGAGGGGCGAGAGCCCCTTCGAGATTGGATATGTCTCTCTCTGTTTCTGCGTTCCCAGATTCTGACCTTTCACTGTTTCTTATATATCCGGAGATCCGTAATTCCGATTGGATTGAAACCTTCGCCCAGATTTTTTTCCGAAAATTAGCTTTCTTGCGGCCAAAGAAGAGCAGCAACCGCCTTACGGGGTGCCCACAAGGATCAGGGGCGCGCCTCCTTCCTCGTGGCCCCCTCGGGCACCATCTCGTGTTGGTTCTTCTTCCCAAATATCACAAATATTCCAAAAATATTCTCCATCCGTTTTTATCCCGTTTGGACTCCGTTTGATATGGTTTTCTGCGAAACATAAAACATGCAACAAATACGAACTGGCACTGGACATTGGATCAATATGTTAGTCCCAAAAAATAATATAAAAAGTTACCAAAAGTATATGAAAGTTGTATAATATTGGCATGGAACAATCAAAAATTATAGATACGACGGAGACGTATCATGCATATCAATCAAAGTATCCCAAATTTCCTTTGCATTCTCAAGATGACTGATTTTGTTAAATTCTTCGGGGCACAATCCGTTGAAGAGGATATCACAAGCTTGAGCAATGTATTGCAGCATATTCAACTCTTCCGCGGTAGCTTCACGGTTCGGTTCCTTCCCGTCGAAGAATTCACCTTGCAAACCAACAAACACAATAGCCCAAGCGTCAGGATTATGTCCAAGAATATACATTTTCACCTTATGCTTCCAACTAGGAAAATTAGTACCATCAAAATAAGGACCTCTACGGTGGTAAATTCCCTTGCTAGACGCCATACTCTCCTAGGTTGTGAAACCAAGGCTATGATCACCAAAGCTATGGAAATCATGGTAAATGGAGACCAAAGCTCTGATACCACTTGTAGGATCGAAAGTATGTCTCGAGGGGGGGTGATTAGACTACTTGACCAAATAAAAAACTAGCCTTTTCCCAATTTTAATTATTGGGAGATTTTAGCAACTTAGCACGAGTCAAGCAATCAACCTACACATGCAATTCTAAGAGTATAGCAGCGGAAAGTAAACAATTGCATATGAAGGTAAAGGGAGGAGTTTGGAAGGAGCAAACGCAAGTGAAGACAACGATGTTTATTGTCTCGGTTCCGATAGGTGGTGCTATCGTACATCAAAGTTGATGAAGACTTCAACCCACGAAGGGTAATGGCTGCGCGAGTCCACGGAGGGCTCCACCCACGAAGGGTCCACGAAGAAGCAACCTTGTCTATCCCACCATGGCCATCGCCCACAAAGGACTTGCATCACTAGAGGTAGATCTTCACTAAGTAGGCGATCTCCTTGCCCTTACAAACTCCTTGGTTCAACTCCACAATCTTGTCGGAGGCTCCCAAGTGACACCTAACCAATCTAGGAGACACCACTCCCCAAAAGGTAATAAATGGTGTGTTGATGATGAACTCCTTGCTCAAATGCTTCAAATGATAGTCTCCCCAACACTCAAACAGCTCCTCACATATTTGGATATGGTGGAAGAATGATTTGAGTGGAAAGCAACTTGGGAAGGCTAGAGAACAAGATTCATATGGTAGGAGTGGAATATCTTGATCTCAACACTTGAGTAGGTGGTTCTCTCTCAGAACATGAATGATGGAAGTGTAGGTATGTTCTGATGGCTCTCTCCACGAGTGAAGAGTGGGTGGATGGGTATATATAGCCTCCACACAAAATCTAACCGTTACACACAATTTACCAAACTCGGTGGGACCAATTCAGAGAACTCTGTCAGACCGGTTTAGTTCATAATGTGACCGTTAGGTATTTCGGTGGGACCGATATGATCAACTCGTTGGGACCGATTTCATTAGGGTTAGGGCATAACGTAATCTAGGTGGGACCGATTACACAAACTCGGTGAGACCGATTTTGGTAATAAGCACACAGAGAGTTGGTTAGGCAAACTCGATGGGACCGATTCGCTCATTTCGATGAGACCAAAATGTTACGAGGAGGCAACACAGAGTTTGCATTACAGAATCGGTGGGACCGGTCGCTCATCTCGGTGAGACCCAAATGTTATGAAGGAAACAGAGAGTTTGCAATCCCATCTCGATGAGACCGAGATCCCTTTTGGTGAGACCGAAATGATTAGGGTTTCTCGTAGTGGCTATGTCAAATGAACTCGGTGGCGCCGGATAGATATTTTCGGTGGGTTCGAGTTTGAATTTTGGTTTGGGACATATGTGGATGTGGGAAAGTGGTTGAGGATTTTGGAGCATATCACTAAACATTTTGAGCAAGCAAGCTATTAAGCAACACCTCATCCCCTTTTAATAGTATTGGCTTTCCTATGGACTCAATGTGATCTTGGATCACTAAAATGGAAAAAGTAGAGTCTTGAGTTTGAGCCAATCCTTTGTCCTTAGCATTTTGAGGGGTCCACAATCCTAATCCATGCCATGCCAAACATTGAAGTTTCCTGAAATATGATCTTGATATAGCATTAGTTCAATGAGCTATATGTTGTTAGTAATTACGAAAACCACCCAGGGATAGTTGCACTTTCAGTTCCCCTCTATATTTTTTGTTTTAAAACTTTATAAAATCACACAACATAAATAAATGACTGTGTAATACTACTAGGTTGTCTCCTTGGCAACGCTTTCTTTAAAGCCATTAAGCGAGGCATATAGTGCTCAAGTAATGGATCCACCCCGATCTGAAGGTATATGAAAGCCAATTTTAATTAGCAATGATTTTTAATTTAGTAATGAGCACAAAACAATATATATCATGCAATGACGAAGTATAACTCTCTTCCTATGCATCGGCGTGTCATAAAAGAACAATTCATGCAAATAAGTAAAGGCCAATACATAGCATAAGTAGTATCATACAATTTCATCATGTTGGAAACATAGAGAGGTTGAGATGTAGTTCCTCTCTCATAATAATTGCAAGGAGGAGCAGCAAGCACATGCATATTATAATAATCAAAATTATCATGTGCAATGGTAGAACGCAACCCATCAATGTAATCCTTAATAAGGGCAAACTTCTCTGATATAGTGTATAGAATTCAAAAACATAATAGGACTATCATGTGTGGGTGCAATAGCAACAATTTCATGTTTAACATAAGGAACTATAGCAAGTTCTTCTCCATAAGCATAATTCATATTGGCATCTTGGCCACAAGCATAGCAAGCATCAAGTTCATCAAAAAGAGATATTTCAAAAGAATTAATGGGATCATAGAAATCATCATAGCATTCATCCTTCGGCAAGCTCGAAGGGAAATTAAACAATGTATGGGGTAAAGAGTTACTGTCATTAGAAGGTCGGCACGGGTGATCAATCCGCTCTTCCTCCTTTTGTCCTTCGCTCTCCTCCTCGTATTTTTCATCCATTGAGCTCACAATGTCATTAGTTTCTTCTTCCATAGACTCTTGCAAAATATTAGTCTATTCTTGGACAATGGATACTTTATCAATAAATTCATTAATATCAGAATTGTATTCATAATTCTCATAATGCTCTCCAACTTCATCACATAAGTAGAAGACCATACGTGCATTCTACGGGAATCACAACCCTTAACACTAGTATTTCTTTAACCACACAACTTACTACTAGCATGACTCTAATATCACCATCTTAATATCTCAAAACAATTGCAAGGAATCAAACTTCTCATATATTCAATGATCTTTATGGAACTTTTATTATACCCCCCTTGGATGCCTATCATAATAGGAGTAAATTCATAACCCAAAAAAATCACCATGCTGTTTAGAGACCCTCAAAATAATATAAGTGAAGCATGAGAGTTCATCAATTTCTTCAAAATAAAGATCATCGCCGTGCGCAAAAAGATATAAGTGAAGCACTAGAGCAACTACCCTAGCTCAAAAGATATAAGTGAAGCACATAGAGTATTCTAATAAATTCATGAGTAATGTGTGTCCCTCTCAAAAGGTGTGTACATCAAGGATGATCGTGGCAAACTAGAAAAGAAAAGACTCAAATCATACAAGACGCTCCAAGGAAAACACATATCATGTGGTGAATAAAATTATAGCCTCAAGTAAATTCACCGATGGATTGAAGATAAAAGTGGGGATGCCATCCGGGGCATCCCCAAGCTTAGATGCTTGGTTGTCCTTGAATATTACCTTTGGGTGAATTGGGCATCCCCAAGTTAATATAGGGCAAAGAGGCGGTGCAATAGAGTCACGGACGGGAGGGCCCACAAGCCCAGGGGGTGCCCCTACGGCTTGTGGCCACCCCGTGGCTTTCCTGGCCCCTACTCCAAGTCTCGTAGGTGTGTTTTTTCCCAGAAAAAATCATCGCAAAAATTTAATTCCGTTTGGACTTTGTTTGATATTCCTTTTCTATGAAACCCAAAAATAAGGAAAAAACAGAAACTGGCACTGGGCTCTAGGTTAATAAGTTAGTCCCAAACATAATACAAAATAGCATATTAATGCGTATAAAACATCCAAAGTTTATAATATAATAGCATGGAACAATAAAAAATTATAAATACGTTGGAGACGTATCAAGCATCCCCAAGCTTAATTCCTACTCGTCCTCGAGTAGGTAAATCATAAAAACAGAATTTTTGATGTGGAATGCTACCTAATATATTAGCAATGTGTTTATTCTTTATTTGGCATGAATGTTCAAATCCATATGATTCAAAACAAAAGTTCATTGCTATCAAAACAATAATACTTCAGGCATACTAGAAAGCAAAATCACGAACCTCAAAAATAACATGGCCAAAGAAAGTTATCCCAACAATATCATATAGTCTTGCTATTCTCCCTCTTCTTAACACAAAGTATAAATCATGCCCACCCCGGTGTCATCCAAGAAATTGTTCCATACTTTTTAACACGCTTCATCTTTCTCAACTCTTCACGCAATACATGAGTGTGAGCCATGGACATAACACTATAGGTGGAATAGAAGGTCGTAGTAGAAAAAGTAGGGAGAAAGTCTCACATTAACTACGCAAATTAATGGACTATGGAGATGTCCGTCAATCGATATAATGTGAGTGAGTAGGGATTGCCATGTAACGGATGCACTAGAGCTATAAGTGTATGAAAGCTCAAAACGAAAACTAAGTGGGTGTGCATCCAACTTGCTTGCTCATGAAGACTTACAACATTTGAGGAAGCCCATCGTTAGAATATACAAGCAAAGTTCTATAATGAAAATTTCCAACTAGTAATATATGAAAGTCTCAAAATATGAGACTCTCTATAATGAAGAACATGGTTCTACTCTGAAGCACAAGTGTGGAAAAAGATAGTAACATTGTTCCTTCTATTGTGAACTCATTCTTATTTTATATTGGTGTTATATCTACTATATTCCAACTTCATGGTTCATACCCCGCGATACTAGCCATAGATTCATCAAAATAAGCAAACAAAACAAAGAAAACGGAATATATCAAAAATAGAACAGTTTGTAGCAATCTAAAAACTCCGCATACTTCTGCAACTCTATAAATTATGAAACATTAGGACAACGTGGGAAATTTGTATATCAATCTCGTGCAAAACTTTCAGAAAATTATCATGCTCCAGTGAATTATAGAATTCTCTCCACTGGATGCAAAAGATTCTGTTTTCTAGCAAAATCAAATCAACATTCTTCCAAACTATCCCTAAGGTCTTACTTGGCCAAACACTAAATTAAAACATGAAAACACATCTAGCCAGAAGCTAGATGATATATTTATTCAAGAACAACAAATATAAATATTGGGTTGTCTCCCAAGAAGCACTTTTCTATAAAGCCCTTTTAGCTATGCATTGATATTTCAATGATGCTCACATGAAAGATAAGAACTGAAGCACAAAGAGAGCATCATAAAACACGTGATAAAACCAATCTAAGTCTAACATACTTCCTATGCATAGGCATTTTATGAGCAAACAAATTATCAAGGAAGTTAATTTATAGCATATGCAAGGAAGAAGAAATAAACATTAGCAATCTCAACATAACAAGAGGTAATTTAGTAACATGAATATTTCTACAACCATATTTCCCCCTCTCTTAATAATTACATGTAGGATCATATTCAAGTTCAACAATATAGCTATCACATAAAATATTCTCTACATGATTCATATGTATGCAAAGTTGACACACATTCAAAATAGTGGGATTAACATATAACAAAGTCATTGCTTCTCTAAGCCCACTTTTATCAGGATTTGCATAAGATTGATCAATGTCCAAAGTAGTGGGATCAAAAGTTGACATTCTTTCAAACCCACTTTCAATATTATGGAAAACATTGTTAGCAATCTCATATTCATCATGGGTTTAAATAAATTTTCAAGATTGTTAGAAGCATGACCCCAATCATGATCATTACAACAAGTAGTGGGCATAGCAAAATAAGCATCCCCAAGCTTAGGGTTTTGAATATCATTAGCAAAATTTTCATTCATTGAATTTATAATAACATCATTGCAATCATGCTTTTCATTTAAGGAACTATCGTGAATCACTTTATGAATTTCTTTTAACACTTCATCACAATTGTCAGATTCAGGAATTTCAAGCAAAACCTCATGAAGATAATCTAGTGCACTCAACTCACTAGCAATTACTTTATCATCATTGGATATATTATAAATATTATTAAGTGGATGAGGATCCATAACACTTTCTTGCTGAATTTGAATAACACAATTATGCCAAGCAAACGAGCCAAAAAACCAAGTAAGACAAATGGGCGAATAAAAAAGGCAAATATTTTTGTGTTTTTCTGAAAACGTTTTAGAAGTTGGGGAGATGAAAATGAGAGGCAAATGGAAAATAATGTAAGTGCAAGAGATGAGAGTTAATGACAAGTACTTGGTAGGCTTTATGTAGACCTCCCCGACAACGGCGCTAGAAATTCTTCCTTCTACTTCTTGAGGTTGCATTGATTTTTCCCTTGAAGAGGAAAGGGTGATGCTGAAAAGTAGAGATAAGTATTTCCCTCAGTTGAGAACCAAAGTATCAATCCATTAGGAGGTACAAGCAAGTCTCCAATATATGCACCTGCACAAACTAACAAACGCTTGCACACAATGCGGAAAATGGGTTGTCAATCCCTTCAACGTCACGAACAAGAGTAAGATCTGATAGACATAGATTTAAAACTAAAGTAAAAGGATAAATAAAGTAAACACAAAATAATTGCAGCAATATATTTTTGGGTTTTTGGTTTTATTGATCAGAAAATATAAGATGGAAAATAGACCCCGGGGCCATAGGTTTCAGTAGAGGCTTCTCTCTTGAATAAAGCATAGGGTGGGTAAACCATTTACTATCGAGCAATTGATAGAAAAGCACATGTCGGTATCTAAGGCAATGATCATGAACATAGGCATCACGTTCGTGACAAGTAGACCGAAATGATTTTGCATCTACTACTATTACTCCACACATCGACCGACTCCTGCCTGCATCTAGAGTATTAAGTTCATAAGAACAGAGTAATGCTTTAAGCAAGATGACATGATGTAGAGGCATAAACTCAAGCAATATGATATAAACCCCATTTTTTTTATCATTGATGCAACAATGCAATACGTGTCTCTCTACCCCTTCTGTCACTGGGTGAGGAAACCGCAAGATTGAACCCAAAACTAAGCACCTCTCCCATTGCAAGAACTACCAATCTAGTTGGCCAAACCAAAACAATAATTCTAAGAGAAATACAAAGATATAAAATCATGCATATAAGAATTCAGACAAGACTCAAATAATATTCATAGATAATCTGATCATAATTCCACAATTCATCGGATCTCGACAAACACACCGCAAAAGAAGATTACATCGAATAGATCTCCAAGAACATCAAGGAGAACATTGTATTGAAGATTAAAGAGAGAGAAGAAGCCATCTAGCTACTAGCTATGGACCCATTGGTCTGTGGTAAACTACTCACGCATCATCGGAGAGGCAGCAAGGTTGATGTAGAAGCCCTCCGTGATCGAATCCCCCTCTGGCAGAGTACCGGAAAAGGCCTCCAGATGAGATCTCACGAGGTGAGAGACCTGCGGCTGTGGAAAAGTATTTTCGTTGCTCTCTCTAGGGTTTCTGAAATATTTGAGAATATATAGGGCAAAGAGGCGGTGCAGCAGAGTCATGGGGGGGCCACAAGCCCAGGGGCGCGCCCCTACGGCTTGTGGCCACCCCATGGCTTTGCTGGCCCCAACTCCAAGTCTCGTAGGTGTGTTTCTGTCCCGAAAAAATCATCGCAAAGGTTTTATTCTGTTTGGACTCCGTTTGATATTCCTTTTCTGCGAAACTCAAAAACATGGAAAATAGAAACTGGCACTGGGGTCTAGGTTAATAAGTTAGTCCCCAAAATAATATAAAATAGCATATTAATGCATATAAAACATCCAAAGTTGATAATATAATAGCATGGAATAATCAAAAATTATAGATATGTTGGAGAAGTATCAAGCATCCCCAAGCTTAATTCTTGCCTGTCCTCGAGTAGGTAAATGATAAAAACATTTTTTTATGTGGAATGCTACCTAATATATTTAGCAATGTGTTTCTTCTTTGTTTGGCATGAATGTTCAGATCCATATGATTCAAAACGAAAGTTCATTGATATCAAAACAATAATACTTCAAGCATACAAGAAATCAAAATTATGAAGCTTCGAGAATAACATGGCTAAAGAAACTTATCCCTACAATATCATATAGTCTTGTTAACATAAAGTATAAACCATGCCCACCCCAGTGTTAGGCAAGCAATTTTTTCATACTTTTTAACGCGCTTCATATTTTTTAACTCTTTACGCAATACATGAGCGTGAGCCATGGACATGGCACTATAGGTGGAATAAAATGTGTTAGTAGACAAAAGTAGGGAGAAAATCTCACATTAACTAGGCAAATTAATGGACTATGGAGATGTCCATCAATTGATATCAATGTGAGTGAGTAGGGATTGCCATGTAACGGATGCACTAGAGCTATAAGTGTATGAACGCTTAAAATGGAAACTTAGTGGGTGTGCATCCAACTTGCTTGCTCATGAAGACCTAGGGCATTTGAGGAAGCCCATCATTGGAATATACAAGCCAAGTTCTATAATGAAAATTTCCCACTAGTAATATATGAAAGTGTCAAAATAGGAGACTCTCTATAAGGAAGAACATGGTGCTACTTTGAAGCACAAGTGAGGAAAACGATAGTAACATTGTCCCTTCTCTCTTTTTCTCCCATTTTTTTATTCTGGGCTCTTTGGCCTCTTTTTTCCTTTTTCTTATTTTGGGCTCTTTGGCCTCTTTTATTTGGGCTCTTTGGCCTCTTTTATTTATAACCTCAAATGGGACAATGTTCTAATAATGATGATCATCACACTTTTATTTACTTACAACTCAAAATTACAACTCGATGGTAAACTCAACATAATGACGTAACGGTGGAGTTACATGGCAATATATCTCGGAACGGCTACGAAAATGCCATGATAGGTAGGTATGGTGGCTATTCCGAGGAAGGGTAAATGCTGGGTTTAATGTACCGGTGAAAGTTGTGCGGTACTAGAGTGGCTAGCAAGGTGGAAGGGTGAGAGTGCGTATAATCCATGGACTCAACATTGGCCATAAAGAACTCACATACTTATTGCAAAAAGTTTGTTAGCCCTCGAAGCAAAGTACTAATACGCATGATCCCAGGGGAGAGGTTGGTAGGATTTAACCATCGCGTGCCCCCAACTTTCACACAAAGGTAGACAATCAAGAATAAATTACGCTCCTACTTCATCACATAACTAGAACACCATACATGCATGCTATGGGAATCACAACCCTTAACACAAGTGTTTATTTAACCACAAAACTTACTACTAGCATGACTCTAATATCACCATCTTAATATCTCAAAACAATTGCAAGGAATCAAACTTCTCATATATACAATGCTCTTTATGAAAGTTTTTATTATACCCCCCTTGGATGCCTATCATAATAGGACTAATTTCATAACCCAAGAAAATTATCATGATGTTTAGAGACTCTCAAAATAAGATAATTGTAGCATGATAGTTCATCAATTTCTTCAAAATAAACATCACCGTCGTGCGCAAAAAGATATTAGTAAGCACTAGAGCAACTACCCTACCTCAAAAGATATAAGTGAAGCACATAGAGTATTCTAATAAATTCACGATTAATGTGTGTCCCTCTCAAAAGGTGTGTACAGCGAGGATGATTGTTGTAAACTAAAAATAAAAGACTCAAATCATACAAGACGTTCCAAGCAAAACACGTATCATGTGATGAATGAAAATATAGCCTCAAGTAAATTTACTGATGGATTGAAGATGAAAGAGGGGATGCCATCCGGGGCATCCCCAAGCTTAGATGCTTGGTTGTCTTTGAATATTACCTTGGGATGCCTTGGGCATCCCCAAGCTTAGGCTCTTTCCTCTCCTTATTCCATAGTCATCAAATCTTTACCCAAAACTTGAAAACTTCACAACACAAAACTTAGCAGAAAACTCATGAGATCCGTTAGTAAAACAAATCAAATAACCACTTTAGGTACTGTTGTGAACTCATTCTTGTTTTATATTGGTGTTACATCTACTGTATTCCAACTTCTCCATGGTTCATACCCCCTGATACTAGCCATAGATTCATCAAAATAAGCAAACAACACAATGAAAACAGAATCTGTCAAAAACATAATAGTCTATAGCAATCTGAAAACTTCGCATACTTCTGGAACACTCACAATTCCGAAACATTAGGAAAACATGGGCAATTTTTATATAAATCTCGTGAAAAAATTCAGAAAATTATCACGCTCCAGCGAATTATAGAATTTTCTGCACTGGACGAAAAAGTTTCTGTTTTTCAGCAAAATTGAATCAATAATCTTCCAAACTATCCAAAAGGTCTTACTTGGCACAAACACTAAATTAAAACATGAAAAATCATCTAAAAAAACCTAGATGATATATTTATTCAAGAACAACAAATAAAAATAGTCGCTTATCTCCCAAGAAGCACTTTTCTTTAAAGCCCTTTTTAGCTATGCATTGAGATTTCAGTGATGCTCACATGAAAGCTAAGAATTGAAGCACAAAGAGAGCATCATAAAACACGTGACAAACTAATCTAAGTCTAGCATACTTCCTATGTATAGGCATTTTATAAGCATACAAATTATCAAGGCAATCATATTCTAGCATATGCAAGGAAGAAGAAAGAAACAATAGCAATCTCAACATAACGATAGGTAATTTCGTAACATGAAGATTTCTACAACCATATTTCCCCCTCTCATAATAATTGCATGTAGGATCATATCAAATTCAACACTATATCTATCACATAAAATATTCTCTACATGATTCATATGTATGCAAAGTTGACACTCATTCAAAATAGTGGGATTAACATAGAACAAAGTTATTGCTTTGCCAAGCCCACCTTTATCAGAAATTTCATAAGATTGATCAAATCCAAAGTAGTGGGATCAAAAGTTGACATTTATTCTTTCAAACCCACTTTCAATATTTTGTCAAACATTATTAGCAATCTCGTATTCATCATGGGATTTAAATAAATTTTCAAGATCGTAAGTGTCGGGGAAACTGTCCTCCCACGAGCACCTATGGGACCGGAGCCCCTTCTACGTTGCGGTAAGGGAGCGGAGGGAGCACGGAGAGCAGATCGAGGAGCGCACGCGGGCAGTTTTACCCAGGTTCGGGCCGCACGGACGCGTAAAACCCTACTCCTGCTTAGGTTGTATTGAGTTCTTGAGCTCGGGAGCTTGAAGATCTACAGTACTAGCTACACCGAGCGAGAGAGTTGTCTAGGTTTCGAACCTCCTCTACGTTGTGCATGGGCCTCCTTTTATAGCTCAAAGGGGTCACCGACAGGTGTCAACGTAGAGGAGGGTAAAAGTGTAAATTTGGTGGTAGTTGCAACAGTGCATGAACAGTATATGAACAGTGGTCTTCACCTAACTTTGACAGTGGGGGACAAGGGCATTAAATGCCCGTCGCCGTCGCCCCCAAAAGCGTCCGTCCATGCTTCTCCGTTCGCCACGGCGGTAGCCTAGTCACCGTGGCCAGCCACCGCATGCCCCAGGCTGCACAGCCGTCTGCCACGTGCCCCTGGAAGGGCCCCAGGGCGACGCGTGGGCAGATGAGCTGGAGCGCAGGCACACGGCGTAGGTTTCCCCGGCAAGCATCTTGCCGGGGTCGTGATCTTGCCGGGCCCGGAAGCTTGTCGCTCTCCGGGTCCTGCCGGGGCGCATGATGCGCCGAGGCATCTCTTGAGATATGTATTCCTTGGCCTTCCTAGCAAGCTCCTCTTGCCAGGGTCTTGTGCTAAAGTGATAACCTTGAGCCAAGTGCGGCCTTCCCGGCAAGCTCCTCTTGCCGGGGCCTTGATCTTCTGACTTGTATACTTTGTTCTTGAATGGCTTTATAGGGACCAGAAAGGTTCTTCGCGAGCACGTGGTAAGCCCTGCCACGGGAAGCTGCTACTGCCCGTGCACAAGTTGGGGTACTAAGGTACCCCTATCTTAGTACACCGACAGGAGCCCCCGGGCCTGGGCCACACACGGTGTCGAGCGCTGTTGGGCCAGGCCCAAGACAGTGCACGGGCACGCGCGGCCCACGGCAAGCCGTATCCCCTTCCGTATCCGCTGTGTCCCTCCCTAACGGCACGCGTCGATTGCGGCGGCGTGGGAGAGATCGTGGCCTTTTCTTTAATGAGAAATGCGGAACGTCCCCCACTTCCCCCTTAAAAGCAGAGGAAGCAGGGGCAGTTCCCCCCATCGTCTTCATTGCGCCTTGATTCTCCAGAAACCCCCGTCGTCCTCCGCCTCCCAAAGGTCGACAGAGAGCCAAGCCCCTCCCTTCCTCCGCCGTCTCCCGCATCCGCGGCACCGTCGACCTCCTCACCTCTTTCCTCGTCGCCCCCGCCATGGCTCCGAAGAGCGACAAGGCGAAGAGTGACAAGGCCAAGAAGGAGAAGTCCGAGCAGGCGGCGAAGCTGGCAGCCCTGCGGAAGAAGTGCGTGGTCTTCGCGCCGAGGCTTGGCGCGAGGGAGCTGCGGGACAAATACTATTTGTTCTGGGCGAGGGAGACCAAAGCTCATCCCCGCACCAGAGTCCTCCCCGCCGCCGCCGCCGACATGTTCCCCGGCGGGTACCTTTTCTTTGCCGCATTCTTCCATTGTGGTCTGTGCCCTCCGTACTCGGAGTTCTTTTGTGATGTAATGAATACGTATGGCCTCCAGCTCCTAGATTTCACCCCCAACGCCATCCTTACGATGGCCGTTTTCGCACATCTGTGCGAAAACTATGTTGGGGTTCATCCAAATGTAGCTCTTTTCCGCCACTTCTTCATGCCTAGAGTAGAGTCCGGTGCGCCCCTCTCTGGCGGCATCTCCTGGATCTTCAGGCTGAACAAGAAGGACGCGTACTTGAAGGGAGAGCTCCGCGGCAAGTGGGAGGAGTGGAGAGCCGATTGGTGCTGGGTACTGGACGCTAATCCTGAGCCCTTTACCTCGCCGCGCAAGACTGCCATAGTGCGCGGCAGGGATTGGAGTGAATTGGCCCCGGAGGACAGCAAGCTTCAGATCGCCCTCATTAGGATCATTCGTCTCCGGGTCGCCAATTTGACTGTTGGAGAAGTTGGAGCAGATTTCCTCCGCCGCCGCATCGCCCCTTTACAAGAAAGGAAGAGGCCCGCCTGGGAATTCGGCAATGCGGCAGACATCATGAGGCTGCGCCCTGGATTGAACTACAACTTCACCGTCTTGGAGTTGAAGGGGATGGTTCGGGAGCTCTTCAAGCATGACCCTGCCCACCCGGAGTGGTTCAAACCTTCCCGGGGAGTGGTGCCGCTGTGCAACAGCACTGCCCGCGATTACATACGCGCGATGATGCCCGAGTGCGACTCCCATGGCGTCATCCCCACTTGGCTGGAGCCTCCACCGGAGACCGTGCTGACCTTCTTCGACAACTTGGTCGAGAAGCCCCGCAACGCCGAGGAGAAGAAGGGCCTCATCCGGGATACTACTGACCGGGATGTAGCTTACATTGCCTCCAGGATGGAGGAGGCCGCCGCAGCTGCGGCTGCGGGCGAATTTGGATACACTGTGGAAGAGGCAGAGGCCGTGGACACAGTGAGTCAAGCAGAGGAGGCGGAAATCCTCAAGCTACTGAAGATTGCGCCCGAGGAGTTTGCCGGGGAGCCTTCCGTGAAGCTTGCCGGGACGAGCGAGCTTGCCGGGGGGAGCGAGGCCGCCGGGCATGGCACTGAGTCCAGCGGGCCTGCCGAGGAGGAGGAGGACGTCGAGGCTGGAGATTCCGATGAAGACTCTAGTGGATCTCTGAATCTTGACGACGATGTCTCCTCATCCTCGGAGAACTCTCCGCCTCCGCCAAGCCCTCCACAGCAACCGAAGAAGCGCCTCCGCAAGGCAGCTGAGACGGCGAGGCCATAGGCGCCTCGACAGCAGCCGGCGCGCCGTGCGACGCGCGCCACCAAGACGAGCGAAGTCGTCAAGGAGGCGCCCCGTGCTCGAGCGCCAAGCGGAGGGGGATCTTCCCGGAGCGGAACGGGTGCTCCTTCTGCCCCTCGGTCCTCGGCGACAACGGGGGCCGGGTCTTCACAGCCCACAGCCCCGGAGACCGCCAAGCGCCCGAGGGAGCCTTCTCCTCCTGCTCCTCGCGCGGGAGCACACCAGGCGGAGTTTGACTTCTCCGCCCTCAGCTCCGACGAAGAGGAAGAGGAGTAAGTACTTGCAATTCTTTTAGGTTCTTTGATTTTGTCTTGATTTTCCTTGCTTGGTTCTGATCTTGCTTTTGTTTTGCTTCCAGGACCTTGACCCAGCGGATGGCGAAGAGGGCCAAGATCCCTGTGGTCAACATCGAAGACGACGAGCCCGCCGCGGCGACGGGAGACGCGCCAAAGGCAGACTTGCCGGATCAGCCTGCTGCTCCGAGGAGCAGCCCCCAGCGTAAGTCTGGTATTCATCTTTCTACTTGATGGGTGCGCTTGAGGTTATCATCTTGATTGATGTCTTGTTGTCTTGTGCAGAAGTGGAGCCGCAACCGCAGGAGCGCCAGGAGGTCGCCCCCGACGAGCCACTTGCTCCACCCTCCCCGCCAAGGATGAACTCCCCGGCAAGGGAGAACGCTCCGCCAAGGACGGGCACTCCGCCAAGGGCGAGTACCCCGCCAAGGGTGAGCAGCCCGACAAGGGTGAGCACCCCGCCAAGGGAGGGCGCAGGCGGCCCTCCGCCAGCAGGGGCCACTACTCCGCCGCCAAGGGAGAATTCCCCGGCGAGGGACCCCGTCGTCGAAGAGATCCGCGAAGGTAAAGCTTGTAATTTCTTCTTCCCGGATTCGTCTTTTTGGATATTTGCTTGATTCTTTCTTTTCTTCTTCCACTAGATCCTCCTGCCCCAGAGCTGATGGAGACGGAGGCCAACGCTGAGGTGGAGGTGCACGGCGACGGCAGCAACGCCACTGCCACCGAGGGAATGGCTGGAGCCGACGAGCCTGCCGCTGAAGAGACCGCCCCGACCGCAGACGTCGCGGCTGGGGAAGGGACCGGCGACCGCACTGCCGGCCCGGAGGCCGCAGGAGCGCCGGACGCTGCACCGGCCGCCGACCCTTCCGCCTCCGCGGCTGGGCAGGGCGTCTACCTGGAGGCCGCCAACGGGGTTTTCATACAAGTCCCGTGGGCGTCCTCGTCTCGAGCACCCGCGGAGGGAGAGACCTTCGACGGAGAGGTCCTCGCCTCCGCCGGGCTGAAGGTCGTGGATGCGCCCGGCAGCAGCGACGAGCCCGAAGAGGAGAGACTCCTTCGTCGGCTCCTGGCCTTGTATCGGGCCAGGCAAGCGAAGTTGGAGTCTCGGGAGGCTCTGGCTGCCAAGGCTGGAGCTGACTTGGAGAAGCGTGCCGTGGAGCTCCGCGCCGCCAACCAGGCGGCCCTCCGAAACTTGGCGGAGGAGCGTGAAGAGCTTGCCGGGGCGCAGCAAGCATTTATCCTTGAGAAGGCTGAGGTAGAAGAGCAGCAGCGACTGGCCGCCGAGGAGCTGTCTCGGCGGGAGGGGGCACTCAACCAGCGGAAGGTCGACCTCGACAGCCACGAGGACGACCTCACCGCCCGGGAGCAAGCCATCGGCGGGGCCCTAAAGGAGGCGAGGGACGCTACCGCTACCGCGGAGACTGCCAAGAAGGATCTGGAGGCCAGGGTGGCGCAGCTGGAGTTGTTCCTGAAGGAGAGCGAAGACAGGGTCACCGCGCTCAACGTGGCGCGGAAGAAAGACGCCCATACCAATTCGGATTTGCAGGTACGCCTCTCCGATAAGGGCCAGGAACTCACTGTCGCCAGGGACTCCATTGCTGATTTAGAGCTGAAGGTCTCCACCCTGACCAGCTCGCTCGACGCCGCCCGGGACCGCGAGACGAAGCTGGAGGACGAACTCCGCAAGGAAAGGGCCTTGGTGGAGAGCGCCGCCGTCTCGCAGAACAACTTCAACCGGGCAGTGGAGCAGTGGACTGATGAGCTGGTCACCTCCATTGCCAATATTGACATGGAGATGATGGCGCTGAGGGCGGAGCATCTCGTGTACTCCCCGGACGAGAACCTCCCCCACAACGCCAAGTTGAGTCTGTTCTTCAGGGGAATTGCGCCGGCGCTTGCGCGGCTGCGGGAGAAGATCCCCGTGCAGCTGGCCGACGAGGTGCATCGGCTCTGCATGGGCACCATGGAGCGGGTCTTGTCGAAGATCGTCTACCGCAACCCCGGCATCAACCTCGTCAATGTCCTCCGCACCTTGCCGCCCGAAGCTGACCAGGAGGCGTTGAAGGCGCAGGTTGCCCACATCGTCGCCAAGGTGGGCAAGATCACGAGGCGTGAAGGCGACCGCGTAGATTAGATTCCTTTCTTTCTGCTTCCTTTGCCGCTGCAAAGCATGTTACGGACAAGAATCTGTTAGTATTGCGGCAAGTTATCTTTGTAATATACAGTCCTATTTTGAGCAACCAATGCAGTGTTATCTCCCTTGCTTTGGTCCCTTCACTTTGTATGCATCCCACCCTACGTTTTTAGGGAACTTGCCGGCAAAGGACCCTTGCCGCGAGCGCTGAGTGCTGGACTCTTAGCAGCCTGCTGGCAATACCTTTGCCGGCAAGAAACCTTGTCGCAGCTAGTCGCAGCACAGTTAGGTTGCTGAGCGAACTCGAAAATGAAGTAAGGGCGCGACACTTGTCGCAGCTCACTTAAGTTGTTGAGCGTGCTCGAAACAAAGTAAGGGTGCGGCTAGCCATGGGTAGGTTCCTCCGCGCACAGGTTTTCCATACAAAGTGTGGTTGTTCAAGGAAGACAACTAAAAAATTTGAAAAGTTTGAAATACTCAAACTTGGGTAACTTAGCTTTCATGGGTTGCTTGCTCCCCGAGAAGGCTTCTCTTTCTTGAACAGTACTTGGTTCATGCCTCCATCTCCTTCCCCCCCGGCAAACTTGTGCGCGAGGAATATTTCTTCTGCTTAAGAGGGAAAGAAAAAGAGGAGGAAAAACAAGTATAGGGCCTCATGGCTTGCTAATGCTTACCGGGGATGTGCGTTGCACAAGGTGTCAGATAATGCATGCAAATAACAAAGAAAAACATGGAAATGACAATTAGTGCGAAGCACAAAAGCTTTACTGATGCACGGGATCTGCGCCCGGCTTTGTACAAAGGTTTACATGCAACAGCGGCAAGACTTGTACAAAAGGTGGTTGCCGGAGCGGATCACGGCAACCGCGCCTTATGGGTGAAACTTGCGAAGATGCTCTTTGTTCCAGGAGTTGCTCACCGGTAAGCCTTTTTCGGTCTCAAGGCGGACAGCGCCGGGCCTTGATTCTTGTCTCACCCGATAAGGGCCTTCCCACCTCGGCGTCAACTTGTTGGAATTCTTGGCGGACTGAACACGCCGAAGAACAAGGTCGCCTTCCTCGAGACTCCTGGCCCTGACCTTGCGGCTATGATAGCGACGCAAGGCTTGCTGGTATCGAGCAGCTCGTACAGCAGCCTGGAGACGTTCCTCCTCAAGGAGCAATGCGTCATCTTGTCGCAGTTGCTGTTGCTCGAGCTCATCGTAAGCGAGCACTCGAGGAGATCCGTATACGAGTTCCGTGGGGAGAACTGCCTCTGCTCCATAGACAAGAGCAAAGGGTGTCTGTCCGGTGGCTCGATTTGGTGTCGTCCTGATTGACCAAAGAGCCGCCGGCAACTCCACTATCCAGTTTCTTCCGCACTTGTGCAGCCTGTCGAAGGTCCTTGTCTTGAGTCCGCGCAGCACTTCAGCATTGGCCCTCTCCGCTTGACCATTGCTCCTCGGGTGAGCAACAGAAGCGAAGCAGACCTTGGCGCCAAGGTCTTGGACGTACTGCATGAAGGTGCGACTTGTAAACGGTGTGCCGTTGTCGGTGATGATCCTGTTAGGGATTCCGAAACTGCAAACAATCGATCTGAAGAACCTGACTGCTGACTGTGCTGTCACCTTTCTCACTGGTTCCACTTCTGGCCACTTTGTGAACTTGTCGATTGCAACGTACAAGTACTCAAAGCCCCCGACTGCGTGGGGAAAGGGGCCGAGAATATCGAGCCCCCAGACCGAGAAGGGCCAGGACAAAGGGATCGTCTGGAGAGCTTGAGCTGGCTAGTGAATTTGCTTGGCATGGAACTGGCACGCTTCACACTTGGTTACTTGTGCAGTTGCATCTTGGAGGGCTTCTGGCCAGAAGAACCCTTGCCGGAACGCCTTCCCGGCAAGTGCCCTTGCGCCAATGTGGTGGCCACATATGCCTCCATGTATCTCTGCCAACAGCTTCTGTCCATCTTCCCTGGAAATGCACTTCAACCTGACACCATAGAGTCTTCTTCTGTACAGTTCATTGCCAACGAACTGGTACATACTTGACTGCCTGGTTATTTTCTCTATCTCTTCTGGCTCGTCGGGAAGTTATCCAGTTTGCAGAAAACGGACGATTTGCTGTGCCCATGCTGGAGCCTGAGGCTCAACAACAAGGACTAAAGGTATGAGGGCTGCTGCGGGAACCTCAGCTTCTACGGCAAGAACCTGCGGCTCTGCCGGAGCTGATGGTCCCCCGGCAAGCCTGCCGGGGCAAGGCTTGTCGGGAACGCCTGCTTCAACTGTACAGACCCTTGGATCTGCAGGAGCAAACTGTTCCTCAGCATCTTGGCTGTTGATCTTGGGGACCTTGGCGGCGGCTTCGGGAAGATCCGCCGGCAAGTAGTCGCCGGAGACCAACTTTCTCTTCTTGTTTTGCCCAACTGATGGTGTAACGGATGGCTGAGTTAACTTGAGCACGAAGGTCCCTGGTTCCACAGGTAACTTCATTGCAGCACACTTTCAGAGGCCATCTGCAATATCATTCTGAGCTCTTGGGACGTGCTCCATTTGCAGACCTTCAAAGTGTTCTTCAAGTTTCCTCACTTCATCAACATAAGCTTCCATCAAAGGGCTCTGGTAACTCTTATTCACTTGTCGGACCACCAACTGTGAATCTCCCCGCACAATCAACTTCTTGATCCCAAGCTCGGCCGCAATTCTGAGGCCGGCAAGCAAACCTTCATACTCTGCAGTATTGTTTGTCGCTTACTCCTTGGGAAAGTGCATCTGGACAACATACTTGAGGTGCTCTCCGGTGGGCGCTATGAGTACCACGCCGACACCGGCGTCTTGCAGCGAGAAAGCACCATCAAAGTACATTATCCATTCGCTGCTCGCTTCTTGGACGGGGACGCTTGTCTCTGGGACTTCTTCATCTGGCGTCGGGGTCCATTCCGCTATGAATTCTGCCAAAGCTCTGCTCTGTATGGTTGAAGTACTCTCAAACTTGAGACCAAAGCTTGACAGCTCCAGTGCCCACTCGACGATCCTACCTGTTGCTTCGGGATTCTGCAATATCCTCTTCAACGGAAAGCGAGTGACCACCGTTATCTCGTGTGCTTGGAAGTAATGGCGCAGCTTCCTTGAGGCCATGAGGAGGCCGAAAAGCAACTTCTGCACCCCCAGAGTATCTTGATCTAGCCCCCTGCAAGAGGGAACTTACGAAATACACTGGGCGTTGCACCATCTTCTTTCGCACTTCACCTTGTTCCTGCGCAGACTTGTCCTTGTCGGGGCCAGAGCTTGTCGGGGAAGCCCCCTGCTTGTTGCTGGATTCGCTTACCGGGGATGTGGGTTCCTCATCTGCCTCCCTCTCCGCTACTAACGCAGCACTAACCACTTGATTGGTTGCCGCTAGGTACAGCAGCAACTTCTCTTGTGGCCTAGGTGCGGCAAGTATCGGAGTGGAGGACAGGTATCCTTTCAAGTCTTGCAGTGCTGCCTCCGCTTCCGGAGTCCATTTCATAGGGCCTGCCTTTTTCAAAATTTTGAAGAAAGGCAGGGCGCGTTTTGTAGACATTGAAATGAACCTGCTGAGGGCAGCCACACAACCAGCAAGTCTTCTTACGTCCTTGACGCGCTTCGGGGCTTCAATCTGCTCGATGGCTTTTATCTTGTCGGGATTGGCTTCAATCCCCCTCTGGGACACAAAGAACCCGAGAAGCTTGCCGGAGGGAACTCCGAAGACGCACTTCTCAGGGTTCAGCTTGAGTTGGATCTTGCGCAGATTCTCAAAGGTTTCCTCTAAGTCCTGTATCAGGGTATCTTTGCTCTTGCTCTTGACCACTATATCATCCATGTAGGCTTCTATATTCCTGTGGATCTGTGGCTCAAAAGCAGTGTGCACCACCCTCGCAAATGTTGAGCCTGCATTCTTCAATCCAAAGGGCATGCGTATGAAGCAATATGTGCCGCATGGAGTAATGAATGCAGTCTTCTCTTCATCTTCCTTGGCCATGAATATCTGGTGGTAACCTGAGTATGCATCAAGGAATGAGAGCAACTCACATCCAGCTGTGGAGTCAACAATTTGGTCGATGCGCGGCAAGGGAAAGGGATCCTTGGGACAAGCTTTGTTCATGTCGGTGAAGTCTATACAAAGTCTCCACTTTCCATTAGCCTTTCGCACGACAACTGGATTGGCCAACCACGTGGGATGTATTACGCCTCTAACCAGGCCTGCTGCTTCTAACTTCTTTATCTCTTCAGCTATGAACTCTTGGCGCTCCACGGCTTGCTTCCTGACCTTGTGCTTGACGGGCCGCGCGTGGGGACAAACAGCAAGCTTGTGCTCCATTAACTTCCTGGGAACGCCGGGGATGTCAGACGGTTGCCATGCAAACACGTCGACATTCGCCCGCAGGAAGGCAACGAGCGCGCTTTCCTATTTGTGGTCGAGTGTAGCACTGATGGTGAAGGTACCACCAGTGTCGTCCTCCTTGGCGGACACCTTCTTGGTTGCCGGTGGAGCTGCCATTCCCTTCTTGCACTTGCCGGTGGAGCTCGATGGCGCGTCCTCGACGGCAGCGCAGCACTCCGAGGAGGTGCGTTTGCCGGAGTGGGCTCCAGAGCTCTTGCCGGACTTGGTCTTGTTCTTCCCCCCGGGAGCTTCAGCGGCAAGTGTGTTGCTTTCTGCTGCGGCTGCTGCATCCCGGTAGATCTTGTCGGCGCAGATAAGCGCGTCCTTCTTGTCGCCAGGGACAGAGATGACGCTTATCGGCCCCGGCATCTTGAGCATGTTGTATGCATAGTGGGAAGCTGCCATGAACTTGGCGAGGGCAGGACGGCCAAGTATCCCATTGTATGGTAATGGGATATCGGCAACATCAAACGTGATCCTCTCTGTCCTGAAGTTGAGCTCCCCGCCAAAGGTTACTGGCAGCGTAATCTTCCCCTTCAGCTTGCTCCTTCCCGGGTTGATCCCTTGGAACAACCCGGTTTCCTCGAGCTCGCTGTCGGGGATCTGTAGCTTTTTGATCACAGCTGAGGAGATCAAATTCAGGCCGGCCCCGCCGTCAACCAACATCTTGGTGACCTTGAGGTTGCGGATAGTTGGTGAGACCAACATCGGCAAGCACCCGACCGCAGTTGTGCGGTCAGGGTGGTCCTCAAGGTCAAAGATGATGGGCGTGCCGGACCACTTCAGCAGCCTGCGTGACTCGACGGGCGGCTCAGCTGCATTTACTTCTCGCACCCACTGCTTGAGTTGGCGGTGGGAAGTGTGCAGAGAGGCACCTCCGTCGACACACAGAACCTCTGTGGCCTTCTGGAACTCCTGCTCGCTGTTGTCTCCTTCTTCCATGTCATCATCGTCGTCTTCATCCTCATCCTTGTCGCGGCCCCGGGGAGGTCTATCACCTTGCCGCTACTTGGCCTTGCCGCGGCGTCCTCCCCTGCCATTGAACGGCCGCTTCTTGCTGGGCTCTCCTCCGCCTCCTTGGGCCTTCTCCTTGTCGCGACGCTCGTATTCAGCCTTCTACTGCTCTACGAGGTACTCGACTCTTTTGCAGTTCTGAAGATCGTGGCCTTTGGTGCGGTGGATCTTGCAGTACTGCTTGTCGGAGCCGTCCTGCTTGTCGGCTGCCACTACAGGGGCGGGCTCCTTGCCGGAACCGCCAGCATGTGCCTTCTTGGCGGGAGCCTCCTTGCCGGACTGCTCGACAACCAGCACCTCCTTGCTCTTCTTCTTTCTGTTATTTCGCCGCCGGTTTTTCCTTGCCGGGGCGGCATCCTCGCTGTCGCTTCCTCCTGCGCCAGTATCATCTCCGGGAAGTCTTCTCCCTTCTTCAGCGCGCGCGCACTTGTCAGCCAGAGCGTAGAGCTCGCTGACATCCCGGATCTTGGTCATGGCCATCTCCTCCCTCATCCGGCGGTTACGCACGTTCTGGTGAAACGCGCTGATAACCGCGGCAGGGTGGACGTCGGGAATGTTGTGCTGGACGCGGCTGAATCTTTGGATGTATTTGCGTAGGGACTCTCCCTCCTTCTGGGCGAGGATGTGGAGATCGCTCTCCTGGCCGTGGGGTTTGTGGCCGCCCGTGAAGGCGCCAACAAACTGGTGGCACAGATCTGCCCATGAGGAGATGGAGTTCTCCGGCAAGTGCATAAGCCAAGACCGGACGTTTGGCTTAAGCACTAGCGGGAAGTAGTTGGCTAGGATCTTCTCGTCGCGTCCCCCGGCAGCCTGCACCGCGATGGTGTAGATGCTGAGGAACTCCGAGGGGTGTGTCTTGCCGTCGTACTTCTCGGGTACGTCGGGCTTGAAATTCTTCATGCTGGGCCACTGGACTTGCCGCGGCTCACGGGTGAACGCAGGGCAACCTGCCGCGTACGGCAAGTCGCCTGGTTCACCGGGCGCGTGCGCGTCGACAGCGGTCCCAGCGCGTTGATCTGACTGTCTTCGGGCTTCTCATCGACGCTCGATGCGAGTCCGAGCATCCTCTTGTCGCCGGTCGTCTAGGACTTGGCGCTGATCGCGGCGAGCCCGCGGATCCGACGACGCCGTAGAGTCGTCGTCGACATTGATCCGGCGGGGTGGCGATTTCTGCTTCCGCGGCGGGGAGTGCACGGTAGTTGCACCCCCGGCGGTCTTGTCGCCATCGGCCTTCTCTTGGTCCACTTGCCGCGGCCGCGAAGTTGCCGGCTGCTGAGGCGCGTCGTTGTTGGCGAAGGCGATGAGACTCTGGATCGTTGCCCTCCAGTCTTCGGCCTTGTCTGCCGCTGGAAGGAAATCGAGGAGCAGCTGGGCCCTGGCCAGGGCCTTTGCTGGAGAAGAAGGAAATGGTGGCAAACGGTGCGAGGAGCGGGACACGCTCGGACTTCTAACCGCGTTAGAAGGAGCATGTTCCCGCCCCGGCGACCGCGCCTTGCTCGTACCAGCGCGCTGGCCTTGAGCATCCCGTGATCCTCCGGCTTGGCCACGCCCCAGCAAGCGTGTGGTACTTCCAGTACCACGCCGCTGCTGGTCTTGTACCTCCTGAGGGGGACGTGGTGCGTGCACGGACACCGAGGCTTTGGAATTCGCCCGGTCGTCCGTCTTGTCCTTGGACTTGGTGGCGCCGTGAGTTTCCTCGCCGGCGACCACCCTTCCGCCGGCGTCTCCTCCACCAACCGTTGGTTCTGGTGGCGGTGGAATCGACGCAGACGGGCCTCCGACCTCCGAAGCCTTCTTCTTCGGAGGCATGTCGTTGTAGCTGATGAAGTTGATGAAGCTGGAGAAGTTGATGAACAATGCGCCCGCGTGAGCGCCGGATCAGGTTCGCACAACCTCGACGCCCCCTACCTGGCGCGCCAAAGATGTCGGGGGAAACTGTCCTCCCACGAGCACCTATGGGACCGGAGCCCCTTCTACGTTGCGGTAAGGGAGCGGAGGGAGCACGGAGAGCAGATCGAGGAGCGCACGCGGGCAGTTTTACCCAGGTTCGGGCCGCGCGGACGCGTAAAACCCTACTCCTGCTTAGGTTGTATTGAGTTCTTGAGCTCGGGAGCTTGAAGATCTACAGTACTAGGTACACCGAGCGAGAGAGTTGTCTAGGTTTCGAACCTCCTCTACGTTGTGCATGGGCCTCCTTTTATAGCTCAAAGGGGTCACTGACAGGTGTCAACGTAGAGGAGGGTAAAAGTGTAAATTTGGTGGTAGTTGCAACAGTGCATGAACAGTATATGAACAGTGGTCTTCACCTAACTTTGACAGTGGGGGACAAGGGCATTAAATGCCCGTCGCCGTCGCCCCCAAAAGCGTCCGTCCATGCTTCTCCGTTCGCCACGGCGGTAGCCTAGTCACCGTGGCCTGCCACCGCGTGCCCCAGGCTGTACAGCCGTCTGCCACGTGCCCCTGGAAGGGCCCCAGGGCGACGCATGGGCAGATGAGCTGGAGCGCAGGCACACGGCGTAGGTTTCCCCGGCAAGCATCTTGCAGGGGTCGTGATCTTGCCGGGCCCGGAAGCTTGTCGCTCTCCGGGTCCTTCCGGGGCGCATGATGCGCCGAGGCATCTCTTGAGATATGTATTCCTTGGCCTTCCTGGCAAGCTCCTCTTGCCAGGGTCTTGTGCTAAAGTGATAACCTTGAGCCAAGTGCGGCCTTCCCGGCAATCTCCTCTTGCCGGGGCCTTGATCTTCTGACTTGTATACTTTGTTCTTGAATGGCTTTATAGGGACCAGAAAGGTTCTTGGCGAGCACGTGGTAAGCCCTGCCACGGGAAGCTGCTACTGCCCGTGCACAAGTTGGGGTACTAAGGTACCCCTATCTTAGTACACCGACAGTAAGAAGCATCACCCTAATGATGATCATTGCAACAAGTAGTGGGCATAGCAAAATAAGCATCCCCAAGCTTAAGGTTTTGTATATCATTAGCACAATTTTCATTCATAGAATTTGTCATAACATCGTTGCAATCATCCTTTTCAATTGAGGAACTATTATGAATCACTTTATGAATTTCTTTTAACACTTCATCACAATTTTTAGATTCACGAATTTCAAGCAAAACCTCATAAAGATAATGTAGCGCACTTGACTCACTAGCAATTGCTTTATCATAATTGTTTTTTATAAAAATATTAGCAAATGGATGAGGATCCATAACACTTTCCTGTTGAATTTGAGTAAACACAATTATGCCAAGTAAACGAGCAAACAAACCAAGTAAGACATAAGGGCGAATAAAAAGGAAAATATGTTTGTGTTTTTCTGAAAACGTTTTAGAAGTGGGGGAGATGAAAACAAGAGGCAAATGGAAAATAATGTAAGTGCAAGAGATGAGAGTTTATGACAAGTACTTGGTAGGCTTGAAGTAGACCCCCCGGCAACGGCGGTTGAAATTCTTCCTGCTACTTCTTGAGCTTGCATTGATTATTTTTACTTGAATAGGAAAGGGTGATGTAGCAAAGTAGAGATAAGTATTTCCCTCAGTTGAGAACCAAGGTATCAATCCATTAGGAGGTACAAGCAAGTTTCCAATATATGCACCTGCACAAAGTAACAAACGCTTGCACAGAACACGGAAAATGGGTTGTCAATCCCTTCAACGTCACGGACAAGAGTGAGATCTGATTGATATAGATTTTAAACTAAAGTAAAAAAGCTAAATAAAGTAAACACAAAATAATTTTATCAAGATATTTATGGTTTTTTGGTTTTATAGATCTGAAAATATAAGATGGAAAATAGACCCGTGGCCCATAGATTTCCCTAGAGGCTTCTCTCTTGAATAAAGCATACGATGGGTAAACAAATTACTATCGAGCAATTAAAAGAAAAGTGCAAAGTTATGACGATATCTAAGGCAATGATCATGAATATATGCTTCACGTCTGTGACAAGTAGACCGAAACGATTCTGCATCTACTACTATTACTCCACACATCGACGGACTCATACCTGCATCTAGAGTATTAAGTTCATAAGAACAGAGTAGCGCTTTGCTACTTCTCGAGCTTGCATTGTATTCCCTCGAAGAAGAAATGGTGATGCAGCACAGTAGCGTAAGTATTTCCCTCAGTTTTTAAGAACCAAGGTATCGATACAGTAGGAGACCAAGTGCGAGTCCCTCGCACCTGCACAAACAAATAAGAACTTCGTAGCCAACGCGATAAGGGGTTGTCAATCCCTTCACGGTCACTTACGAAAGTGAAATCTGATAGATAGGATAGGATAATATTTTTGGTATTTTTGGTATAAGAACAGAAAGTAAAGAAAGTAAATAAGCAACGGCAACAGAAATTGGAAGGAAAGTAATATGATAAAGATATACCCGGGGGCCATAGGTTTCACTAGTGGCTTCTCTCATGATAGCAGAATTATATGGTGGGTGAACAAATTACTGTCGAGCAACTGATAGAAAAGCGCATAGTTATGAGAATATCCAGGCATGATCATTGTATATAGGCATCACGTCTGTAACAAGTAGACCAATACGATTCTGCATCTACTACTATTACTCCACACATCGACCACTATCTAGCATGCATCTAGAGTATTAAGTTCATAAGAACAGAGTAACGCCTTAAGCGAGATGACATGATGTAGAGTGATAAACTCAAGCAATATGATATAAACCCCATCTTTTTATCCTCGATGGCAACAATACAATACGCGCCTTGCTGCCCCTGCTGTCACTGGGAAAGGACACCGCAAGATTGAATCCAAAGCCAAGCACTTCTTCCATTGCAAGAACTATAGATCTAGTAGGCCAAACCAAACCAATAATTCGAAGAGACTTGCAAGGATATTATAATCATACATAAAAGATTTCAGAAAAGAATCAAATATTGTTCATAGATAATCTTGATCATAAACCCACAATTCATCGGATCTCGACAAACACACCGCAAAAAGATTACATCGAATAGATCTCCTCGAAGATCGAGGAGAACTTTGTATTGAGATCCAAAGAGAGAGAATAAGCCATCTAGCTAATAACTATGCACCCGAAGGTTTGTGGTAAACTACTCACAACTCATTGGTGAGGCTATGGTGTTGATGTGGAAGCACTCCGTGATCGATCCCCCCTCCGGCGTAGCTCCAGAATAGGCCCCAAGATGGGATCTCACGGGAACAGAAGGTTGCGGTGGTGGAATTAGGGTTTTCTCTGTTGCATCGATGTTTTCTGGGTACATGGATATATATATAGGAGGAAGGAGGGCATCGGGGGAGCCAGAGGGGGCCCACGAGGGTGGGGGCGCACCTGCCCCCCCCCCCTGGGCGCACCCTGGACCCTCGTGGCGGCCTCTCTTGTTCCCTCGCATGTAGTCCAAGTCTTCTTGGTAGATACGGTTCCAAAAATAAGTCTCCCGAAGGTTTCATTCCGTTTGGACTCCGTTTGATATTCCTTTTCTGCGAAACAATGAAATAGGCAAAAAAACAACAATTTGCACTGGGCCTTGGGTTAGTAGGTTAGTCCCAAAAATAATATAAAAGTGTATAATAAAGCCCATTAAACATCCAAAACAAAATATATAATAGCATGGAACAGTCAAAAATTATAGATACGTTGGAGACGTATCAAGCATCCCCAAGCTTAATTTCTGCTCGTCCTCGAGTAGGCAAATGATAAAAACAGAATTTTTGATGTGGAATGCTAACCAACATAATTCTCAATGTAATTTATTTTATTGTGGCATGAATGTCTAGATCCGAAAGATTCAAGAGAAAAGTCTATAATAATACTTCAAGCATACTAACAAAGCAATTGTGTCTTCTCAAAATAACATGGCCAAAGAAAGTTATCCCTACAAAACCATATAGTCTGGCTATGCTCCCTCTTCATCACATAAAATATTTAAATCATGCTCAACCCCGGTTTCAGCCAAGCAATTGTTTCATACTCAATTTTTTTCAAAGCTTTCAACTTTCCCGCAATACATGAGCATGAGCCATGGATATAGCACTATAGGTGGAATAGAGTGGTGGTTGTGGGGAAGACAAAAAGGAGGAAAATAGTCTCACATCAACTAGGCGTATCAATGCGCTATGGAGATGCCCATCAATAGATATCAATGTGAGTGAGTAGGGATTGCCATGCAACGGATGCACTAGAGCTATAAGTGTATGAAAGCTCATCAAAAGAAACTAAGTGGGTGTGCATCCAACTTGCTTGTTCATGAAGACCTAGGGCATTTGAGGAAGCCCATCGTTGGAATATACAAGCCAAGTTCTATAATGAAAATTCCCACTAGTATATGAAAGTGACAAAAGCAGAGACTCTCTATCATGAAGATCATGGTGGTACTTTGAAGCACAAGTGTGGAAAAGGATAGTAGCATTGTCCCTTCTCTCTTTTCTCTCATTTTTTTGGAGGGGCTTTCTTTTTTTTATTACTAGCCCCTCTCTTTTTTTTGGGCCATCTCTTTTTTTGGCCTGTCCTCACATGGAACAATGCTCCAATAATGAAGATCATCACACTTTTATTCACATCCAACTCGAAGCTAGAACAAAATATGACTCTATCTGAATGATGATGAAGCATGTCATATGAACGGAACGGTGGAAAGTTGGATGGCAATATATCTCAGAATGGCTATGGAAATGCCATGATAGGTAGGTATGGTGGTTGTTTTGAGGAAGGTATATGGTGGGTGTATGGTACCGGCGAAAGTTGCGCAGTACAAGAGAGGCTAGCAATGGTGGAAGGGTGAGAGTGCGTATAATCCATGGACTCAACATTAGTCATAAATAACTCATATACTTATTGCAAAAATATATGAGTTATCAAAACAAAGTACTCAAAGCATACTCCTAGGGGAAGGGTTGGTAGGAGTTAACCATCACGTGATCCCGACCTCCACACAAAGGATGACACTCAATAAATAAATCATGCTCCAACTTCGTCACATAACGGTTCACCATACGAGCATGCTACGGGAATCACAAACTTTAACACAAGTGTTTCTCAAATTCAAAAGTACTCCACTAGCATGACTCTAATATTACCATCCTCATATCTCAAAACAATCATCAAGTATCAAACTTGTCATATCATCCAATGCACTTATATGAAAGTTTTTACTATACTCATCTTGGATGCCTATCATATTAGGACTAGTTTTATAACCAAAGCACATTACCATGCTGTTCTAAAAGACTCTCAAAAGGATATAAGTGAAGCCTGAGAGATCAACAATTTCTACAAAATAAAACCACCACCATGCTCTAAAAGATATAAATGAAGCACTAGAGCAAAACTATCTAGTTCAAAAGATATAAGTGAAGCACATAGAGTATTCTAATAAATTGTAATTCTAATTTTATCTCTCTCAAAAGGTGTGTCCAACAAGGATGATTGTGGAAAACAGAAAAGCAAAGACTCAAATCATACATGACGCTCCAAGCAAAACACATATCATGTGGTGAATAAAAATATAGTCCCGAGTAAAGTTGCCGATATATGAAGACGAAAGAGGGGATGCCTTCCCGGGGCATCCCCAAGCTTAGGCTTTTGGTTGTCCTTGAATTTTACCTTGGGGTGCCTTGGGCATCCCCAAGCTTAGGCTCGTGCCACTCTTTGTTCCATAGTTCATCAAAGCCATACTCAAAACTAGAAAACTTCACAACACAAAACTTAGCCAAAAATCTTGTGAGCTCCGTTAGTATATGAAAAAAAAACCGCCACCCAAAGGTACTGTAATGAACTCATTCTTTGTTTATATTGGTGTTAAACCTATTGTATTCCAACTTCCCCATGATTCACACCCCTCGATACTACTCATAGATTCATCAAAATAAGCAAACAACACACGAAAAACAGAATCTGTCAAAAACAGAACAATCTGTAGTAATCTGTAACTTTTGAATACTTCTGTAACTATGAAAAAATGAAATAAATTTGTAAACGTGAGGAATTTGTCTATTAATCATCTGCAAAAATAATCAACTAAAAAGCACTCTCCAGTAAAAAATTACAGCCAATCTCGTCAGCGCTAAAGTTTCTGTTTTTTACAACATGATCACATAAACTCCACACAAGTCTTCCCAAAGGTTCTACTTGGCACAAACACTAAATAAAACACAAAACCACATCTAAACAGAATTTAGATGCAATATTTATTCCTAAACAAAAGCAAAAACAAATAAAATAAAATTGGGTTGCCTCCCAACAAGCATTATCGTTTAACGCCCCTAGCTAGGCACGATAGAAGAATAGATCTAGGTATTGCCATCTTTGTTAGGCAATCCATAAGTGGCTCTCATAATGGATTCATAAGGAAATTGATTTTCTTTCTAGGAAAGTGTTCCATGTCTTCCCTTAACGGAAATTGGAATCTAATATTTCCTTCCTTCATATCAATAATTGCACCAACCGTTCTAAGGAAAGGTCTCCAAGAATAATAGGACATGAAGGATTGCAATCTATATCAAGAATGATGAAATCTACGGGCACATAATTCCTATTTGCAACAATAAGAACATCATTAATCCTCCCCATAGGTTTCTTCACGGTAGAATCCGCAAGATGCAAATGTAAAGAACAATCATCAAGTTCATGGAATCCTAACATATCACACAAAGTTTTTGGAATTGTAGAAACACTGGCACCAAATCACACAAAGCAAAGCATTCATGATCTTTAATTTTAATTTTAATTGTAGGTTCCCACTCATCTTAAAGCTTTCTAGGGATAGAAACTTCTAATTCAAGTTTTTCTTCATAAGATTGCATCAAAGCATCAACTATGTGTTTGGTAAAAGCCTTAGTTTGACTATAAGTATGTGGAGTATTTAGCACGGATTGCAACAAGGAAATACAATCTATTAAAGAGCAATTAACATAATTGAATCCCTTGAAATCCAAAATAGTGGGTTCGTCACTATGCAAAGTTTTAATCTCTTCAATCCCACTTTTAACAATTTTAGCATCAAGATCTAAAAGCTCCGAATCATCACGACGCCTTTTAATTACAGTAGACTCATCTCCAGTCCCATCTTTATCAAGATTCATACTAGAAAACAAGGATCTAATAGGAGACACATCAATCACTTTCAAATCTTCATGTTTATTTTTATGATAACTAGAAGAACACACTTTCATAAAGCAATCTTTATTAGCACGCATCCTAGCGGTTCTTTCTTTGCACTCATCAAGGGAAATTCTCATGGATTTGCGAGACTCATTGATATCATGCTTAGGTGGAATAGATCTAAGTTTCAAATAATCAACAACAAGAGTAATTCTATCCATGTTTCTAGCCAACTCATCAACCTTAAGCAATTTTTCTTCAAGCAAGGCATTGAAATTCTTTTGCGAATTCATAAACTCTTTAACACTAGTTTCAAATTCAGAGGGCATCTTACCAAAATTTCCATAAGAGTTATTGTAGGAATTGCGATAATTATTAGAGGAATTACTAGGAAAAGGCCTAGGATTAAAGTTTCCTCTATAACCATTGTTACCGAAATTATTCCTACCAACAAAATTCACATCCAAAGATTCATTATTATTTTCATTCAATGTGGATAAAGGCATATCATTAGGATCGGAAGAAACACTCTTAGTGGCAAATAATTTCATAAGTTCATCCATCTCTCCACTCAAAACACCAATGTCTTCAATAGCATGGACTTTTATACTAGTAGATCTTTCGGTGTTCCATTGAGAGTAGTTAACCATAATATTATCTAGGAGTTTGGTAGCTTCTCCTAAGGTGGTTTCAATGAAAGTGCCACCGCGGCCGAATCTAAAAGATTTTTAGAAGCAAAATTCAAGCCAGCATAAAAGTTTGGTACAATCATCCATAAGTTCAAACCATGTGTAGGGCAATTACGTATCATTAATTTCATTCTCTCCCAAGCTTGTGCAACATGCTCATGATCTAGTTGCTTAAAATGCATAATATCGTTTCTAAGAGAGATAATCTTAGCCGGAGGAAAATACTTAGAGATAAAGGCGTCTTTGCACTTTTTCCATGAATCAATACTATCTCTAGGCAAAAAGGAAAACCAAGTTTTAGCACGATCTCTAACTGAAAATGGAAATAGCTTCAATTTAACAATATCATTATCCGTATCCCTCTTCTTTTGCATATCACACAAATCAACAAAGTTGTTTAGATGGGTAGCGGCATCTTCACTAGGAAGGCCAGAAAATTGATCTTTCATGACAAGATTCAACAGAGCAGCATTGATCTCACAAGCTTCAGCATCTGATATAGGAGCAATAGGCGTGCTAATAAAATCATTATTGTTGGTATTGGAGAAGTCACACAATTTGGTATCGTTTTGAGCCATAGTGGCAAGCAAGCAATCCAACACTCAAGCAAACAAGAGGCAAGCGAACGGTAAACACACGGAAAAAGAAGGGCGAATAAAACGGCAAGGGTGAAGTGGGGGAGACGAAAATGAGAGGCAAATAAAGTAGTGCGAAGGATAAGGGTTTGTGATAGGTACTTGGTATATGACTTTTGCATAGATCTCCCCGGCAACGGTGCCAGAAATTCTTCTTGCTAATTCTCGAGCTTACGTTGTATTCCCTCGAAGAGGAAAGGGTGATGCAACAGAGTAGCGTAAGTATTTCCCTCATTTTTTGAGAACCAAGGTATCATTCCAGTAGGAGACCAAGCGCGAGTCCCTCGCACCTGCATAAACAAATAAGAACTTCACAGCCAATGCGATAAGAGGTTGTCAATCCCTTTACGGTCACTTACGAAAGTGAGATCTAAACGATAGGATAGGATAATATTTTGGTATTTTTGGTATAAGAACGGAAAGTAAAGAAAGTAAATAAGCAACGACAACCGAAATTGGAAGGAAAGTAATATGATAAAGATAAACCCCGGGGGCATAGGTTTCACTAGTGGCTTCTCTCATGATAGCAGAATTCTACGGTGGGTGAACAAATTACTATCGAGCAAGTGATAGAAAAGCACATAGTTATGAGAATATCTAGGCATGATCATTGTATATAGGCATCACATCCGTAACAAGTAGACCAAAATGATTCCGCATCTACTACTATTACTCCACACATTGACCGTTATCCATCATGCATCTAGAGTATTAAGTTCATAAGAACGGAGTAACGCCTTAAGAAAGATGACATGATATAGAGGGATAAACTCAAGCAATATGATATAAACCCCATCTTTTTATCCTCGATGTCAACAATACAATACGTGCCTTGCTTCCCCTGCTGTCACTGGGAAAGGACACTACAAGATTGAACCCAAAGCCAAGCACTCCATTGCAAGAACTATAGATCTAGTAGCCCAAACCAAACCAATAATTCGAAGAGACTTGCAAGGATATTATAATCATACATAAAATGATTTCAGAAAAGAATCAAATATTGTTCATAGATAATCTTGATCATAAACCCACAATTCATCGGATCTCGACAAACACACCGCAAAAAGATTACATCGAATAGATCTCCTCGAAGATCGAGGAGAACTTTGTATTGAGATCCAAAGAGAGAGAAGAAGCCATCTAGCTAATAACTATGGACCCGAAGGTCTGTGGTAAACTACTCACAACTCATTGGTGAGGTTATGGTGTTGATGTAGAAGCACTCCGTGATCTATCCCCCCTCCGGCGGAGCTCCGGAATAGGCCCCAAGATGGGATCTCATGGGAACAGAAGGTTGCGGCGGTGGAATTAGGGTTTTCTCTGTTGCCTCGATGTTTTCAGGGTACGTGGATATATATAGGAGGAAGGAGGGCATCAGGGGAGCCATTGGCGGCCCACGAGTGTGGGTGCGTTCCTGCCCCCCCTCCGGCGGAGCTCCGGAACAGGTCCCAAGATGGGATCTCATGGGAACAGAAGGTTGCGGCGGTGGAATTAGGGTTTTCTTTGTAGCCTCGATGTTTTCAGGGTACGTGGATATATATAGGAGGAAGGAGGGCATCGGGGGAGCCAGAGGGGGCCCACGAGGGTGGGGGCGCGCTTGCCCCCTGGGCATGCCGTGGACCCTCGTGGCCGCCTCTCTCGTTTCCTCGCGTGTACTCCAAGTCTTCTGGGTAGATACGATTCCAAAAATAACTCTCCCGAAGGTTTCATTCCGTTTGGACTCCATTTGATATTCTTTATCTGCGAAACACTGAAATAGGCAAAAGTAGCAATTTGAACTGGGCCTTGGGTTAGTAGGTTAGTCCCAAAAATAATATAAAAGTGTATAATAAAGCCCATTAAAAATCAAAAAAAGAATATATAATAGCATCGAACAATCAAATCTTATAGATATGTTGTAGATGTATCACGCTTTAAGCAAGATGACATGATTTTGAGGGATAAACTCAAGAAATATGATATAAACCCCATCTTTTTATCCTTGATGGCAACAATGCAATACATGCCTCGCTACCCCTTCTGTCACTTGGTGAGGACACCGCAAGATTGAACCCAAAACTAAGCACCTCTCCCAAGGCAAGAACTACCAATCTAGTTGGCCAAACCAAACCAATAATTTGAAGAGAAATACAAAGATATCAAATCATGCATATAAGAATTCAGAGAAGACTCAAATAATATTCATAGATAATCTGATCATAGATCCACAATTCATCGGATCTCGACAAACACACCGCAAAAGAAGATTATATTGAATAGATCTCCAAGAACATAAAGGAGAACATTGTATTGAAGATCAAAGAGAGAGAGAAGAATCCATCTAGATACTAGCAATGGACCTACGTATGTGGTTAACTACTCATGCATCATCGGAGGGGCAACAACGTTGATGTAGAAGCCCTCCGTGATTGAATCCCCCTCCGACAGAGTACCGAAAAGGCCTCCAAATGGGATCACACGAGGTCAGCGACCTACCGTAGTGTAAACGTATTTTCGTTGCTCTCTCTAGGATTTCTGGAATATTTGAGAATATATATGGAAAAGAGGTGGTGCAGGAGAGTCACGGGGGGGGGG
>LR738712.1:466095303-466129904 GCA_902687465.1 Secale cereale | reverse complement strand
GCCCAGGGGGCGCGCCCCTACGTCTTGTGGCCACCCCGTGGCTTTCATGCCCCCTACGCCAAGTCTCGTAGGTGTGTTTCTGTCCAGAAAAAATCATCGCGAAAGTTTTATTCCATTTGGACTCCGTCTGATTTTCCTTTTATGCGAAACTCAAAAACAAGGAAAAAACAGAAACTAGCACTGGGCTCTAGGTTAATAAGTTAGTCCCAAAAATAATATATAATAGCATATTAATGCATATAAAACATCCAAAGTTGATAATATAATAGCATGGAACAATCAAAAATATAGATACATTGGAGATGTATCACATTTCCATAATTAAAGATAGAGAACAACTTGGAAGAGAAAATAAAAAGTACTTAGTGATAAAGCAAACACTACAATAAAAACCACTTCCGTGATGATACGTGTTTGTCATAGTAGGTCATGTTTTCTATCATGCATGTACATCCATGACAATTTTATGATAGAATCAATATAGTCATACATGTGCCGTCGTAGAAGTGTTCATGTGAATACCAAAATAATCATCACAGAAGTGTCCACTTCCATGCCAATAAATTTCGCGTCATGGAAGTGCTTTCGTCAAGGGTAACCGACACGTGGCATCCAGTGTAACTGGTCGCCGTTAAGCTATCTGTTCCGGTTTTGGATCCGATAACCCGCTAACAGGCACGACCAAAGCCGATTTTCCATGTGTAAAATTCTCATTGGCCGACGGAACCACGTGCCAGCTTTGTGTTGGCACAGATGTCACTCATCCAATGGGCGAGACGCACCTATGATTTGTTGACACGTGGAATGGCCCAAAAGTGGCCCATAAATATTAAATGGGAAGGCCCAACTAAAGGCCCACAAGATTTTGTAGACCATAAAGGGTCAGCCCAGCTAAAGGCCCACAAGATTTTGGGCCGGCTCATTAACAAGCTGCCATGTTTTGGGCCAAATGCAGGCCTATATTTGATCAGGTCCATTAACAGCCTGCAACGTTCTGGGGCTAATAAGGGCGCTTGTGAGATCCGGCCCGTTAATAGCCTACCATGTTCTGGGCCGTATTATGGCCCATATCAGATCCATCCCGCTAGAACCCTGTCAAGTTTTGGGACAAATGACGGCCCATATCAGATCCGGCCCTTTAAGAACCTTTCATTCTTTGGGCTAAATTATGGCCCATATAAGATTCGGCCCGTCAACTAGACGTTGTGCTTTTGGGCCCACTTGAGGCCCGGTTAGGATTTCTATTTGCTAAATGCCCATTTAATAGTACGGTCAGATATTAGTTTTGGCATGTTAAAGGCCAGTTTAACATTTTGGCCCTATATTTATTTAGGCATGTTAAAAGCCCATCATATAGTTGGGCCTATTTATGGCCTGCTTTGCATCCGGCCTGCTCAAAGCATATAATCTGATTGGGCCAACCAAGGACCGAGAACAAATTTGGCATGTTAAGAGCATGTGATGTGATTGGCACAATCACGGGCCGGGGTCTATTTTGGCCTGTTGTCGGCCCGTGAGCTGTTCGACACATTTTCGGCCCAACCTAATTTTCAGCCTACTAAAAGCCCATAGAATTTTCTAGCCAACCTAGGGCCGGCGGTTTACTCGGCCTATTAAAGGCCCGAAACTACTAGTCGGCCAGTTTACATTTAAGCATGTTAACGGACCGAGATGACTAGGCCCATAATGCGGCCTATATATAGTGATTTGCATGCCGGCCCGGTTATGTACCGTAATTTTATGTTTTGGCCCGTTTACTTTTCATAGAGTGAAGACATGATATATATATATATATATATATATATATATATATATATATATATATAACAGCAGCATCGTGAAGAAGAAAAAACCTAAACTATACAATAAAGAAATTACGGCATATTACATCCACTTGGCATCAAAGTTAGCCACAAGTGATAATAAAGCACAGGCAGACATCAGATTACATACACTGAGCATAAAAGATCGCCACCAGTGCAAATAAACACAGCGACAAAATAATATAAAAAACTGACAACACTTCAATAGAGTTCAAGAAAGGTTAGCCCTGCTCGGGAGCTGCAGCGCAAGCAGCTGAGCAAGTTGATGAGACTACGCTTGTTTGACACTTATATCCTCCAACTCTTGTTGCATAGCATCAGTGGACGCACTAGACTTATCGTTGATCTTCCATAGAGATTGGAGTTCAAGCAGGGGTTCAACTGAACCATGTCTTACCGCTTGAAGTTGAGACCGAAGAAGTTTTACAGATTCAGGTGGCGACTTCACCGAGCTTGTGTCACTGCTATTAGCGAGTAACTTAAACACTACATCAAGACATGACTTTGGAGTTGTATCGCTATCTCCAAGATTTGTTGCGTTCTTCCCTACAATATATGTTAGAGGGACATGTAATGGGTTCGTCTCACTATCGTTGTGGCAGTTCTTCATGGGGTCAGAGGTATCACTCTGAAAGAGAAACAATCAGACAGATGACAGGTTTTGTACATATAAGTGTCAGTGCTGATGATACATCACATTTCTTATTGGCAAATAAAGAGACACAATTTAAAATAGCATTAACACAATATGGTATTGTTCAGGTTAAGACATGGCAGAAAATGACATTGTGAAGGAGTTGTTAGCTTCATGACACCACTGGATTAGAGATCAAGTACTCAAGCATATATGCGGAGATAAAGAACACATAAGTATCAAAGGTTAGTGTGTTGTTAATTTATCCCATTTCAGATTGGCAAATAAAGAGACGGTTTAAGTAATAGTAGAATAATAAGGCATTGATCATAGTTAAGACATTGCAAAATATGACATTGTGTTGTAGTGGGTAGTTTCGCCACACCATTGGATTACGGATCAAGAACAGAAGCATACATGTCGTGCAAAAGAAGATCACTTGCTCCGTATGGTTTAATCTACTTGGTATGAAGAAGGAACTTGGTTGTACAACTGAAAACTTAAATTAAGAAGGACAAACTTATGTTTATGAACTTCATAATAAACTTTAAACATGCAATTTGATGCAAACACCAAAAATAAACAACTGTAGCAGTCTTGCCTAACCAAATATGCACAACAAAGTTTGAAGGCTTGAGAAGGACAACCATACATTAGTGGTGAAGACTGGCTCTATAAAGCCCTTGTCCATGCTGATGGGGCCACAATTCAAGAAGTTTACCACAAAATCTTCTTCATAAGCATTGCCTTTATTATACATTTTGTTAAGAGAAAATATAGATGTGATAATATAAGAAAAAATGGAGAATATTTAAGATAAGATGAAGAGTGATGCTACATACCCAACTAGCTATAAATGTAAGTACGTCGACACATGCAAAAGGTACTGCCAACAGCAATCCAGAGCTAAACTTCTCCAGTACCATAGGTTTTATCCAACCTTATGGTAAGAGTAAATATAGATCTGATGTGTAGAAAATGGAGGACAAAGGAAAATAAGATGCAGAGTGATGGTACATGAACAACTAGCTATCAATATAAGTACACTGATTAAGGACAACAAGTACTTACAAGAACAATGCAGAGCTAAACTTTCTCATTGGCATTGGGTATATTCTACATTAAAGTAACCATTAATATGGATCTGATAATTTGGAGCGAACAATTGATAAGCAAGCTATCATGCATACTGCTGTCACATAATAAACCAGGTATGAATGCAAGTACAGTGATATAGGACAACATGTACTAACAAGAGCAAAGCATCAAGCAACATATTTGGGATATCCTATCATCCTTTTCAAATCGGAATTCTTCTTCGAGCAGATTTCTTGCAAAAGAGATTCATAAGGCACATGCGGAAAAGTAGAAGTTCAAATTGTCATGTGATATCATATACAATACCTCATCCTGGGAATGAGACCAGTGAATAACAAGGTTTTTCCATTCAATGTCTTCTAAATTTAGCACAGGAGACTTCGCCGGAAATTCATTTATAGACTTGCCATCAAAGTGTGTTTTCCATGGGTAACACAGATACTGCTGCAATGCTTCCTTGAAAAGTGCAAGCAAGCTTTGCTTTTCATGACTATCCAGATTGACCCTCGCCTACTTACAACAATGTAATGTAAATCATTGATGTGTTCAATCAGTAGAAAACAAGATAGTAATCACCATGAATAATAGCACTTACACATAAGTGAGATAGGAAGATGTGAAAATGGTGTTTGTCTTCACTATAATATCCCCGTGATGGGAATATATGCACGTAGTTCCTAACAACATTGAAAGCATTGTCTTTTAAACTGGGAATAATTGGAATGACGTTCCAATCGGCAGGAATTGGCCGCCTCTGCAGTTGGGATAGGTCTTCGGCAGGTGGACTTGTTGTACTTTTTGCTGGAGTGGGATTTTTCTATGGTACGGCTAATGCTATGGCAACCAAAATCAGCATACCTTTTGCTCGAGTGCAAGTCATGTGTGGTGGGGCTAGTGGTGTGGCCAGTGAAGTATGTGTACAATCTACTGGAGTCGGTCATATGTTTTGTGTCATTGGTTGTAGAGCCAATAAAAGTGGGTGCTATCTGGTTTCTCCGGCACCACCATGTTTTTCAAGGACTTTGCTGGTGCTCCTTAGGTTCGGCAATCACACTCTTCCTTTTTGATGTTTGATGCACAACAACAACATCTGAGTGGAAAAACATGTTATGATGTTAGATGGAATATGTATTGATAATGGATGGGCATGACATCTTGACATATATGATGAGTAAACTAAGCAGATGGCGGTGCAACAAAGTAGAAGAAATGCACGACACCTTATGCAAGATACGTGCAATCAATAAAACCTTGCCAAATTAGAACATGCACCTTGATGGGTGAATAGGATAGGCCATCTGCCTTTGACTGCTCAAGGTCAGAATAGTCATTAGGATCATATTTTGAACAAGAACCTACAGGTGGGGAGCGTATGAGTTTCATTACATCCAGAATGGAACTCAATGCGTTGGTGCTTAGTTTGTTAGTCATTGCAATGTTCCATGATATTCTTCTGATGCACGCATTCTCATATTCATTGTGATTATGTACAATATCTGAGAAGCATGAAAACATAAATATTAGTGAGATTATCTTTGTAATGTAGAAGATATTCTAATACAATAGGGCTCCCTATAACCCCTTGTGTGCTATCACTGGATTTTGATGAGGGAGGCCATGTGTGATGTAATATGGTGTGTGCATTAATATAATCTGGCACAAGTACATAAAAAATAGGCTCCCTGTTGGAGCTCCAGAAGTAAGGATAGTTGGCATATGATAGGTTCATAATATACTGTATAGAAAGTTTATTGCCAAACCATGATAACAAGAGCACACAACAACTAGGCAGATCGTGGTGTACATAAAAGGGGTACACCATAACTAGCATATATAAATCAGGAAAGTGGAACTTCCTGGAAAATATGGTGTTGTATTGCCGCTCCTAATTGAGAGCCTATTGATCACCTACATGCCAGCTCTATCAGATGTTGACAGCAGATGTCCTTGCTCCCCTTCCTGACAAGGAACATACTGTAGTCACTAAATACAAAATAACAAAAGACGAACATGTTAAAGAACAGAAGAGGAAGCATATTCTTGAGATTCCACTTCTTTCTATACTATGTTGGTTGCCCACTCATCACAGGGCCCAAAGAAATGCAATTACATGTCGTCTCTGTATATGTGGCCACATGCATTTGGGAAATCAAGTGGGAGGATCAGCTGACCAATTAAATGTGTGTGTGTTAACTAATATCAATATCATATCACAATTCGTATTTGAAGAAGTAAGCTTTGGACTTATGATTGGTGTGTTGTTTAGTCTCAAGAGTGGACTGCTGCTAGTGTGACACAAAGCACCTACACAGATCATAGTGTAGATATAAACGGGAAAACCGTAAGCATCACAAGTAAAATCAGGAAAGTGGAACTTGCTGGAAAATATGGGCTACTATTTCCGGTACGGCTAGAAAGGCTTTAGATACCAACTCTCTTCAATTGAAGGTGCGGTACCGTTAATAACAATGTAACTCTCAAAGGTGACACAGCTCCCCACATTTCCTTACTAATCTTATAGGATTGAAGTGGGCAGGCCACTACAATTCCTATTCCTATGTTTACAAAATCCTATGAATCAAATAGGCCCGAAGAGTTGAAAGTGTCCATCAAAACTAACCAAATATACATGTACACTGCAAATGTCCCTGCTCCACTTCACTACAAGGAACATATTGTACTACTATTATACTCCCTTTGTTCCAAAATATAAGTCTTCATAGAAATTTCCACTATGGATCACATACAGATATATATATATATATATATATACATTTTAGAGTGTAGATTCACTCATTTTGGTCCATATGTAGTCCAGGGTGGAATATAAACAAAGATTTGTATTTAGGAACAGAGAGAGTGCTTATTAAAGAAGAACGGAAGAGGAACATGCTAAAGAAGAGCAAGAAGATTTAGGATAATAAAATGATCGTTGTGCAGTGCCCATACATGATGAACGAGAGTGCATTAAGAATGCAACTCCCTGTTGTCTCTCTATATGTGGCGCACGTACTTTTTGAAAGTAAAGTAGGAACATTAGCTTACCAATTAAACGTTATCTATTTTAGTAATACCAGCATCATATCATATTCGTATTTGAGCAACAAGTTTGGAATTATGAGTGGCCCGTTGTTAAGCTTGATGGATTGAGGAGCACTGCTAAGCAGCTACGATGATTGTACTGGATATAAAGGATTGTCTGCATGCAAGTCGCGTGACTTTCATCATTTGGGCCAGTCGACCATGGCAGGCGGCTGGATGAAGATCCTACGTCTCCTAACCCTTCTTCTTCCTCGCCTTTGATTCTTCCCCTACAGAACACCGCAGGGGCCGCCGGTCGAACCATCGGCCCTGACCCCCACCCTCCCCTGACTCCCCCCCACCGCCGGTGTTCCTCTGCCCCCAACCCCTGACCCCACCCATGTCGAGTTTTTCCTCCGGCGAGGCCCCACCAACGGACTCCACAACCACTGCCCCCACCCTAGCACCTTCCTTCCCACTGGCAAACTCCGGCGAGCTCTCAAAAATCGACTGGCCCAATTTTGAAATTTAGTCTACTGTCATTTTGCTAGTGTGGAATATAGAAGGGGAAAACCATAAGCATTGCGAGTATAGTGTTGAGTGTTCCATAGCGGATCTGAAGGTGCAAACTGGACACATGCAACTTTGCAACCAATCTACTAACAAGTAAGATCCTAAGTGGTGGACAAGAAATCACAGTACAGAAGTGGCGATCTATTTTCTTGCAGTGATAAATAAGTTGAGCAGATACGAAAGAGTATCGCCTGTGGTACAGCGCTATGTATGCATCTACTGATAATTTGACGGTGTTGTGGTAGTGATGACTGTCGCCGGCGTGGAAGCAGATGTAGGAGGGCAGGCGATGTCAGCGGGGTAACTATCTTGGCGTGGTGGATGAGACGGCCGTAGGAGTGGCACTGGAAAGGCGGACGACGGCGGGGATGAAGCGATAGGACAGGATGCAAGGATTTTGGTCCGAAGCCGTGGATGAGAGAGGTTGATACGTCCAAAACGTATCTCTAATTTCTGCTTGCTCCATGCTTCTTTTGTGTGATATTGCTATGATATTTATGCACTTCCATACACTTTTGATCATATTTGGACTAACCTATTAACTCAGTGCACCACAGTGCCAGTTCCTGTTTTCTGCTGTTTTTCTATTTCAGGTTTCCCCCATATTAAAAGTGCTCCAAAAATTCTGGGAAAAATACAGGAAAAATCAGCGTACAGGAAGCTTCACGAGGAACCAAAGCGGGGCCAGAGGGGAGCCAGGGGTGGCCCAGGCGGCCACCTGGCGCGGCCCCACCCCTGGCCGCGCCAGGGGGGCGCCTGGGGCCCCGGCTCCGCCTCTGGTGACCCCCCTTCGCATATATATTCCTCTCGTCCCTAAACCCTCGAGGACGGAACCCTTTTTCGCGATCTCGCCTCTGTTCCGCCGCCGCAGCGCTTCCAAGATCGGGAGCATCAGGAGAACTCTTCCCGGCACCCTACCGGAGGGGAGAACCACCACCGGGAGCTTCTCCACCACCATGGACGCTTCCCGGATGAGTCGTGAGTAGTCCCCCTTGGACCATGGGTCCATGATCAGTAGTTATGTGATGTTCTCCTCCCCTCTTTGTTCTTCATGGTTTAGACCTCGTGAGCTGCCCTACATGATCGAGGCACATATGTAATCTTTATGCTGTTGCTCTGCTGAGTTTGCTGGGATCTGATGGATTATGAGACTATGTTCAGATTGTGTTTGAGTAATATATTTGATTCACCTCTTTTATATCTTTGTTCTTGAGTAATTCTAGCATGTTCTCCGTTGCTGTTTATTGCTTTGGCGAAGTAGTAGGTAGTAACCCCAAGAGGGAGCGTTATGCTTGATTGTGGGTTCATGACCCCTGATGACTAGCTTGAGTTACAGAAACATGAGTCTAGGGGGTGTGATGTTGCCACGAGGGGGAAAACAACGGTGCTTGTACTTGCGGGTGCAAGGATTGTTTACTTTACGCAAAGTTCTTTTAATGCAGTTGCCTGTTGCTTTGAGTTTACACTTTGGGTGGGATTCGCAACTTAATACCAGCGAGATGTTCTGGATAGATATCTCAAGGTGGATGATTAGTAGTAGATGCAGATGGATTTCGGTCTACTTACCTTGGCGTACCGCCCATGCTTTTGAGCCTCTACCTTTCTTTGCAGCATAGTTAGCATTGGTTTGCGCACATAATCCTGTCAATTGCCCAGCTGTAATTTGTTTACCTTGCTTTGCTGTTTTATCGTCTTTTGGGAGAGAGACATCACTAGTGAACATCATGGGACCCCGGTCCATATTACCACCACTGATCACACCTTCTATTTACTTCCTGTCTTTATTTCCTAGTTGCAGTCATAGCTATCATTATTATCTCTCGTGTTTGATCCTTTGTAAACGACAAGGCCGGAGGGATTGACAACCTCTATGTACTCGTCGGGAGCAAAGTTATCTGTATCTGTGTGCAGGTCCTGTCAACCGCTAAGTTTCTGGCGCCGTTGACACCTACTTGTCGACCTTCGGAGTCTCACGGGATTCGATCCTTGGTATCTTTGCCAAGGGAAATTTGCTTCTACGCTACATCTCAACCTTCCACTTGGGGTAACCAACGAGGGGCGAGAAGCCATCAAGCAAAGTTTCTGGCGCCGTTGCCGGGGACTCCACTCTTCAAGATAGGGGAGTTGCACGCTATCTTTTATCTTTGTTTTTTAGTCTTGTCAGTTTACCTTTCAGTTTTTGCTTTAGTGTCCCTTATCAAAAATCACAAAAATATTATTTGCTTTTCTATTAGTAGTCCTTTCTGTTTAGTCAAGCATGTTAGGATTTGATGCTTTGAGGGAATCAGAAGTTCTAGATTTCCATCAAAGGGATGGAGAAAATGTGAAGAAGGCATGGGACAGAATTTCTGATGCACATAGGAGAATTATGCCTTGGATACCTATAAAAATTGTGCTTAGAAATTTTTACCATGGTCTTTTTAAATGGTGTAAACACTCTCTTGATATTATAGCTGAAGGAGATTTCCTAGAGTGTGATGAAGCTAGAGCACTTGAAATTATACATGCTCTATCTAGTTACTTTGTTTATGATCATAGTTTTGATACTGTCATAGATAGACTTGCTACTATTGAGAAGAGAATGGATGCTCTAGACTTGATGAAGGTAGAGAAATCCAAACCCAAAAAGAGAGATATTTTGGAAATAGACAATGATTGGGAGCCTTTTGTTAGGATTAGCATCTCTAATCAAGACTTCCTTGCTTATTGTGATATTGAATCTATGGTTTCTACTATGCCAAAAATTGTTCATGATTCTTTAAAATTTAACATGGACAAATTATCATCCTATCATGAACATGCTAATGGAGATATTTCTGAGATCCAGGGAAGAATAAAAGACGTACCAGTTACATTCCTTAAAGGATTGCAATGGTTGATTTCTTCATCATGAAGCCAAACCAAGGAAATATAGTGCTTGGAAGGGACTTCCTCCGAGCCGTAAAAGGCTTCATCGATATAGGTAAGGGACAAATCCACCTACGCGGGAAGGCAAAAGGTACGTACCCCTTTCCTAGAAGGAACAAGGATGAACTTGTTGAGGAACCATTTGAAGCAATTTATAACTCCGATTATTATGATGACTTTTGATTCCTCCTTTTTGCATCATGCCTAGCTTAAAGGCATAAAAGAAAGCGCTTTTGGGAGGCAGCCCACAACGAATTAGGTTTTATTTTGCTTTTGTTGTGTCTTGATGTTTGTTACTACAGTAGCATCATCATTGTATCTTTTCTTTTCAGCTTTGTGCCAAGTTTAGCCTCTGATTGCAAGAAAGTTCAAAAGTTGTGACGTGCTGTCCAGAAGACAGATTCTGTCCTTGGACAGAAAAATTCGAATAAAATCACCAGATCATCTTTTTGATATGAATTTTTTTGACAGCATGCTCTATACAATTGCTTTCGAGCGTCTGTTTTGAGTTTTTTGATTTGAGTTGCAGAAGTGCCCCGAAAAAATTATTTACTACCTGCTGGTCTGTTTTTCACAGATTCTGTCATGTTTTGCCTTTTCTTCGTTTTGCAAACCTTGAGCTTGCTTTTTCTTTGCAATAACCTTTTGGCAATCTTGAGAAACAGTAGCTCTTCAAGATTATCTTTATTTCCAGTAGGGAAAAATTATTTTATTGTGGGTACTAACCTCGCTAATCAGATTATGATGAGTTATGTATGAAGGGATTTTTCAAGTGTGCGAGGGAAGATGATAAAAGAAGATTCAGGAGGGTCAAACGCTCAAGCTTGGGGATGCCCCCGTGCACCCCCAAGAAATATTCAAGAAGACTCAAGCGTCTAAGCTTGGGGATGCCCCCATGCATCCCCTTCTCCATCAACAATTATCAGTTCGACTTTCGTTCCACTATAATTATCAGTTCATGTGTTATGTGCTATGCTTGGAGCGTCTTGCTCTTAGTTTCCTTTTTAGTTTTCTTTAGCTTTGCTTGCTGTTCATAACAAGTTAGAACCCAGCTTTGTTTGTGTGGGAGAGAAACACGCTCCACTTCAACCTAGAACACAACATAGGATTTTCATGCTTATCTTTGATGTGTGTGTTCTTTGTCTTTCCATAGCTGTTGTCATGTTTAGCTCTTAGTTTTCATGCTTTTCTTTTTAAAGAGCTTTTGTTTAGTTGGTTGCTGAACTCTCTTGAGTTTTCATGTTTATCTTGTTAAGAGAGTTTGCCTGTTGCACTGAGTTGTGTGTCTTAACTTAAAGTAGGTAATTGAGGTTGCTATTCAATTTTAGTAGTAACTTGCAATAGTTTTGAGGTATTGCCATGAGTAATGTCTGAACTTTTGGTGTCAAGAGCTTTAGCCTATTAGTGATAGATGTCGTATTTTGGGCAATCCGTGTTTATTTTCGAAAACCTACAAAATAGTTGAGAACTTTAGCTACTAGATGGATCACTAATCTTTGGAGGGATCGAATATTAGAGTACACTCACGTACCATGAGTCGAGGATGCGCAAGGATAACCAAACTCCCATACACTCCTCCTCGGGGTACTTGTCTCTTTGTGAACCTCCTAATTAGATTGAGAGTTACCGATAATAAGTGCATGAGTTCTTCAGACTAATGTGAGTATTCGAAAGTTGATACTTCCACCTAGCCATATTTTTCTAGCCTCTTCGGTACCGTGCATTGCCCTTTCTCACCTCGAGAGTTGGCGCATACTTCGCCGGTGCATCCAAATCCTGGGCACTATACGCTCTGTCATCATAAGCCTCATTATATCCTTCCTCAAAACAGCCACCATACCTACCTATCAAGGCATTTCCATAGCCTTTCCGAGATACATTGCCATGCAACATCCATCTTCTCATGACTTGATCTTCATGTCATACATGCTTTTTGCTTGATCGATGAGCCGCATGCTAGTTGGGCCTTGCCCTAATCATTGCTACATGACGCGCTAGTATCATTGCATATCCTGCTACACTGGCAGAGGCATACATTTGCATACATCATGATAGTTTCATTTTCTTTATGTTGAGTACTTTTGTAAAGTGTGAAAGATCTTCTATACTTCTTGTAATACATAGAGTGTTGCCCCTAAAGTGAGGAAAAGATCCCAAAGAGGACAAAATCAAAAGATCCCAAAGAGGACAAATGAGAGTTAAATAGAAAGAGCCATTGAGGCCACAAAAAAAATAAAAAATAGAAAAAAAAGAAAAAAAAGAAATAAAAAGAGAGAAGGGGGCACACTACTATTCCTTTTGAGAGATCCACACTCGTACTCCATCTTATACCTTGTACTCCATAGAGATTATCATTCATGCATATAGCTATGTGGGGACCTTCACACTATAGAACTTTGCTTGTATATTCCAATGATGAGCCTCCTCAAAAGAGCTCTAGGTCTTCTTGAGCAAGCAAGTTGGATGCACCCCCACTAGTTCCATTGGAGAGCTTACATTAGCTCATATGTGCATCCGTTGCATGGCAATCCCTACTCCTCACATCATATCTATCATTTGGCTTTCTCTCGCCTATGATTGTCCTCATTGATGTGAGCCTTTCACACCTTTTTTGTCTTCCCCCTTCATCATTTTCCTCTCTTTGCCATCCTAAGTGTTAACTTTCTTGCTTACGCTCATCCATTGCATGAGTGCTCAAAATATCGAAAGGGAGTGGATCATTTTGACTTGTACCTGACTGGTGGTCTGGGAATGAGTCAAGATAAGATTCCAAAGAAGACCAAGTGTGAAACTTTAGTAGATTAAGTTCTCAACAATACAAAAACTATGTTTTACTCTCTCGTATATCCCTATCCCCTTTCTTGCACGCAAACACCATTTGGAGACATTCGAGTCACGGACAGCGAGAGCTCTTGCACCTTTATGTTCTTATGTTGCTTGTTACAATGCTAATATAGACTCTTGCTTGTTATGACTTGAATTGAATTACATGCCTTGATTGCTTTACTTAAAAGTTCTTATATGGTTGATAGCATGTCACCACAGAAATTATGCTTGTGATCATTTACCTACTCGAGGACGAGCAGGAATTAAGCTTGGGGATGTTGATACGTCCAAAACGTATCTATAATTTCTGCTTGCTCCATGCTTCTTTTGTGTGATATTGCTATGATATTTATGCACTTCCATACACTTTTGATCATATTTGGACTAACCTATTAACTCAGTGCACCACAGTGCCAGTTCCTGTTTTCTGCTGTTTTTCTATTTCAGGTTTCCCCCATATTAAAAGTGCTCCAAAAATTCCGGGAAAAATACAGGAAACATTAGCGTACAGGAAGCTTCGCGAAGAACCAAAGCGGGGCCAGAGGGGAGCCAGGGGTGGCCCAGGCGGCCACCTGGCGCGGCCCCACCCATGGCCGCGCCAGGGGGGGCGCCTGGGGCCCCGGCTCCGCCTCTGGTGACCCCCCTTCGCATATATATTCCTCTCGTCCCGAAACCCTCAAGGACGAAACCCTTTTTTCGCGATCTCGCCTCTGTTCCGCCGCCGCAGCGCTTCCAAGATCGGGAGCATCAGGAGAACTCTTCCCGGCACCCTGCCGGAGGGGAGAACCACCACCGGGAGCTTTTCCACCACCATGGACGCTTCCCGGATGAGTCGTGAGTAGTCCCCCTTGGACCATGGGTCCATGATCAGTAGCTATGTGATGTTCTCCTCCCCTCTTTGTTCTTCATGGTTTAGACCTCGTGAGCTGCCCTACATGATCAAGGCACATATGTAATCTTTATGCTGTTGCTCTACTGAGTTTGCTGGGATCCGATGGATTATGAGACTATGTTCAGATTGTGTTTTAGTAATATATTTGATTCACCTCTTTTATATCTTTGTTCTTGAGTAATTCTAGCATGTTCTCCGTTGCTGTTTATTGCTTTGGCCAAGTAGTAGGTAGTAACTCCAAGAGGGAGCGTTATGCTTGATTGTGGGTTCATGCCCCCTGATGACTAGCTTGAGTGACAGAAACATGAGTCTAGGGGATGTGATGTTGCCACAAGGGGGAAAACACCGGTGCTTGTACTTGCGGGTGCAAGGATTGTTTACTTTACGCAAAGTTCTTTTAATGCAGTTGTCTGTTGCTTTGAGTTTACACTTTGGGTGAGATTCGCAACTTAATACCAGCGAGATGTTCTGGATAGATATCTCAAGGTGGATGATTGGTAGTAGATGCAGATGGATTTCGGTCTACTTACCTTGGCGTACCGCCCATGCTTTTGAGCCTCTACCTTTCTTTGCAGCATAGTTAGCATTGGTTTGCGCACATAATCCTGTCAATTGCCCAGCTGTAATTTGTTTACCTCGCTTTGCTGTTTTATCGTCTTTTGGGAGAGAGACATCACTAGTGAACATCATGGGACCCCGGTCCATATTACCACCACTGATCACACCTTCTATTTACTTCCTGTCTTTATTTCCTAGTTGCAGTCATAGCTATCATTATTATCTCTCGTGTTTGATCCTTTGTAAACGATAAGGCCGGAGGGATTGACAACCTCTCTGTACTCGTTGGGAGCAAAGTTATCTATATTTGTGTGCAGGTCCTGTCAACCGCTAAGTTTCTGGCGTCGTTGACACCTACTTGTCGACCCTCGGAGTCTCACGGGATTCGATCCTTGGTATCTTTGCCAAGGGAAATTTGCTGCTACGGTACATCTCAACCTTCCACTTGGGGTAACAAATGAGGGGCGAGAAGCCATCAGAGGTCGATCTCTTGTAATGGACGATGGCATCAGGGTATCAGCTCCGGCATGGTGGAGGAGGACGATGGTGGATGGGGTGGTGGAAGGAGGAGGCTGCGGTGGAGAGGGTGTTTTGGCGCCCACGGAGTACGAATGGGGAATGGAGGGAGAGAGGTGATGGAAATATGACCTAGAGGCAATAATAAAGTTGTTATTATTTTATATTTCCTTATCCACGATAAAGGTTTATTATTCATGCTAGAATTGTATTGACTGTAAACTTAAATACATGTGTGAATACATACACCAATATCGTGTCCCTAGTAAGCCTCTACTAGACTAGCTCGTTGATCAATGATGGTTATAGTTTCCTAACCATACACATGTGTTGTCATTTGATAACGGGATCACATAATTAGGAGAATGATGTGATGGACAAGACACATTCGTTAGCTTAGCAGTTGATCATACTGTTTTTGCTATTACTTTCTTGTATGTCAAATACATGTTCCTTAGACCATGAGATCATGCAACTCCCGGATTTCACTAGTGGCTTCTCTCAAAAAATAGCAATGGTGGGTAGAAAAATTAATGTTGGTCAATTGATAGAAAAGCGAATCGTTATGACGATATCCAAGAAAATGATCATGTATATAGGCATCATGTGACGCCCCCGATTTGACCGTACACTAATCATGCACGCAAATGTGTACGACCAAGATTAGGGACTCACTGGAAGATATCACAACACAACTCTAGACACAAATTAAAATAATACAAGCTTTATATTACAAGCCAGGGGCCTCGGGGGCTCGAATACATAAGCTCGAATACACAAGAGTCGGCGGAAGCAATAATATCAGAGTACTGACATAAGTTAAACAAGTTTGCCTTAAGAAGGCTAGCACAAAAGTAACAACGATTGAAAAGGCAAGGCCTCCTGCCTGGGATCCTCCAAACTACTCCTGGTCGTCGACGGCCGTCACGTAGTAGTAGGCACCCTCGGGAAAGTAGCAGTCGTCATAAGTGGCATCTGGCTCCTGGACTCCACCATCTGGTTGCAACAACCAGCAAGAAGAAAGAAGGGAGGGGAAGAGGTAGCAAAGCAACCGTGAGTACTCATCCAAAGCACTCGCAAGCAAGGATCTACACTACTTATGCATTGGTATCAATGAAAAGGGTAGTATTTGTGGACTAAGCTACAGAATGCCAAAATAAGAGGAGGAGAAGCTAGTCCTATCGAAGACTAGCATCTTCTGGAAATCACCGTCTTGCAGCAACAGGAGGGAGTAGAGGAGTATAACGTAAGTCATATTTATGTTGTTGTGTCAACGCCCCGGGATCGTTTCTCGACTCCCGGAGCAACATATCCAAATCATGCCTCAGCATCCAGTTCAAGTTGTATCGATCGGGATACAACTCCAAGTGTCCGTTACCGTAGGACAAGTTATCGATAGATGATTTCTTCCCTGCAGGGGTGCACCAACTTACCCACGACGCTCGCTTAACTCCTGCCGGAGACACCATCAGGTCATGCCCGGCCTCCGCCAAACAATACGCCGCAACCTGACCTAGGCTCAATATAGAGGTCAGCACGTCGGACTAAACCTATGCCCCCAGGGGTCACGGGCCATCGCCCCGGGAACTCCTGCACGTTGCATACGCGGCCGATGAGCAGACCTGGGCTACCTCCTTAAAAAGGCAGGTGCTTACGCAGTCCAACCCGGCGTGTGCCGCTAAGTCGCATGACGTCAGTTAAGCTTCGGCTGATACATACGACACATAACGCCCATACTATGCCCACGTGACGGTTAGCGCTATCAGGCCAGTGGCCCCTTGGATCAAATATCCAAACCGTTTAGTGTCTTGGGAACGCGCGGTAACGAGCAGAGACTCACAATCATGTGACCCCATCGCCCCATCTCGAGGACTTGCAACAAGGGCTAAGATTGCCCGGCCACGCCTTGTAATTATCTCACGGGCACCTTCCAGGTCAACCGGACTCATAATCACTCGCAATTAAGCTCACGTGGGTACCCCTCAGGCCCGACCATCTTTAGTAACATGGTTTAGTGTAAAGTCATAGTATCCATAGTAACCGTGTATCTAACACCAAAGGGAACCCTGAGGAATCACCCTCGGTGGAATTCCACATCATGTTATCGTCAAGGTGAACGAAGGAGGAATCAGCCTCGAGGTTCACTCTTGAGGAGTTGCACGACAGTGTCGTTATCGGGAGTGGAGAAGGATCACCCTCGATGACCACAACCGATGAACTAACCTACAAGGTTCACATCAGAAGTGCTGATGAGGTATCACCCTTGGCACTCGATAGTAACCCGGTAGTGTCGAGCAACTAAGGGGAAGTGATGTGCGATGCCGGGGCCTGGTCTTCGTTCCCATTGATCGGGTCTTCTGATAATCGAGCGGGGCAGTCGGGACAAAGTGGGGGGTTTCTGATGGATCTCTAGCTAGCCTATACTATGCAGTTTAGTATAAACATGTAAGGTATGAAACTAGGTATCAACAACAGGCTATGCATCAGAATAGGATCATACAAAAAGCAGTAGTAGTTCTAATGCAAGCACAAGAGAGAAGAGAGTGGGCGATATCAGAATGATCAAGGGGGGTTGGCTTGCCTGGTTGCTTAGACGATAAGGAGGGGTCGTCGTCCATGCAATCGATCACCGAGGTAGCATCAGTCTCACAGTCTACCGGAGAGAAGAGGGGGAAGAAATAATAAATACAAAGCATACAGATGCAACAGAGAAGCACGACATGTCAACACACAGTACTAGGGTTCTCTAACGCGGTGCTACATGATACCGGTGAAGGGGAATAATATTCGGTAAAGTATCCTTGGTGTTTCAAGTTTTGGACAAATGAATCGAAGGGGGAATGTTGCATGTTTGCTATGCTAGGAGCATGTGGCAGACGAATGGTCCGTGTATTCGGGTTCGTCTCATTGTTCTGAGCAACTTTCGTCTATAAAACTTTTTCATCCGAGTAACGGTTCATTTTATATTAATTTCTAAAGTTTTAGAAATCATTTTGGATTAATTTAAACTATCAAACAATTACTGCATCAGCAAATATGTCATGCTGACATCATCAGTCAGCCTTGACTGTTGACTGGTCAACATGACCAGCGGGGTCCACGTGTCATTGTCTCTAACTTAACTAATCATATTAACCACTAACTAACTAATTAGGTTAACAAATCAGAGTTAATTAACTTGACTATTTACGTAATTAGTTAATTAATTAATCATTATATATTTTTCAACAGGGCAGTGGTGGGACCCATAAGCTAGTTGCTCATAAGGCCTAACAGGGCAGTGGTGTTCACGGGGCGGGCGTCATGCGTTGTTGGGCGCCCACTCGAGCGGGGCACGGGCGAGCAAACGCACCTGGAGCGTCGGCGCAGCGTCGGCACCCGGCGCCGGAGGTGGCTGCGGAGGCGGGCCGTCGACCAGGGGCGGAGCAGCAAGCGGGACCGCGGGGCAGCGGCGCGGGGAGGCAGGAGGCCGGAGCCGGGCGCGGGGCGCCGACGGCCAGCAGAGGCGCATGCGCACGGAGCAGAGGTCGGAGTGGCGAGCAGCGGCGACGGGACAGCGAGCTGTGGTGGCTGGCGAGCAGCACAGTGGTGGACGAGTGAGGGCGAGCAGCTGCGGGGTGGGGCTCGGACGCGCGAGCAGGGGAGTGTGGCGCGACTGCGGGAAATGAGCGGGAGGCGCGGTGAGGCGGGCGATGGCCAACTGCAACGACGAGGAGGCGCAGCACTACGGCGACGAATCGAACTGGGGGAGAGGGGAATTCGGCATGGAGCTCACAGCGGAGGTTGATGGCGCATTTAGGGAGGAGCTGACGGCGGCGAATCTGGCGATGGCGTCCATCGGCCGTGGTGGAGGGAGACGGCGCGCGCGATGCAGGGGCAGCACCCCGGCTTCCGGGGCGTGGGCGACGGAGACGAAGGCACCGGAGGTCCTGGACACGATGGCGCAGCACCGGGCGGCCGGTGGTCGCGTCCTCAACGGAGGTGCGGCGGCGAAGCTCTCCATCGCATGTGATTTGGAGAAGAGAGGTGCGAGGGGGGGGAGGTGAGGGCGCGTTAGGTTTTGGGGAGAAGAGCAGGAGGGGGCAGGGGGTTGCTCTTATCCCGTTATGGTGTAGCAGTGCAGGACACCGAGCGCTCGGCGGCCGTGGCGCCTCGGCCTCCTCCTGTAGCGAGAGGTAGGAGAAAGACCAGCCACGTGGGTTGGGCCTTGTACAGTGTACACTGGGCCTAAGTGCCCCAGCAACTTCTTTTCTTAAAAAACATTTAGGTTCCAATTTTCTTTACTTATTCAAAATTACTTTAGTACTAAAGGAGTTTTGTTGAATAAGAGACTTGACCCAAAAATACTTTGCAATATCTTATTCAAAAAAAGTTTGGGTCCAACTGGAATTGTTTAAAAGTAGTTTTGAATTTAAATGAGTCATTAGCGTTGTTGGTCCACTAAAATAATTACCACGTGCAATTTGGGCACCCAAATGGAGTTGATATTAGTTTTACTAATACTTAGGGATTTTATGACATATTGTGAACATTTTTGTTTCACTATTTGAGAAATTATATTTTGACTTTATTCTAAGTTGGAAAAAGGATTTGATTTTTATCAAGTGATAATTTGGCTTAGTTTAATTTGATTAAATGGAAACATTAGGGGGGGATTACTGTAGCTTGACACTCGGGGCATTACAAGTCTCCTCTACTACAAGAAATCTCGTCCCGAGATTTAAGAGGTAGACTTAAGGGCAAGAATCGGTGATGAAATTCCAATGAGTCTTCTCGGTCTTGGTTGGTCTTCCCGAAGTAATTGATCCTTATGGTTGATGTCTTTAGTTCTCTGCTTCAGGGCATCGTGACGAAGTTGTCATTCTTCCTTCAGGATCTCTATCGTACTTATGGAAAGGTGTGGGGGAACCTTGTGCAGGACGGAGCTCAACACATGTTAAGTACCTGGGGGCTATCTCGTTGAGCGAGGCATAGAAGCATCGCTCAAGTTGAAATTTAGGAAGTCATCGAGAGGATAATAAGAAGGTGCAATCAGAAGTTCAAGCGGCTAGGCAATCGTTCGTTGCCTAAAACGGAGTGTGAAAGGGGTTCAGAGCAATGGGAATAAGTATTGCGTCTTGCCAAAATAGATCACTAGGAAGGTGGCTCATGATTTACATACGAAGCCAAGTGCGAGGAACAATTTTGGAAAACAGGGATGTACAGGAGAGTCAGGGTTCGATCCTGAGGAACTGTGGATTATGGGCCCACCATGTGGGTTAAAAGTAGGAAGGGCGATGCCAGTAAGGCATGTCAGAGCATAGACTGTCAGTTATGTTGGCAACAATGTTGGTACCAAGGGCGAGGGGAGAACCATTTTCCTACTCATTGAAACGAGGCGGACCAATAGGCAAAGTTCTCATCCATCGGTGGTTACCGAAATGTTATCAATAATAGTAACCGGGTCTTACTGACAGAGTTGTACACCAAGGTGTTTACATAAGCAGAAAATTATTACTGCTTAGATTATATGTAGATCAAAGAAAGGTTAAACAAACAAATGGAAAGGAAAATGTGTTTAAACACAATGAATAGGAGTAAATCATCCCCAAGATTAAGCAGGGCATGATTTATGTGTCAGGAGATCAAAGTCATGACCAAATAGATAAAAGGGGTAAGAAGAATTATGATATGTACCCACACAACGATGTTGGATAGTTGATCAAGAACATTTAGCATTGCGCTTACAATGTTCTTGTGGATCTTCGGAGTACCACAGACATGCTTCGAGATAGCCCCGACATGGCCTTCAAGCAAAGGTCAGACTTTGGATACACCAGGATCCATCAGAAACAACTTATAAAATAAGTCATACATTTTCAGCAAGGGAAGATGAGGATGAGGCCGACGGGCTCAGAAACAATTCCTTGAGATTTCCCTAGACATGAATTTTCACAATTAAGTGAACAAGGCGATAGCATTGGACACACCAGTGTATATAATGAAGTGTGTTCATGGAGAACATCCACAATTAAGTATTGAACGAGATGCACCTGGAAATACGTACCAAGTAGCAAGATCGATGTTAGCATGGAGGTTAAATAACCAGAAGGGTTGGAATGAAACTATCGAGCATTCACTTAAAAGCATTCGGTTTGCTAGAAGTTTTGAATTCACACGCCATACTTCAATTGTTGGGTTTCCGGTTAGAAACAACACGAGGACCAGGGAACGAACAAAGATGGCGAGAACTATTACTTGTATCAATAATTCATAAGGGGTGGTGAAATTCTCATGACATTCTTGACATAAAATATGGTAGTACTCCAAGGTACAGCATATCATAAGTCGGATAACAAGGAACTCAAGGTATAACACAAAACAAGAACAAGTTTGTGTTGGAGGGAATGCAAGAATGTTGTCAATGTTAATACAAATCATCGAGGGGAAAGGATGGTATTTTCCATCTTGAATTTGATTCACAACTTGGAATAAGGCAAATCATTGTTGATGATGATCACGACACATTTGTCGAGAGATTTCATTAAGATGTAATCGATCGACGATGACATCAAGTTAAATGAATGATGGAGTGAAAGGTTATTGAAACCACTAGTATAATACAAACTTGAAATCAAGCTGGTTGTTCAAGGCGAAATGATATGCCGAGGAAGATCGGCGTAAGCTTAGCTCATTGCCGAATTTGTGCTCAGGGAAGGAGAACCGGGTAGCACAGTTAAATAGATGCACGATAATGATATAGCCGATGAGGCTAGATATGACTTGAAGAATTAATAAACTCATAAGCAATGGAGATTACTTAGAGTTATTGAATCGGAGTGCGGAATTGATTCACCTATCGGTGTCCTTACGTGTCTAACAACTCAGAACCCGGGGAAAATCAGAATCGGTAAGAAGTAATACTTAAAGAAGAACTCATAAGAAGTTATATGGTTCTATGACATTATCGAGATACCACGGGTTAACACTCGAAGGTAGATCATAATAGGGGTTGGACAGGTGCATTGACCTGCAGAGGTCAATTGGTTTAACTTGTTCGAGAAATGGTATTTAAAGGAGAGCATGGTCGGAACCACGATTGCAAAAGGCTAGATCCCAGATATAAGATTAATTTATATCAAGGGGATAATTAATTTGAAGAGAAGCCTTAATGATAAGATCTACACCGTGTCCATGGGCATGGACAGAAAGTTCAAGGTTGACTCCCACTTATTCAATGTATGACCTTTCATTCACTTCTTGTTTCGAAAATGGCATTAGTGTTGAAAGTTCTACCTGGTGAAATAACAGATGAGTAAGACTCATGAAATCTTTCGGGTTAACTCGGCTTTATGGGGTATAGGTTCAACCCATCAAGACATCTTAGGAACATATACCACAAACTTTTAGGATTACTTATCACAAGCTCGATAGTAGAGCATGGTTGAAAAAGCAGAGGATACAATTTACCAAAGGTATTATGTATCAAAGGAAAGACTCACAAAGTCATGGAATATGAAGGACAATGTCAGATAATAATTCAACAAAGGATCGAACAGTCCATAATGAACCTGATGTGAGCATCGGCGCACAACCAGAGGAAGAAGCAATGCAAAGGAATTGGAGCATAGAATCAACTGACTAATTCAAAGCTCAGATGCGAAGGAATTATGATGTTCAATTTTAAGGGATCGGGAGCAAACACTCTGATTACGGATTGACAAGTTGAGTAGGCTTATTGGTGCAATCGATGACAATTTGATTGCTCGAGAACCAGCTCATGTTCAACATGACGTCTGAGTCGAAAGGATGAATTCTAGGATTGAGGATTGCGAGCATTCGTAACCTATTGAATCAATGGACTCAAAATGATAATGACAAAGGATGTCAATAAGATTACTAGACTTATGGGGTTAACCATAATGTAAGAAAGCAAGAATTTCAAGAGCAATAGGCTGCTCAGGATTTTCCGAAGGTCAAATGATATTTCTGAGACTTGTGAAACACATGAATAGGGATGAGCGGATACTCGGTAAATGGGAGGAATTATCCATAAGGGTATTCATGTGGCAATGAACTACAAAGCAGTGGCACAATCGATATACGGAATATAGGAAGAGGTTTCGGGGTACCTTGTAATAACAAGAGCAACGGAGAATTGATTTTATGAATTACAAGTGTAATTCATTATCCATATGAATATAACGGTGGTAAGGAATTGCAAAGGCGGAGGCCAGAAGAATCTCGGAAAAAATTGAATTTTATCTCCAAAATCTTCTGATGAAGTAGGCGACCATCTTACCTGAAGGGGATCTCCGGGAGAAAGTATTTTTGAGAACTTAAAGTTAGATTTTAGCAAAATCATTTAACCCGAATAGAAGAGAGATCAGAGTCCTAGAGTAAAGACGAGGAATAAAAGATCCTAATACCACCCAATGGCGACGTGGGCCCGTAAGCCACACAACCATGTTAGTAAAAGTTTTGCAATGACTAGACTCAACTTCGACCAAGGAGTTGGAAAGGGGGATTCCTACAGGTAGTCAGTGTTGGGGAACGTAGTATTTTAAAATTTTCCTACGATCACGCAAGATCTATCTACGAGATGCATAGCAACGAGAGGGAAGAGTGTGTCTACGTACCCTCGTAGACCGGAAGCGGAAGCGTCAAGTGACGCGGTTGATGTAGTCGAACTTCTTCGCGATCCAACCGATCAAGCACCGAACGTACGACACCTCCGCGTTCAGCACACGTTCAGCTTGATGACGTCCCACGAGCTCTTGATCCAGTTGAGCTTCACGGGAGAGTTTCGTCAACACGACGGCGTGGTGACGGATATGATGTATCTACCGGCGCAGGGCTTCGCCTAAGCACTGCAACGGTATGACCGAGGTGTGTTTATGTGGAGAGAGGCACCGCACACGGCTAAAACAATTCAACTTGTGTGTCCTAGGGTGCCCCCTGCCCCCGTATATAAAGGAGCAAGGGAGAGGCCGGCCCTAGAGGGGGCGCGCCAAGTGTGGGGAGTCCTACTAGGACTCCCAAGTCCTAGTAGGATTCCCCTTTCCTTTCCGGAGTAGGAGAGAAGGAAAGAGGGGGAGAGGGAGAAGGAAAAGGGGGCTGCACCCCTTGTCCGATTCGGACCAGAAGGGGGGCACGCGCCTCCTTCCTTTTGGCCTCTCTCTTCTATTCCCGTAACTCCCCGGTACTCCGAAAATACCCGAATCACTCGGAACCTTTCCGATGTCCGAATATAGTCGTCGAATATATCGATTTTTACGTCTCGACCATTTCGAGACTCCTCGTCATGTCCCCGGTCTCATCCGGGGCTCCGAACTCCTTCGGTACATCAAAACTCATAAACTGATAATACCGATCGTCATCAAACGTTAAGCGTGAGGACCCTACGGGTTCGAGAACTATGTAGACATGACCGAGACTCATCTCCGGTCAATAACCAATAGCGGAACCTGGATGCTCATATTGGCTCCTACATATTCTACGAAGATCTTTATCGGTCAAACCGCATAACAACATACGTTGTTCCCTTTGTCATCGGTATGTTACTTGCCCGAGATTCGATCGTCGGTATCTCTATACCTAGTTCAATCTCGTTACCGGCAAGTCTCTTTACTCGTTCCGTAACACATTATCTCGTGACTAACTCATTAGTCTTTTGCTTGCAAGGCTTATTATGATGTGTGTTACCGAGAGAGCCCAGAGATACCTCTCCGACACTCGGAGTGACAAATCCTAATTCTGATCTATGCCAACACCACGAATACTTTCGGAGACACCTGTAGAGCATCTTTATGATCACCCAGTTACGTTGTGACGTTTGATAGCACACAAGGTGTTCCTACGGTATTCGGGAGTTGCATAATCTCATAGTCATAGGAACATGTATAAGTCATGAAGAAAGCAATAGCAGTAAAACTAAACGATCATAGTGCTATGCTAACGGATGGGTCTTGTCCATCACATCATTCTCCTAATGATGTGATCCCGTTGATCAAATGACAACTCATGTTTATGGCTAGGAAACATAACCATCTTTGATCAATGAGCTAGTCTAGTAGAGGCATACTAGGGACATACTGTTTTGTCTATGTATTCACACATGTACTAAGTTTCCGGTTAATACAATTCTATCATAAATAAAAGACATTTATCATGATATAAGGAAATACAAATAATCATCTTTATTATTGCCTCTAGGGCATATTTCCTTCAGTCTCCCACTTGCACTAGAGTCAATAATCTAGCTCACATCGCCATGTGATTTAATACCGATAGTTCACATCGTTATGTGAATAACACCCATAGTTCACATCACCATGTGACCAACACCCAAAGGGTTTACTAGAGTCAATAATCTAGTTCACATCGCTATGTGATTAATACCCAAGAGTAATAAGGTGTGATCATGTTTTGCTTGTGAGAGAAGTTTAGTCAACGGGTCTGTCACATTCAGATCCGTATGTATTTCGCAAATTTCTATGTCTACAATGCTCTGCAATGCATGGAGCTACTCTAGCTAATTGCTCCCACTTTCAATACGCATCCAGATTGATACTTAGAGTCATCTGGATTTAGTGTCAAAGCTTGCATCGGCGTAACCCTTTACGACGAACTCTTTATCACCTCCATAATCGAGAAATATTTCCTTTAGTCATCCAATTACTAAGGATAATTTTGACCGCTGTACAGTGATCTACTCCTGGATCACTATTGTACCTCCCTGTCAAACTCATGGCAAGGTACACAACGTGTTTTGTACACAGCATGGCATACTTTATAGAACCTATGGCTGAGGCATAGGGAATGACTTTCATTCTCTCTATATTTTTCTACCGTGGTCTGGCTTTAAGTCTTACTCAACTTCACACCTTACAAGTCAGGCAAGAACTCCTTCTTTGACTGATCCATTTTGAACTACTTCAAAATATTATCAAGGTATGTACTCATCGAAAGTCTTATCAAGCGTCTTGATCTATCTCTATAGATCTTGATGCCCAATATGTAAGCAGCTTCACTAAGGTCTTTCTTTGAAAAACTCCTTTCAAACACTCCTTTATGCTTTCCAGAAAATTCTACATCATTTCCGATCGACAATATGTCATTCACATATACTTATCAGAAAGGTTGTAGTGCTCCCACTCACTTCTTGTAAATACAGGCTTCACCGCAACTCTGTATAAATCTATATGCTTTGATCAACTTATCAAAGCGTATATTCCAACTCCGAGATGCTTGCACCAGTCCATAGAAGGATCGCTGGAGCTTGCACATTTTGTTAGCACTTTTAGGATTGACAAAACCTTCTGGTTGCATCATATACAATTCTTCTTTAATAAATCCATTAAAGAACGCAGTTTCGTTATCCATTTGCCAGATTTCATAAAATGTGGCAATTGCTAACATGATTCGGACAGACTTAAGCATCGCTACGGCTGAGAAAATCTCATCATAGTCAACACCTTGAACTTGTCGAAAACCTTTCGCAACAAGTCAAGCTTTGTAGACAGTAACATTACCATCGGCGTTAGTCTTCCTCTTAAAGATCCATTTATTTTCAATGGCTTGCCAACCATTCGGCAAGTCAAGCAAAGTCCATACTTTGTTCTCATACATGGATCCCATCTCAGATTTCATGGCCTCGAGCCATTTTGCGGAATCTGGGATCATCATCGCTTCCTCATAGTTCGTAGGTTCATCATGGTCCAGTAACATGACTTCCAGAACCGGGTTACCGTACCACTCTGGTGCGGAATGTACTCTGGTTGATCTACGAAGTTTAGCAGTAACTTGATTCGAAGTTTCATGATCATCATCATTAGCTTCCTCACTAATTGGTGTAGGAATCACTGGAACCAGTTTCTGTGATGTACTACTATCCAATTCAGGAGAAGGTACAATTACCTCATCAAGTTCCACTTTCCTCCCACTCACTTCTTTCGAGAGAAACTCCTTCTCTAGAAAGGATCCACTCTTAGGAACAAAGACCTTGCCTTCGGATCTGTGATAGAAGGTGTACCCAACAGTTTCTTCTGGGTATCCTATGAAGATTTACTTCTCCGATTTGGGTTCGAGCTTATCATGTTGAAACTTTTTCACATAAGCATCGCAGTCCCAAACTTAAAGAAATGACAGCTTAGGTTTCTCATCAAACCATAGTTCATACGGTGTCATCTCCACGGATTTAGATGGTGCCCTATTTAACGTGAATGTAGTTGTCTCTAATGCATAACCCCAAAAGCGATAGTGGTAGATCGGTAAGAGACATCATCGATCGCACCATATCTAATAAAGTACGGTTACGACGTTCGGACACACCATTACACTGTGGTGTTCCAGGTGGCATGAGTAGTGAAACTATTTCACATTGTTTTTATTGAAGGCCAAGCTCGCTAACTCAAATATTTTACCTCTACGATCATATCGTACAAACTCTTATTTTCTTGTTACGATGATTCTCCACTTCACTCTGAAATTCTTTGAACTTTTCAAATGTTTCAGACTTCTGCTTCATTAAGTAGATATACCCATATCTGCTCAAATCATCAGTGAAGGTCAGAAAATAACGATACCTGCCGCGAGATTCAACACTCATTGGTCCGCATACATCAGTATGTATGATTTCCAACAACTCTGTTGCTCGCTCCACGGTTCCGGAGAACGGAGTTTTAGTCATCTTGCCCATGAGGCATGGTTCGCAAGCACCAAGTGATTCATAATCAAGTGATTCCAAAAGTCCATCACTATGGAGTTTCTTCATGCGCTTTACACCAATATGACCTAAACGGCAGTGCCACAAATAAGTTGCACTATCATTATTAACCTTGCATCTTTTGGCTTCAATATTATGAATATGTGTATCACACGATCGAGATCCAACAAACCATTTTCATTGGGTGTATGACCATAGAAGGTTTTATTCATGTAAAGAGAACAACAATTATTCTCTAACTTACATGAATAACCGTATTGCAATAAACATGATCAAATCATATTCATGATCAACACAAACACCAAATAACACTTTATTTAGGTTCAACACTAATCCCGAAAGTATAGGGAGTGTGCGATGATGATCATATCAATCTTGGAACTACTTCCAATACACATCGTCACTTCATCCTTTAACTAGTTTCTGTTCATTATGCAACTCCCATTTCGAGTTACTATTCTTTAGCAACTGAACCAATATCAAATACCGAGGGGTTGCTATGAACACTAGTAAAATACACATCAATAATATGTATATCAAATATACCTTTGTTCACTTTGCCATCCTTCTCATCCGCCAAATATCTAGGGCAGTTCCCCTTCTAGTGACCATTTCCTTTGCAGTGGAAGCACTTAGTTTCAGGCTTGAGTTTAGCTTTGGGTTTCTTCGCGGGAGTGACAACTTGCTTGTCATTCTTCTTGAAGTTCCCCTTCTATCCCTTTGCCCTTTACTTGAAACAAGTGGTCTGGTTAACCATCAACACTTGATGCTCTTTCTTGATTTCTACCTTCGCCGATTTCAGCATCGTGAAGAGCTCGGGAATTACTTTCGTCATCCCTTGCATATTATAGTTCATCACGAAGTTCTACTAACTTGGTGATAGTGTCTAGAGAACTTTGTCAATTACTATCTTATCTGGAAGATTAACTCCCACTTGATTCAAGCAATTGTACTACCCAGACAATCTGAGCACATGCTCACTGGTTGAGCTATGCTATTCTCCTCCATCTTGTAGGCAAAGTACCGTCAGAGGTCTTATACCTCTCGACACGGGCATGAGTATGAAATACTAATTTCAACTCTTGGAACATCTCATATGCTCCGTGGCGTTTCAAAACGTTTTTGAAGTCCCGGTTATAACCCGTAAAGCATGGTGCACTAAACTATCAAGTAGTCATCATATCGAGCTTTTGTCAAAACGTTCATAACGTCTACATATGCTCCTGCAATAGGTCTGTCACCTAGCGGTGCATCAAGGACATAATTCTTCTGTGCAGCAATGAGGATAATCCTCAGATCACAGAACAATTCCGCATCATTGCTACTAACATCTTTCAACATGGTTTTCTCTAGGAACATATAAAAAATAAACGTGGAGCAACATCGCGAGCTATTGATCTACAACATAGATATGCTAATACTACCAGGACTAAGTTCATGATAAATTAAAGTTCAGTTAATCATATTACTTAAGAACTCCCACTTAGATATACATCCCTCCGGTCATCTAAATGATCACGTGATCCAAATCAACTAAACCATGTCCGATCATCACGTGAGATGGAGTAGTTTCAATGGTGAACATCTTATGTTGATCATATCTACTATATGATTCACGCTCGACCTTTCGGTCTCCAGTGTTCCGAGGCCATATCTGCATATGCTAGGCTCGTCAAGTTTAACCCGAGCATTCTGCGTGTGCAAAACTGGCTTACACCCGTTGTATTTGAACGTAGAGCTTATCACACCCGATCATCACGTGGTGTCTCGGCACAACGAACTTTCGCAACGGTGCATACTCAGGGAGAACACTTATACCTTGAAATTTAGTAAGGGATCATCTTATAATGCTACCGTCTAACTAAGAAAAATAACAAGCATAATAAGATAAACATCACATGCAATCAAAATATGTGACATGATATGGCCATCATCATCTTGTGCTTTTGATCTCCATCTCCAAAGCACCGTCATGATCACCTTCGTCACCGGCGCGACACCTTGATCTCCATCGTAGCATCATTGTCGTCTCGCCAACTATTGCTTCTACGACTATCGCCACCGCTTAGTGATAAAGTAAAGCAATTACATGGCGATTGCATTTCATACAATAAAGCGACAACCATATGGCTCCTGCCAGTTGCCGATAACTTTACAAAACATGATCATTTCATACAAAACCGTATAACTCATCATGTCTTGACCATATCACATCACAACATGCCCTGCAAAAACAAGTTAGACGTCCTCTACTTTGTTGTTGCAAGTTTTACGTGGCTGCTACGGGCTTAGCAAGAACCGTTCTTACCTACGCATACAAAACCACAACGATATTTCGTCAAGTATGTGATGTTTTAACCTTCACAAGGACCGGGCGTAGCCACACTTGATTCAACTAAAGTTGGAGAAACTGACACCCGCCAGCCACCTGTGTGCGAAGCACGTCGGTAGAACCAATCTCGCGTAAGCGTACGCGTAATGTCGGTCCGGGCCGCTTCATCCAACAATACCGCCGAATCAAAGTATGACATGCTGGTAAGCAGTATGACTAGTATCGTCCACAACTCACTTGTGTTCTACTCGTGCATATCATCTACGCATAGACCTGGCTCATGATGCCACTGTTGGGGAACGTAGTATTTTAAAAAATTTCTACGATCACGCAAGATCTATCTACGAGATGCATAGCAACGAGAGGGAAGAGTGTGTCTATGTACCCTCGTAGATCGGAAGCGGAAGCGTCAAGTGACGCGGTTGATGTATTCGAACTTCTTCGCGATCCAACCGATCAAGCACCGAACGTACGGCACCTCCGCGTTCAGCACATGTTCAGCTTGATGACGTCCCACGAGCTCTTGATCCAGTTGAGCTTCACGGGAGAGTTTCGTCAACACGACGGCGTGGTGACGGATATGATGTATCTACCGGCGCAGGGCTTCGCCTAAGCACTGCAACGGTATGACCGAGGTGTGTTTCTGTGGAGAGAGGCACCGCACACGGCTAAAACAATTCAACTTGTGTGTCCTAGGGTGCCCCTTGCCCCCGTATATAAAGGAGCAAGGGAGAGGCCGGCCCTAGAGGGGGCGCGCCAAGTGTGGGGAGTCCTACTAGGACTCCCAAGTCCTAGTAGGATTCCCCTTTCCTTTCCGGAGTAGGAGAGAAGGAAAGAGGGGGAGAGGGAGAAGGAAAAGGGGGCTGCACCCCTTGTCCAATTCGGACCAGAAGGGGGGCACGCGCCTCCTTCCTTTTGGCCTCTCTCTTCTATTCTCGTAACTCCCCGGTACTCCGAAAATACCCGAATCACTCGGAACCTTTCCGATGTCCGAATATAGTCGTCCAATATATCAATTTTTACGTCTCGACCATTTCGAGACTCCTCGTCATGTCCCCGGTCTCATCCGGGGCTCCGAACTCCTTCGGTACATCAAAACTCATAAACTCATAATACCGATCGTCATCAAACGTTAAGCGTGCGGACCCTACGGGTTCGAGAACTATGTAGACATGACCGAGACTCATCTCCGGTCAATAACCAATAGCGGAACCTGGATGCTCATATTGGCTCCTACATATTCTACGAAAATCTTTATCGGTCAAACCGCATAACAACATACGTTGTTCCCTTTGTCATCGGTATGTTACTTGCCCGAGATTCGATCGTCGGTATCTCTATACCTAGTTCAATCTCGTTACCGGCAAGTCTCTTTACTCGTTCCGTAACACATTATCTCGTGACTAACTCATTAGTCTTTTGCTTGCAAGGCTTATTATGATGTGTGTTACCGAGAGGGCCCAGAGATACCTCTCCGACACTCGGAGTGACAAATCCTAATCTTGATCTATGCCAACACCACGAATACTTTCGGAGACACCTATAGAGCATCTTTATGATCACCCAGTTACGTTGTGACATTTGATAGCACACAAGGTGTTCCTACGGTATTCGGGAGTTGCATAATCTCATAGTCATAGGAACATGTATAAGTCATGAAGAAAGCAATAGCAGTAAAACTAAACGATCATAGTGCTATGCTAACGGATGGGTCTTGTCCATCACATCATTCTCCTAATGATGTGATCCCGTTGATCAAATGACAACTCATGTCTATGGCTAGGAAACATAACCATCTTTGATCAATGAGCTAGTCTAGTAGAGGCATACTAGGGACATACTGTTTTGTCTATGTATTCACACATGTACTAAGTTTCCGGTTAATACAATTCTAGCATAAATAAAAGACATTTATCATGATATAAGGAAATACAAATAATCATCTTTATTATTGCCTCTAGGGCATATTTCCTTCAGTCAGCTCTTATACCAACTTGTGACGCCCCGATTTGACCATACACTAATCATGCAGGCAAATGTGTACGACCAAGATCAGGGACTCACTGGAAGATATCACAACACAACTCTAGACACAAATTAAAATAATACAAGCTTTATATTACAAGCCAGGGGCCTCGAGGGCTTGAATACACAAGAGTCAGCGGAAGCAATAATATCAGAGTACAGACATCAGTTAAACAATTTTTCCTTAAGAAGGCTAGCACAAAAGTAACAACGATTGAAAAGGCAAGGCCTCCTGCCTGGGATCCTCCAAACTACTCCTGGTTGTCGATGGCCGTCATGTCGTAGTAGGCACCCTCGGGGTAGTAGCGGTCGTCATAGGTGACATCTGGCTCCTGGACTCCACCATCTGGTTGCAACAACCAGCAAGAAGAAAGAAAGGGGAAAATGGGTAGCAAAGCAACCGTGAGTACTCATCCAAAGTACTCGCAAGCAAGGATCTACACTACTTATGCACCGGTATCAATGATAAGGGTAGTATTTGTGGACTAAGCTGCAGAATGGAAGAATAAGAGGGGGAGAATCTAGTCCTATCGAAGACTAGCATCTTCTGGAAACCACCATCTTGCAGCAACAGGAGGGAGTAGAGTAGTATAAAATAATTCATATTTATGTTGTTGTATCAACGCCCTAGGATCCTTTCTTGACTCCTGGAGCAACATATCCAAATCGTGCCTCGGCATCCAGTTCTTGTTGTATCGATCGGGATACTACTCCATGTGTCTGTTACCGTAGGGCAGGCTATCGATAGATGTTTTGTTCCCTGCAGGGGTGCACCAACTTACCCACCACGCACACTTAACTCCAGCTGGACACACCATCAGGTCATGCCCCGCCTCGGCCAAACAAAACGCCGTAATCCGACCTAGGCTTAATAGAGAGGTCAGCACGCCGGACTAAACCTATGCCCCCAGGGGTCATGGGCCATCGCCCCGGAAACTCCCGCACGTTGCGTACGCGGACGGTGAGCAGACCTGGGCTACCTCCTTAAAAAGGCAAGTGCTTACACAGTCCAACCCGGCGCGCGCCGCTCAGTCGCATGACGTCAGTTAAGCTTCGGCTGATGCATACGACACAGAACGCCCATACTGTGCCCACGTGATGGTTAGCGCTATCAGGCCAGTGGCCCCTTGGATCAAATATCCTAACCGTTTAGTGTCTTGGGAACGCGCGGTAACGAGCCAAGACTCACGATCATGTGACCCCATCGCCCCGTCTTGAGGACTTACGGCAAAGGCTAAGTGTGCCCGGCCACGCCTCGTAATTATCTCACGGGCACCTTCTAGGTCAACCCGACTCTTAATCCCTCGCAATTAAGGTCGCGCGGGTACCCCTCAGGTCCGACCCGTCTTTAGTAACATGGTTCAGTGTAAAGTCATAGTAACCATAGTAACCGTGTGTCTAACACCAATGGGAACCCTGAGGAATCACCCTCGATGGAATTCCACATGATGTTATCGTCAAGGTGAATGAAGGAGGAACCACCCTCGGGGTTCACTCTTGAGGAGTTGCACGACAGTGTTGTTATCGGGAGTGGAGAAGGAGGAATCACCCTCGATGACCACAATCAATGAACTAACCTACAAGGTTCACATCAGAAGTGCTGATGAGGTATCACCCTCGGCACTCGATAGTAACCCAATAGTGTCGAGCAACTAAGGGGAAGTGATGTGCGATGCTGGGCCTGGTCTTCGATCCCGTTAATTGGGTCTTCTGATAATCCAGCGGGGCAGTCGGGACAAAGTGGGGGGGGGGGGTCTCTGATGGATCTCTAACTAGCCTATACTAAGCAGTTTAGTATAAACATGTAAGGTATGAAAGTAGGTATCAACAACAGGCTATGCATCAGAATAGGATCATACAAAAAGCAGTAGCAGTTCTAATGCAAGCATAAGAGAGAAGAGAGTGGGCGATATCGGAATGATCAAGGGGGCTTGGCTTGCCTGGTTGCTCAAACGAGAAGGAGGGGTCGTCGTCGTTGTAGTCGATCATCGAGGTAGCATCAGTCTCGTGGTATACCAGAGAGAAGAGGGGGAAGAAACAATAAATACAAAGCATACATGTGCAACAAAGAAGCACGACATATCAACACGCAGTTCTAGGGTTCTCTAACGCGATGCTACACGATACCGGCGAAGGGGAATAACATCCGGGAAAGTATCCCTGGTGTTTCATGTTTTCGGACAAATGAGTTGGAGGGGGAATGTTGCATGTTCTCTATGCTAGGAGCATGTGGCGTACGAACGGTTCGCTTATTTGTGTTCGTCTCGTCGTTCTGAGCAACTTTCATATATAAAACTTTTTCATCCGAGTTACGGATCATTTTATATTAATTTCTGAAGTTTTAGAAATCATTTTGGATTAATTTAAACCAGAAAACAATTACTGCATCAGCAAAGATGTCATGCTGACATCATCAGTCAACCTTGACTGTTGACTGGTCAACATGACCAGCAGGGTCCACGTGTCATTGTCTCTAACTTAACTAATCAGATTAACCACTAACTAACTAATTAGGTTAACTAATTAGAGTTAATTAACTTGACTAATTATGTAATTAGTTATTTAATTATATATTAATTATTATTTTATTTTCAACAGGGCAGTGGTTGGGCCCATAGGCCAGTGGCCCATAAGGCCTAACGGGCGGCGGTTCACGGGGCGGGCGTCGGGCGTGGTTGGGCGCCCCCCCC
>LR738712.1:466055787-466095227 GCA_902687465.1 Secale cereale | reverse complement strand
CGAGCGGGGCACGGGCGAGCGGGCTCACCTGGGGTGCCGGCACGGAGCCGGCACCGGGTGCTGGAGGTGGCCGCGGAGGGGGGCCAGCGACCAGGGGCGGAGCAGCGAGCGGTACCGCGGGGAGGCAGGAGGCCGGAGGCGTGCGCGGGGCGTCGGCGGCCAGCAGAGGCGCGCGTGCACGGAGCAGAGGCCGGAGTGGCGAGCGGCGGTGACGGGGCCGGCAAGCTACGTTGGCTGGCGAGAAGCACGGCGGTGAACGAGCGAGGGCGAGCGGCCGCGGGGTGGGGCTCGGACGCACGAGCAGGGGAGTGTGGTGCGGCTGCGGGGAAACGAGCGGGAGGCACGGTGAGGTGGGCGATGGCCAACAGAAACGACGACGAGGCGCAACACTACGGTGACGAATCTAACGGGGGGAGAGGGGAATTCGGCATGGGGCTCACAAAGGAGGTCGATGGGGCGTTCGGGGATAGGGATGGCAATGGGTACCCATTACCCGCGTACCCTGCGGGTAAAAACCCTATTAGGGTAAGGGTATGGGATAAAAACTTACCCATGGGTACTTAAATGGGAAAATATCATACCCATCGGGTAGAGAGGGTACGGGTATGAGATCGTATAACCCATGCCCGCATACCCATGTACCCATCTAAAATGTTGATAAGTGGGTTTCCGTTAATATCCCAATGTATTAATTTCCCCTCCTAATCGCTCTAGGTAAAACTCTAATGTGTAGTCAACTTATCTCTATAATTTATCATGATTTTGTGAACTTAAAGTGTATGCCTAAGTGTTGTTATTTATGATTATGTGTTGTTGTTTAACATTTTTATGTGTCACTTTATAGGCAGGTATTTTTGTTTATCAGAATGTGTTGTTGTTACAATATGTTGTTGTACATTGTTGTTTAAAATGTGTTGCTATTAATAATTTATGGTTATATTTTGCTTCTTACAACTATTTTCTACTCAATTGATGTGTTGTAAACGTGGGTATTTTTACCCACGGGTACTCATATACCCTGCCGGGTGACGGGTATGTGAAAAAATTGTACCCTTGACGGGTATGGGTATGGATGATGGGTAAGTTCAGGGTGAACAGGTAAGGGTATGTGATAGCTCCACCCGTACCCATACCCTGTGGGTGCCATCCCTATTCGGGGAGGAGCTGACGGCGACGAATCAGGCGATGGCATCCATCGGCCGTGGTGGAGGGAGACGGCGCGCGCAATGCAGGGGCAGCACCCCGGCTTCGCTTCCGGCGCGTGGGCGATAGAGACGAAGGCGCCGGAGGTCCTGGATGTGGTGGCGCAGCACCGGGCGGCCGGTGGTCGCATGCTCAACGGAGGTGCGGCGGCAAAGCTCTCCCTCATGGGCGATTTGGATAAGAGAGGTTCGAGGGGGGGAAGGTGAGGGCGTGTTAGGGTTTGGGGAGAAGAGCAGGTGGGGGCAGGGGGTTGCTCTTCTCCCCTTGCAGCATAGCAGTGTAGGACGCCGAGCGCTCGGGTGCCGTGGCGCCTCGGCCTCCTCCTGTAGCGGGAGGTAGGAGAAAGGCCAGCCACATGGGCTGGGCCTTGTATAGTGTACACTGGGCCTAAGTGCCCCAACAGCTTCTTTTCTTAAAAAATCATTTAGGTTTCAATTTTCTTTTCTGTTTCAAAATTACTTTAGTACTAAAGGAGTTTTGTTGAATAAGAGACTTGACCCAAAAATACTTTGCAATATCTTGGACTGTCACAAAAAGTTTGGGTCCAATTGGAATTGTTTAGAAGTAGTTTTGAATTTAAATGAGTCTATTTAACGTTGTTGGTCCACTAAAATAATTGCCAGGTGCAATTTCGGCCCCCAAATGGAGTTGATATTAGTTTTACTAATACTTAGGGATTTTATGACATATTGTGAACATTTTTGTTTCACTATTTGAGAAATTATATTTTGACTTTATTCTAAGTTTGAAAAATGCTTTGATTTTTATCAAGTGATAATTTGGCTTAGTTTAATTTGATTACATGGAAACATTAGGGGGAGATTACTGTAGCTTGACACTCAGGGCGTTACACATCACGTCCAAGATTAGTAGGCCGACTCCTGCCTGCATCTACTACTATTATTACACACATCGACCGCTATCCAGCATGCATCTAGTGTATTGAGTTCATGGAAAAATGGAGTAATGCAATAAGAACAATGACATGATGTAGGCAAGATCTATTCATGAAGGAAAATAACCCATCTTTTTATCCTTAATAGAAACAATGCAATGGTGCCTTGCTGCCCCTTCTATCACTCGGAAAGGACACCGCAAGATCGATCCCATTACAAAGCACCTCTTTCCATTGCAAGATAAATACATCAAGTTGGCCAAACTAGATCGAAATATCAGAGAAGAAATACAAGGCTATGATAATCAAGAATTGATATTAAATCAAGGCAAATCTGATCATAAAGTCACAATTCATCGGATCCCAACAAACACATCACACAAAGTCATTACATCAAATAGATCTCCAAGAGACCATTGTATTGAGAAACAAAGGGAGAAGAAGCCATCTAGCTACTGCCTACGAACCCGTAGGTATGAGGTGAAATACTCACACATCACCGGATAGGCACCAATGAGGATGCTGAACCCCTCCGTGATTGTCTTCCCTCCGGTGGAATGCCGGAAAAGGGCTCTTGATTGGATCTCGTGGTTCTGGAACTTGCGGCGGCTGGAATAAAATTTCGTCGACTCCCCTAGGGTTTCTAGAATATTAGGGTATTTATAGAGAGAAGAGGCGGTGCGGGAGGCCACCAAGGTGGGCACAACCCACCTAGGCGTGCCTGGGCCCCCAGGCGTGCCCTGGTGGGTTGTGCTCCCCACGGAGCCCGCCTATGGTTCTTCTTCAGCCCATCATGTGTCTTTTGGCCCAGAAAAAATCTCCAAAAAGTTTCGAATTAGGACTCCGTTTGGTATTGATTTTCCGTGATGTAAAAAACAAGCAAAAAGCAGCAACTAGCATCGGGCACTATGTCAATAGGTTAGTCCCAAACAATGATATAAAATGATTGTAAAACATCCAAGAATGATAATATAACAACATGGAACAATGAAAAATTATACATACGTTGGAGACGTTTCAGCATCTCCAAGCTTAATTCATGTTTGTCCTCGGGTAGGTAAATGATAAAAAATATAATTTTTGATGTGGAATGATGCCTATCATGTTCATCCCATATTCTTTTCTTTGTAGCATGGACATTTGGACTTTTATATGGTTCAAAGCAATAGTCTAGTTTTGAAATGAATACTTTAATACTCAAGCATGCCAACAAGCAACCATGTCTTTCAAAATATCAATACTAAAGCAAGTTATCCCTAGCCTATCATGCCCAATCATTGATCCATTCATGAAACACACTCATATATTAGCTAGAACCACTGCTCAAGTATGATCATAGTTCCCCTTAGTTTGTTCATTATAAGAGAAGATGGAGACTCTAATAAAAATAAAATTACATAAAGTAAATAGAAAGGCCCTTCGCAGGGGGAAGTAGGGATTTGTAGAGGTGCCAGAGCTCAATGCTTAAATTGAGAGAAATTGTTTTTGGGGAGGCATACTTTTGTCGTCAACGAAAATGACTTAGAGTTCCCAATAGTTTCCATGCTAGATACATCATAGGCGGTTCCCAAACAGAAAATAAAATTTATTCCTTTTTTCACCATTCCTTCACAATCCATGGCTATCCATATCCACGGGTGCCCTCCATACCAACACTTCCCAAGGAATTTATTATTTGACAACATAAAGTAAATTCGTTATTCATTTCGGGACTGGGCATCCCTAATACCTTTGTCGTACTCTCGTGCAATGACAAGTGAATAAACACTCATCTTGAGAATAACACATCTAGCATGGAAAAATATCGGCCACTCCTCGCCGCCTCATGAGCGATACGGGCACACAAAACAGAAGTTTATTTTGAAAATTAGAGATGGCACGTATAAGTTTGCTTAGAACGACAAGGGAATACCACATATAGGTAGGTATGGTGGACTCATGTGGCAAAACTGGGTTTGAGGATTTTAGATGCACAAGTAGTATTTCTACTTAGTACGAGTGGAGGCTAGCAAAAAGATTGAGAAGCAACCAACCAAGAAACGAAAAGCACATAAGCCAGCATTGAGCATGATTAATTAACATCGAATAATGCACCAAAGGTAGGAGCAATTTCATTGCATAACTAATGACTTTCGTGCTTTCATAGGGAATCGCAAACCTTAACATCAATATTCTTACTAAAACATAATTACTCATTAACATGGCTCACATATCACTACCATCATATCTCAAAACTATTACAAAGAATCATGTTTATTTTATCCACTGATCTTCATGGAATTTTTTATTATATCCATCTTGAATATCTATCATATTGGGACTAGTTTCATATGTTGCTTTTGATAAGCTCAAACAAATCTAAGTGAAGAACATGATCATAAAATTTTCATCTCTCAAATTAATCTAAGTGAAGCATGAGAGAATTTATTCAAAAATAATAAAGCACATGGTGCTCAAAAATATATAAGTGAAGTATTAGAGCAATTCGATAGCTCTAAAGAATTTAAGTGAAGCATAAAGATTCTAACAAAGCATAGAATTTTTTTTGGCTCTCTCAAATAGGTGTGTCCAACAAGGACGATTGTGACAAAATATCAAACAAAACAAGCAAAGACTCATATCATACAAGATGGTCCAAGCAAAACTCATAATATGTGATGAATAAAATATGGTCTCAAGTAAACTACCGATGGTCGTTAGAAGATAGAGGGGATGCCACTCGGGGGCATCCCCAAGCTTAGTTGCTTGATACTTCTTGAATATTATCTTGGGGTGCCTCCGGCATCCCCAAGCTTAGCCTTTTGCTAATCCTTATTCCTTCATCCATCGTGATCTCACCCAAAACTTGAAAACTTCAATCACATAAAACTCAGCAAAACTTCATGAGATCTAATAACCCACAAGTATAGGGGATCGCAACAATTTTCGAGGGTAGAGTATTCAACCCAAATTTATTGATTCGACACAAGGGGAGCCAGAGAATATTCTCATGTATTAGCAGTTGAGTTGTCAATTCAACCATACCTGAAAGACTTAATATCTGCAGCAAAGTATTTAGTAGCAAAGTAGTATGGAAGTAATGGTAACAGTGGCAAAAGTAACCGTAGCAGTTTTTGTAGCAAATGTAACAGTGGCAACGGAAAAGTAACTAAGCAAAGATCAATATGTGAAAAGCTCGTAGGCAATGGATCAATGGTGGATAATTATGTCAGATGTGATTCCTCATGCAACAGTTATAACATAGGATGACACAGAACTAGCTCCAGTTCATCAATGTAATGTAGGCATGTATTCTGAATATAGTCATACGTGCTTATGGAAAAGAACTTCCATGACATCTTTTGCCCTACCCTCCCGTGGCAGTGGGGTCCTATTAGAAACTAAAGGATATTAAGTGCTCCTTTCAATAGAGTACCGGACAAAGCATTAACACTTAGTGAATACATGAACTCCTCAAACTACGGTCATCACCGGGAGTGGTCCCAATTATTGTCACTTCGGGGATGTTGGATCATAACACACAGTAGGTGACTAACTTGCAAGATAGGATTAAGAACTCACATATATTCATGAAAACATAATAGGTTCAGATCTGAAATCATGGCACTCGGGCCCTAGTGACAAGCATTAAGCATAGAAAAGTCATAGCAACATCAATCTTAGAACATAATGGATACTAGGATCAAACCCTAACAAAACTAACTTGATTACATGGTAAATCTCATCATACCCATCACCGTCCAGCAAGCCTACGATGGGATTACTCATGCACGGCGGAGAGCATCATGAACTTGGTGATGGACGATGGTTGATGATGACGATGGCAACGGATTCCCCTCTCCGGAGCCCCGAACGGACTCCAGATCAGCCCTCCCGATGAAGATTAGGGCTTGACGGCAGCTCCATATCGTAAAACACGATGAGTCCTTCTCTCTAATTTTTCTCTCACCGAAAGTGAATATATAGAGTTGGAGTTGAGGTCGGTGGAGTCCCAAGGGGCCCACGAGGCAGGGGGTGCGCCCCAGGGGGGTGCGCCCTGCACCCTCGTGGACAGGGCGTGGGCCCCTGGTGCTGATTCTTTCGCCAGTATTTTTTATTATATTCAAAACATGTCTCCGTGGATTTTCAGGTCATTTCGATAACTTTTATTTCTGCACAAAAATAACACCATGGCAGTTCTGCTTGAAACAGTGACAGTCCAGGTTAGTTCCATTCAAATCATGCAAGTTACAGTACAAAATAATGGCAAAAGTGTTTGGAAAAGTAGATACGTTGGAGACGTATCAACTACCCCAAGCTTAAACCTTTGCTTGTCCTCAAGCAATTCAGTTGACAAACTAAAACTAATAAAGAAAAACTTTTACAAACTCTGTTTGACCTTGTTGTTGCAAATATGTAAAGCCAACATTCAACTTTTCAGTAAAGATTATGAACTAACCATATTCACAATAACATATAGGTCTCATTTTACTCATATCAATGGCAGAATCAACTAGCGAGCAATAATAATAATTCTCAGATGACAACACTTTCTCAAAACAAACATAACATGATATAACAAGATGGTATCTCGCTAGCCCTTTCTGAGACCCCAAAACATAAATGCAGAGCACCCCTGAAGATTAAGGACTAACTAGACATTGTAATTCATGGTAAAAGAGATCCAGTCATAGTCATACTCAATGTAAATTATGCATGCGAATGACAGCGGTGCTCTCCAACTAGTGCTTTTTAATAAGAGGATGATTACTCAACATAAAAGTAAATAGATAGGCCCTTCGCAGACGGAAGCAGGGATTTGCAGAGGTGCCAGAGCTCGAGTTTTGAAACAGAGATAAATAATATTTTGAGTGGCATACTTTCATTGTCAACCTAACAACCAAGAGTTCTCAATGTCTTCCATGCTACACACATTATAGGCGGTTCCCAAACAGAATGGTAAAGTTTATACTCCCCCTCCACCAACAATCACACTCCACGGCCATCCGAATCCGCGGGGTACCGTCCATACCAACAACAGTTCAGGGGGAGCTTTGTTTATTTATATTTTGATTCAATTTTGAGCATGGGACTAGGCATCCCGATTACCAGCCATTTTCTCGTGAATGACAAGCGGAGATCCACTCATCATGAGAATAACCCACCTAGCATGGAAGATATAGATAGCCCTAGTTGATACATGAGCTATTCGAGCATACAAAATAGAATTTCATTTGAAGGTTTAGAATTTGGCACATACAAATTTACTTGGAACGGCAAGTAAATACCGCATATAGGAAGGTATGGTGGACTCATATGGAATAACTTTGGGGTTTATGGAAGTGGATGCACATGCAGTATTCCCGCTTAGTACCAGGGAAGGCTAGAAAGAAACTGGGATGCGACCAACTAGAGAGCGACAACAGAAATGAACATGTGTTAATATTAATCAACAATGAGTGCAAGCATGAGTAGGATATAAATCACCATGAACATAAATATCGTGGAGGCTATGTTGAGTTTGTTTCAACTACATGCATGAACATGTGCCAAGCCAAATCATTCGAACCGTTCAAAGGAGGATACCACCCTATCATACCACATCACAACCATTTTAATAGCATGTTGGCACGCAAGGTAAACCATTATAAACTCCTCGCTAATTAAGCATGGCATGAGCAACTATAATCTCTAATTGTCATTACAAACATGCTTCATTCATAATAGGCTGAATCGGGAACGATGAACTAATCATATTTACAAAAACAAGATAGGTCGAGTTCACTCGCACGACCGAACAGTGTGGATAATAATAATAGTGCAAGTGCATTGGACTAAGCTGGAATCTACAAGCATTTAATACAAGGGAGAAGACAGGGTAATATGGGCTCTTGGTTAAATCAACAATAATGCATATGAGATCCACTCTACATTTTCATCATGGTCGTCTCCTCTCGACCCCCAAATAAAAGAAAAGAAATAAAACTATTTACACGGGAAAACTCCCAACAGGCAAAAGGAGAATGAGAAATATTTTTGGGTTTTCTTTTAGTTACTACTACTACAGGCATGGAAAGAAAACTAGCTAAAAGCTACAACTAATTTTTTGTTTTTTCTTAAGGTTTTTCAAACACACAAGAAGAAGGCTTAAAAAGAAAATAAACTAGCATGGAAGTACAATGAAAAAGTATGAGCACCAACAACTGGCATGAGTGTGTGAACATGAATGTAATGTCGGTGAGAAATATGTACTCCCCCAAGCTTAGGCTTTTGGCCTAAGTTGGTCTATGCCCACAGATCGAAGCTACTCTCTCCGGTGTACTGAGGAGGGTCCTTAGGGTGCCACTAGTTGGCGATCTCCTCCGGATCCCACCGGTAAACAGACTGTCGATAAGTGTCAAGTGGTGGCTCAGGCTCAGGCTCTGGAACTTGTGTCAGCTTCCAGTATGCATAAATGGCCTCAGGCAAGATGAGGTACGTGCCTGAAAGTATGTTAAACAAAGAGGGTGCAGGCAAGGTAATAATCTCACAATGAGTTTTATCAAATATCAAATTATACTTAAGAATCTTCTTCTTATTTTTAACAATAAATTCATGTGCTACCATACTCTTATAATCTAGAAAAATAGGGGGTAGCAACTTTTCCTCTTCCTCATAATGCCTAAGAGGTATTCCAAAGTGTTCATCAAGGCGTGAAGCAAAGATGCCTCCTAAGATGGGGCCCTTTGTACGGTTCAGACTTAATCGTTTAGCAACAATAGCGCCTAAGCTGAAAGTTGTATCACGAAACAAAGCATGGCGCAAAATGACAAGATCAGGAGCACTAAGATTTCCACTGTTCCCGCGACCAATTAAGCATCTACTACAAATATCACAAAGTAACGTAGAATAGGAAAATGTATACTAGTAATTCGTGCATCGGAAACTTTCCTCGTTTCCCCTACAGCAATTCTATCAATAAATCTATCCACATCACTATGATGTGGTTCCTTGATGCTACCCACAAAGGGTATCTTGCAGACCCGACAAAATCATGGAGTGACCTCTCCTTAACTTCATCATATAAGTGAAACTCCACTGAAGGTGGTGACTTCTTAGCATGGAAATAAAAAAATTGCACAAAAATATTAGTGAGTAGGAGATATTGTTCGCGTTGGTCGTGGAGGAAGTCGCTGAGGCCTACATTCTTAGCCAAGTAATAAAAGTCATCATAAATTCCGGCGGCTCTTAAGAACGCATCACAAGGCCATTCGCACGCCCGAACCTCTGTAGTGCGAGGAAGATTGTATTTGGTCTTTTTATTCTCCTCATTCTGCTTATCCTTCGAGCTTTGGCTCGAAGAGCCCCTCAACCATCTCTTCATCATTTTCTTCCTCTGAAAAATTTCTGAAATTTTAGTGACTCAAAATAGAAGTGAACCAAACTCAACAAGATTGATAGCAACTACTCCCATAAGTGCCTAGAGGCTATATCATGCATTAAAACTACTTTGGACCATATAAATTTGACATGCAAGCTCAAGAACAGGGTCACCTTAGTAGCAAAAATTTGCAATAAATAAAGCACTAGAACAAAAACTAATTGGACCATTGGAGGAGTGACATACCGAAGAACAATCCCCCAAAATAGTTTTGTGACTGGTGATTTGAGCAAAGAGATAGAAAATGGCAGCAAGATGAGCTGGAACACGGGTTTGAGCTATGGGAGGATTTTTTCTGGAGGAAGACGAAGTGAGTGGGTGCTGGAAAAAGTGGCAGGGGTCCACGTGGGACCCACGAGGCAGGGCGCGCCCTGCACCCTCGTGGCCAAATGGTGGGTCTGCTGGTGTGTTCTCAGTGCCAGAAATTTTTAAATATTCTACAAAAAATCATATTTCATTTCAGGACATTTGGAGAACTTTTATGTTTGGGGTATTTTTATTGCAAGGATAATTCAGAAGATCGACAGAAAATTCTATTTTTGCTTTATTTAGTCTAAATAATAGAAAGTATAAAGAGAGTACAGAGAGTTGTGCTTTCTAACTTCATCCATCTCATGCTCATCAAAAGGAATCCACTAACAAGGTTAATCAAGTCTTGTTAACAAACTCTTTCCGAATAACATGAAACCGGAGAATTTTTGAATAACACTAGGTTACCTCAACAGGGATATGCATGTCCCCAACAATAAGAATATCATATTTCTTCTTGACAGTAGGAAGAGGGAATTCAAAACCTCCAAAAGTAATCGGTGAAAATTTTCCAATAGAATTGATATTGTGGACTTGAGGTTGTTTCCTCGGAAAGTGTACCATATGCTCATTACCATTAACAAGAAAAGTGACATTGCCTTTGTTGCAATCAATAACGGCCCCTGCAGTATTCAAAAAGGGTCTACCAAGGATAATTGACATGCTATCATCCTCGAGAATATCAAGAATAATAAAGTCCATTAAAATAGTAACATTTGCAACCACAACAGGCACATACTCACAAATACCGAGAGGTATAGCAGTTGATTTATCGGCCATTTGCAAAGATATTTCAGTAGGTGTCAACTTATTCAAATCAAGTCTACGATATAAAGAGAGAGGCATACCACTAATACCGGCTCCAAGATCACATAAAACAGTTTTAACATAGTTTCTTTTAATGGAGCATGGTATAGTTGGTACTCCTGGATCTCCTAGTTTCTTTGGTATTCCACCTTTAAAGCATGGTAGAAATTTCAACTTGCGGTATCTTTCTTTTATTTGTAACAATATCTTTCATATACTTAGCATAAGGATTCGATTTAAGCATATCAGTCAAATGCGTACGCAAAAACATAGGTCTAATCATTACAAAAAAGCGCTCAAAATCCTCATCATCCTTTTTTCTAGATGATTTAGGAGGAAAAGGCATGGGTTTCTGAACCCATGGTTCTGTTTCTTTACCGTGCTTCCTAGCAACAAAGACTCTCTTATCATAATGTCGATTCTTTGATTGTGGGTTATCAAGATCAACAGTAGGTTCAATCTCTACACCATTGTTATTATTAGGTTGACCATCAACATGAACATCATCATTATCATTAGGTTCATGTTCATTACCAGATTGTGTTTCAGCATCAGAAATAGAAATATCATTGGGATTGTCAGGTGTGTCAACAACAGGTTCACTAGAAGCATGCAAAGTCCTATCAATTTTCTTTTTCTTCTTCTTAGAAGGACTAGGTGCATCAACATTAGTTCTCTGATAATCTTGATCAACTCTCTTAGGGTGGTCCTCAGGATACAAAGGTTCTTGAGTCATTCTACCCCCTCTAGTCATAACTCTAACATCTTTATCATTTTTCTTATTATTTAATTCATTGAGCAAATCATTTTGTGCTTTAGGAACTTGTTCTACCTGAGTGGTAACCATAGAAGCATGTTTACTAATAAGTTTAAGGTCACCTTTAACTCTAGACATATAATCACTCAAGTGTTCAACGATATAAGCATTACGTTTCAATTGTCTACCAACATAAGCATTGAAGTTTTCTTGTTTAATAATAAAATTATCAAACTCATCCAAGCATTGGCTAGCAGACTTATTATGAGGAATATCACCTTCATCAAATCTATAGAGAGAATTTACCTCTACTACCTGTGTCGGGTTATTAAGACCATGTATTTCTTCAATAGGTGGTAAATTCTTAACATCTTCAGCTTTAATACCCTTTTCTCTCATAGATTTCTTTGCCTCTTGCATATCTTCAGGACTGAGAAATAGAATACCTCGTTTCTTCGGAGTTGGCTTAGGAGTTGGTTCAGGAAGTGTCCAATCATTATCATTACTCAATATATTATTCAATACCAATTCAGCTTGCTCAATAGTTATTTCCCTGAAAACACAACTAGCATAACTATCCAGGTGGTCTCTGGAAGCATCGGTTAGTCCATTATAAAAGATATCAAATATTTCATTTTTCTTGAGAGGATGATCACGCAAAGCACTTAGTTATCGGAGAAGCCTCCCCAAGCTTGTGGGAGACTCTCTTCTTCAATTTGCACAAAGTTATATATTTCCCTTAAGGCAGCTTGTTTCTTATGAGCAGGGAAATATTTAGCAAAGAAGTAATAAATCATATCCTGGGGACTATGCCCACAACCAGGAGCAAGAGAATTAAACCATGTTTTAGCATCACCCTTTAATGAGAACGGAAATAACTTAAGGATATAGTAGTAATGAAATTTTTCCTCATGAGTGAATAGGGTGGCTATATCATTCAATTTAGTAAGATGTGCCACAACAGTTTCAGATTCATAGCCATAAAAGGGATCAAATTCAACCAAAGTACTTAACTCGGGATCGACAGAGAAATTATAATCCTTATCAGAAATACAGATATGTGAAGTAGCAAAAGTAGGGTCATATTTCATTTTAGCATTCAAAGACTTTTCTTTTAGCTTAGCTAACTGTTTCTTAAGATCATATCTATCTTTGCAAGCAGGTCTGTAGCAGTTTCTTCATCCATAACATAACCCTCAGGCACATCAGGCAATTCATATCTAGGGGGAGAATCTTCATCATCATTTTCATCAATATTATCTATTTCAATAATTTCATTCTCTCTAACCCTAGCAAGTTGTTCATCAAGAAATTCACCTAATGGCACAGTATTATCAAGCATAGAAGTAGTTTCATCATAAGCATCATGCATAGCAGACGTGGCATCATCAATAACATGCGACATATAAGAATCAATAGCAGGTGTAGGTGTCGCAAATTTACTCATAACAGAGGGCGAATCAAGTGCAGAGCTAGATGGCAGTTCCTTACCTCCCCTCGTAGTTGCGGGAAAAATCTTGGTTCTTTCATCTTTTAAGTTCTTCATATTCTTCAACGGATATAAATTTATTGATTCGACACAAGGGGAGCCAAAGAATATTCTCAAGTATTAGCAGTTGAGTTGTCAATTCAACCACACCTGAAAGACTTAATATCTGCAGGAAAGTATTTAGTAGCAAAGTAGTATGGAAGTAACGGTAACAATGGCAAAAGTAACAATAGCAGTTTTAGTAGCAATCGTAATAGTGGCAACGAAAAAGTAACTAAGCAAAGATCAATATGTGAAAATCTCGTAGGCAATGGATCAATGATGGATAATTATGTCAGATGTGATTCCTCATGTAATAGTTATAACATAGGGTGACACAGAACTAGCTCCAGTTCATCAATGTAATGTAGGCATATATTCTGAATATGGTCATAAGTGCTTATGGAAAAGAACTTGCATGACATCTTTTGTCCTACCCTCCCATGGCAGCGGCCTCCTTTTAATAGAGTACCGAACCAAATCATTAAAACTTAGTAAATACATGAACCCCTCAAACTACGGTCATCACCGGGAGTGGTCCCCTTTATTTTCACTTCGGGGTTGCCGGATCATAACACATAGTAGGTGACTATTGACTTGCAAGATAGGATCAAGAACTCACATATATTCATGAAAACATAATAAGTTCAGATCTGAAATCATGGCACTCGGGCCCTAGTGACAAGCATTAAGCATAGCAAAGTCATAGCAACATCAATCTTAGAACATAATGGATACTAGGGATCAAACCCTAACAAAACTAACTCGATTACATGGTAAATCTCATCCAACCCATCACAGTCCAGCAAGCCTACGATGGGATTACTCACGCACTGCGGTGAGCATCATGAAATTAATGATGGAGGATGGTTGATGATGACGATGGTGACGGATTCCCATCTCTGGAGCCCTGAACGGACTCCAGATCAGCCCTCCCGAGGAAGATTAGGGCTTGACGGTGGCTCCGTATTGTAAAATGCGATGAGTCCTTCTCTCTGATTTTTTTCTCCCCGAAAGTGAATATATAGAGTTGGGGTTGAGGTCGGTGGAGTCTGAAGGGGCCCAAGAGGCCGGGGGCGCCCCCCCCCCCCCCCGAGGCGCGCCCTGCACCCTCGTGGGCAGGGTGTGGGCCCCCTGATGCTGATTCTTTCGCCTGTATTTTATTATTATTTCCAAAACATGTCTCCGTGGATTTTCAGGTCATTCTGAGAACTTCTATTTCTGCACAAAAATAACATCATGGTAGTTCTGCTGAAAACATCATCTGTCCGGGTTAGTTCCATTCAAATCATGCAAGTTAGAGTTCAAAACAAGGGCAAAAGTGTTTGGAAAAGTAGATAGGCTGGAGACATATCAAGATCCGTTAGTATAACAAAACCAATCTTTACTTTAGGTACTGTAGCAAACCAATTCATATTTTTTTAATTGTATTATATGTATTGTATTCTAACTTTTCCATGGCAAAAACTCTTCAAAAGACACCATAGAATCATCAAAACAAGCACATAACACTATGAAATCAGAATCTGTCAAAAACAGAACAGTCTGTAAGACACAATTTTTTATCATACTTCTGTAACTCTGAAAATTCTGAAACATTAGGACAACGTGGGCAATATGTATATTGATATCGTGTAAAAAAATCATGAATTGATCATGTTCCAGTAGCCGTCAACAATTATGACACTGGCGCAAAAAGTTTCGGATTTCCAATGCAATAAAATCAACTATCAACCAAATCATTCCAAAGGCTTTGCTTGGCACAAACACTAATTTAAACCACAAAAACACATCTAACCAGAGGCATATTTGTGTAATTATTGGAAAATAGCACGAATACCAAAAATCAAAAAGATACAAGTTGGGTTGCCTCCCAACGAGCGCTATCGTTTTACGCCCCTATCTAGGCAAAACACATATATCTCAAGTGTTGTCATCCTTAGTGGATGATCCAGAAGTTTCCCTCATTATAGATTCATAAGGAAATTTGATCTTAGTTCTAGGGAAGTGTTCCATACCCTTTCTCAAGGGAATTTAAAATTTAATATTCCCATCTTTCATATCAATCACGGAACCAATAGTGCGTAAAAATGGACTACCAACTATAATAGGACAAGGAGGATTGCAATCAATATCAAGAACAATAAAATCTATGGGCACATAGTTCCTATTTGCAAGAATAAGAACATCATCAATTCTTCCCAAAGGCTTTTTAATAGTGGAATCCGCCAAATGCAAATTAAGAGAACAATCTTCAATATTATTAATACCAAGAACATCACAAAGAGATTTTGGAATTGTCGAAACACTAGCACCCAAATCACATAAAGCATTGCACTCATAATTTTTTATCTTGATTTTGATAGTAGGCTCTCATTCATCATGAAGTTTTCTAGGAATTGATACTCCTAATTCCAACTTTTCTTCTAAAGCTTTCATCATGGCATCAAAAATATGTTTAGTAAAAGCTTTATTTAGTTCATAGGCATGAGGTGAATTTATCATGGTTTCAACAAGGAGATATAATCAATCAAACTATTATAATTAAAGTCCTTGAAATCCAAAAGAGTGGGCACATTACTAGTTAAAGTTTTGACCTCTCCATACCCACTTTTATCAATTTTCTCAACAAGATTTCACCCTCCGAATTATCGGGACACCTTCTAGCTAAAGTTGACTCTTCTTCAGTCCCTTTATCGTCAATTTTAACTTTACTAAACAAGGAATCAATAGAAGAAACACCAATCATTTTAAGATTTTCATCATTTTTATGAAAGCAATCGTTAGACAATGATTTTTCTAAAAATTTCCTTTTAGCTCTAAGCATAGCGGTTCATTTCTTAGTTTCATCCATAGAAACATATAAAGCCTTAATTTATTCCTCAACCTTAGGCACAAAAAATTTCAACTTAAGATTTTCCACATCATGACGAATTCTATCAATACTTCTAGACATATCATCAATCTTATTCAACTTTTCCTCTATCGAAGCATTAAAAACCTTTTGAGTGTTGATAAATTCTTTAATATTATTCTCTAGATTAGAGGTATTCCTATTATTATTTTAAGAAGAATTACCATAGGAATTACCATACTTATTAGAGGAATTCCCAGGAAAAAGGCCTAGGATTGAAATTACCTCTATAAGCATTGTTATTGAAATCATTTCGTGAAATAAAATTCTCATCTATGGCATAAGTATTTTGCTCAATCAAGGTAGACAAGGGCACATCATTAAGATCAATAGGATCACTCTTACTAGCAACCATTTCAACAAGAGCAAAAACTTTTTAACTCAAAGAATTAATTTAATCAACCGAATTGACTTTTTTACTAGTAGGCGCCCTTTCGGTATGCCATTGCGAATAATTTGCCACAATATTATCAAGAAATTTGGTGGTTCAGCTAAAGTGATTTCCATAAAAGTTCCACCCACGGCGGAATCCAAAAGATCTCTAGAAACAATATTCAACCCCGCATAAAAAATTTGTATGATCATCCAAAGATTTAACCCATGAGTTGGGCAATTGCTTAGCATCAATTTCATTCTTTCCCAAGATTGTGTAACATGTTCATGTTCAAGTTGCTTGAAATACATGATCTGAGTTCTAAGGGAAATAATTTGCGTGGGCGGAAAATACTTAGTAATTAAAGTGCCTTTGCACTTATCCCAAGAATCGATATTATTGCGAGGTAAAGATAAAAACCAAATTCTTGCATGGTCATGCAGATAGAATGAAAATAATTTCAACTTGACAGTATCATTGTCCACATCTTTTTACTTTGGCATATCACACAATTCAACGAATGGGTTTAGATGGGACGCGGCATCCTCATTAGGAGTGCCGGGAAATTGCTCTTTCACAACAAGATTCAACAAAACAACATTGATGTCATAAGACTCCGCACTAGCGGCGGGAGGAATCGGCTTACTAATAAAATCATTGTTGTTGGTATTGGAAAAATAACACAACTTAGAGTTCTCCTACATCATCTTGACCAATTATAAACAAGAACACAAGTAGGCGAAAGATCCAACCAGAAAACGGCGAATGAAAAAGAGGGCGGATAAAAACGACAAATTTTTGTGAAGTGGGGGAGATGAAAACGAGAAGCAAATGGAAAATAATGTAAATTGCAAGGAGATGAGATTTGTGATTAGGAACCTGATAGATGTTGATGATGTCTCCCCAGTAACGGCGGCATAAATTGGCAAGTTGACGGGAGACTATACTGACGTGATCCTCCCCGGAAATGGCACCAGAAATTCCTTTTGATCCCGCTTGAGCTACGTCGGTATTTCGCCAAAGAGGAAGGGATGATGCAGCATAGCTATGGTAGGTATTTCCCTCAGTGATGAGACCAAGGTTATCAAACCAGTAGGAGAACCACACAACACTACGTAAACGGTACCTGCACAGAAATAACAAATACTTGCAACCCGACATATAAGAGGGGTCGTCAATCCCTCCTGGGTAGTAGATTGGTAAATAGATAGCTTGATAGATGCAAATGGAAGAACGGCAAATAAAACATAGCAAGGTATTTTCATGTTGTTGATAATATATATCTGAAAATAAAAGTTGCAAATAGAGGAAAAAGCAAGTAACAATATAGATCTGAAAGTATATCATAGGAAAATAGACCTGGGGGCCGTATATTTCACTAGTGTCTTCTCTCAAAAATAACAGTGGTGGGTAGACAAATTACTATTGGACAATTGATAGAAAAGAGAATGGTTATGACGATATCCAAGACATTAATCATTTATATATGCATCACATCCAAGATTAGTAGACCGACTCCTGCCTGCATCTACTACTATTACTCCACACATCGACCGCAATCGAGCATGCATCTAGTGTATTAAGTTCATGGGAAAATGGAGTAATGCAATAAGAAAGATGACATGATGTAGACAAGATCTATTCATGTAGGAATAGACCCATATTTTTATCCTTACTAGCAATGATGCATGCGTGCCTTGCTGCCCCTTCTATACTGGGAAAGGACACCGCAAGATCGATCCCATTACAAAGCACCTCTTCCCATTGCAAGATAAATAGATCAAGTTGGCCAAACAAAACTAAAATATCAAAGAAGAAATACGAGGCTATAATAATCAAGAATGGATATTAACTCAAGGCAAATCTGGTCATAAACTCACAATTCATCGAATCCCAACAAACACATTGCACAAAGTCATTACATCAAATAGATCTCCAAGAGACCATTGTATTGAGAAAAAAGAGAGAAGAAGCCATCTAGCTACTGCCTACGGACCCGTAGGTCTGAGGTGAACTACTCACGCATCATCAGAGAGGCACCAATGATGATGATGAACCCCTCCGTGATCGTGTTCCCCTCCGGCGGAGTGCCGGAAAAGGGCTCTAGATTGGATCTCGTGGTTTTGGAACTTGCAGCGGCTGGAATAAAATTTCGTCGACTCCCCTAGGGTTTCTGAAATATTGGGGTATTTATAGAGCGAAGAGGCGGTGCGGGAGGCCATCGAGGTGGGCACAACCCACCTGGGCATGCTAGGGGGGCCAGGCGTGCCTTGGTAGGTTGTGCTCCCCTCGGAGCCCCCCTCAGTACTTCTTCAGCCCATCATGTGTCTTCTGGCCTAGAAAAATGTCCAAAAAGTTTTGCTGCATTTGGACTTCGTTTGGTATTGATTTTATGCGATGTAAAAAACAAAAAAATTAGCAACTGGCACTGGGCACTATGTCAATGGGTTAGGCACAAAAAATGACATAAAATGATTGTAAAACATCCAAGAATGATAATATAATAACATGGAACAATCAAAAATTACAAATATGTTGGAGACATATCAGTATCGGGTACGTGGTGGAGCGCACCTTTGTAGGAATAGCCAGCTCGCATGATAACTTCCTCCGTAGGCATTGATGGTCGGGGCCCACAGGTGAACGACATGGAGGCGATCGCTTGCCAATCTCCATTGATTGAATTGCCATATTTAAAAATTCATTTTTAGGGGGGGGGGTAAGAATTCTGATTTTGAATGGCACGTTATACAATATTTTAGAACGATTGGTAGGGAGCGAAAAATGGAATTGATCACTAATACCTCTGTCCTGGTTTACTAATCCCCGTCGTATTTTGGGTCGAAGTTTGCCCATGAACTAAACTTGCAAAATGAGATTATCTTATCTCCACTCTTTATCTCTAATTCTCTTTTCTCATCTCTTATCTTCCCTCTTCTCTCTCTCTCTCTTATCTCTCTCTTATTTCTACTCTTATAAAAAACGAGTTGGTGATGACAGTGTGCCTGCCATCCTGCAATATAGACTGTCTGATCTCTATCTGACGAATAGAAAGCAAACTATGGCAATTTTGCAAAAAAAGATACCCGCACCCATGTCCACATTTGAAGATAAGGCTATCCCTTGTTCATATTTGTCTTCCACATGATAAACAACTCGTATAAATGCATCTTGATATTCCGTGCAACGCATGGGCCTCTTGCTAGTCTCTCTCTTATTTAAAAAATTGAGTTGGTGATGATGGTGTGCCTGCCATCCTTCAATATAGACCGTCCGATCTATATTTGACTCCTAGAAATCAAACTATGGCAATTTTGCAAAAAGGTACCCGCACCTCTCTCTACATTTGCATATAAGGCCTTCCCTTGTTCATTCTTATCTCCCACAACCTCATTGTTGAGCAATTAAAAAAGGAAGCCTATGCGACAGTGTGGCATGGTGGCCGCTACCAGTGTCGCCCATCCCCATGCCTCCGGTCAGTCAGAGCACCTACCACCACCATGCCCCACTCCTCCTCACCTTATCTCTATTATATCTCATCTCCCCACTCTGCTCGGTCTAAGTTGTTGGAACACGAACGGTGCCATCGACGTGCTTGTGGAGGTCAATGTCGAAGAGGATCTTCATCAGCGGTGTAGGTGCTGAGTTATGTAAACCTGCAGATGTTGTTAGTTTTTACACATGATATTACTCCCACATGGGTGGTGTTTCGTGCAATGCACGAGCATCTTGCTATTACTAGTAGTAACCAAACAAAAAAGGACCAGAGGGAGTAATTGATCTCACATGATGCCAGAGCGGACGCAACCTGTCACTGGCACAGGCATTGAATCGGCTCGTCGGCCAAGAGAGCCCCACTCGCTGCACGCTAGGCTGAACACGCCTCCTCGCCGCATTCAACGGGCTTCAGACTGCCCCGCCTACCTCCATCGAATCCGCGCGTGTGCCAGCAACATGTGTCCTTCCGCAAGCCGGTTGGTTCCTCTTGTCGGCCCGCTATTTAAACGAGGCCAGATGCCTAGCAAGAACCGCACCACACCTCCGCTCCCCATATCCTCCTTGCACCATTTTCTCCACTATCCATAGCATCCGACGAGCACGAAGATGAGTTCTCCGACATAAAAGCCAGTTGGGTGCCCCGACGAGCCAGGCAACTTGATGCGCCACCTCCCTCCCCACCCCAGGCCGTCAGTGCCAGGGGCGAGGCTGCAGGCGGGCAACCAGAGGACCAAGGATGTACCTCAATTTTACTGGAAGTCCACCATAGTATATGCGAGTCCTTACTCCACCCTAGTAGAAAATGCACCTTTTTCATCAATGCTCTCAGAAGGAATTTGTATTTTGGCTCTGAACTAAATGTTGTTTTGGAGAAGCCTTGATGTTGGTAGTAAGAACTAGGGATTTTCCTTTATTTCTAATACTCATTCTTTTTTGCTTTGAAGTGAATCATGGTTGTAGACATTATCTATGAATGTGAAGATATCTGTGAACATGAGTTTGATGTGAAAGTTGAACCTTGAAACTTGGGCTTATGTGTGAACTATACCATGTCTAATGTGTTTGTCTGTTATTGTTCGGAAAGTAATGGATGTTATTACATGTGACCCGCGAAATATATATTTTGTGCCACATCTCGGCATCAGACTTACATAGATCTCAGTCGATGCACGAACATCACAACAGGCATGTTGACTGGATAAACACTTGAACCTAGTTATTATGAATGAAAATTTGTATTGACAACAGTTTTAGATAGCAGGAGATGCCTAACATGCTCTGCCTCTGCTAGCTTCTTTCTGGCTTCTTCCATCTCTTCTTTGGCTTGGGTGAAGAGAGCATCTAATTGCTCTTTTCGCTTCTTTAGGAACTCAGCAACATTCTCAAGGGTTGCTGCATGCTTTCTTTTAGCCTTTACTAGTGCCACGAGGACACGAACAATTGACAACTCCACCAGGCTTATGTGTAATCCGGCATCATCTGGGAATTTGCACCTTGTGTCTAATCCAGCATCATTAGGGAAAGGGCACCTTGTGTCTAATCCAGCCTCATTTTGGAAACATGATCTCAAGGTTGACCATACTTTCCTTCTTGTAGGAACTGCATCCTGACATGAAGTTGCTTCTTTTTTAGATCAATAGTCAGAGATACCCATATCCATTAAGTAGAAGCCAGGTAAACATGAATCGGAGAAGTGAATTCAAAATGAGAAATATAAAAGCAGACTCCAAGGTGAGAACACACACTTCCTACATCAAGCTAAAAACGAAAGCATTAGGATGATTAAGACTCTTCTTATTACACATCAAAGAATACAAGGCTAAGAGCAATAGAAACTTCAACATATACACATCGAAGAACATGAAGCTAAGAGAAATAGAAAAACCAACAGAGGGGTGAGATAAGGGTTGTTGCGGCAAAACAACCATCAACCAGATGATCTCCAGGGCGTCTATAGCCATATTTGACTGACTAGCTTCAAAATTAAATTACAAAGGATTAATCCTAGGGCATGTTGGGTCCAGTGAGTAAATTGAGATCCTACAAATGATTGAGATCCTAATCAAGTGTATAGGAAATTGCTTATCTCGCCTATTATTGTTTAATAATCTGCCACACTGCTGGATTGCATGGCAAGAACTCTATCCAAGCATACAACATGGATTGAACCTGTTTTCGGCTCAGGGCTTGCCCAGGGCCTGGCCTGGTCCAATGTTCACAACTGCTGCCAGACACACACGATGTGAAAGTAAAAAAAGATCAAAACAGGGAGCTCCCTTCGATTTCATTAGCGACACCATCAAGGACAAACAAAACATCCACCACTGCTAGTTAGGTTCTCAATGTCAAAGTAATTGAAAGGTTGTTACTTACCAAAGCTCGTTTTACAGGTTCGGTGTAGCACCTCTTTAACTTGCGACGTTCCTTGAAGATGTCCCCAATATCCCATGTTTGGTCATCATTGCTCCTATGCATGTTCGCATTCGTAATTTTAAAATCTCAACATGGCAAGAAAAATATATTAATACTCACGTATCTTGTGGGCAACATTAAAGCACTCATCTGCCATGTTAGAGCGTCTCCAACAGGCGTGCAACACGCGGCGCACTAAAAAAGCGTTTACAACGCCCCGATAGCTAGTTTTTGCGTGCTGCGGAGTGCTGGCTCCAGCGGCCACTGCAAAAAAAGCGTGCAAGCGCCGCTCCAGCAGACACGCTATATTTTTTTCTCCTTTCTCCTCTGACTCGATACACATTCGACATCGACTCGATACAGGCATAGAGAGCTACATAGATAGTTCTCAACGTAGATATAGCATATAGATAGAAAAAAATAGATAGGCCAACTACTCCGCGTCATCCTCCGACTCCGCCTAGGTGATGTCCTCCTCTAACGTCTCAATGAAGGCGACAAGATATCGATCGTCGTCGGAGCCCCAGGGCAACGCTGCTCCTAGTTTGATGTTGAATTCAGCGGCGGCCTTCCGTGTACGTCCATCCTCGCGATAGGCGGTTCGCTCCGCCCTCCTCTTCTCCCTCTTCGCCCTCCTTTGCACGTAGAACTCACTCTCTTTGATGATGTCCTGCGGGAAGCGTCGGTGCCACAGCGCCATGGCTTCGTCATCCATCTCGGCGATGCCGAGACGGTGCTCCCTCCTTCGGTTGTCGTCACGATCCTCGTCGGCGATAAGCCGTGGGGGAGGTGCAAGCTCCTGCGCCCGCTCCTGCATCTACATGTTGGGTGAGTTCAGGTCCCTACGATACCGCCGAAGGCGCCATGCCGCCATGTCATACACGCGGGTGGCCTCATGGGCGGTGTCAAAAGTGTCGAGGCAGAGGCGCATCTCGCCAAACTAGATCTTGGCGGAGAAGGCGCCGGAGCGGCGCGTGCGGACGCCGCGGTAGCCCCAAATTCCCCGGTGGCGCGGCGGCGGCGAGGCGAGAAAGAGCAGGGAAAGAGCGGTCACGAGGCACAGAGCGATGGGAGGGCGTTTGATTTTATAACACATGCCGGACGCCGCACGCCAAAACTAGCGCACACCCATCCACTTTTTCCTCCGCACGCGCGATCCTTTCCTGACGTCCCTGCTATTCTAAAAAACTTTCCATCATTTCCCACACTACTGGTTGCAGATGAAGAACCTACCCAAGCACAGCGCAATACAAGAGCAACGCACAATTACAAGGTGATATTCTATTGGACAATGCAAGCTATAACCAATTACTTTTACCGGAACCAGAGAAACCAGGAAATTTGAAGGGTAGGTATGAAGAAAATTGGAACTGCACATGTACTGCTAAGATATTCAATATACACATTACCAATCGAGGAGGAGTACGATGGTCACGATAGCGTCTGTTCATCATGGTCGGCAATGGGAGTCAGATCATTGTCCATGACGGTGGTGCTTCTGTACTTGGCATCGACTTATGGGAAGCAAATATGAGACCGTGGAAGACGGTGCCGGGGAAGAGGCTCCGTGTACGACAACGACAGTGGACCAACTCCAGTGCGTCGTACGACATCGTCGATGAGGCATATGTGCTGCGGTGGGCGAGTGCACTGATGAAGAAGGGGAGGAGCACGAAGGCTGCGGTGCCATGGAGAAGTCTATTTTGTGATGGGGATAGAAAATGGGGAGCATTCAGGTGTACTACTCTGGGTACCGGGATGGGGTTGGTTGGGTAGGGTGAACCTGAAGTTACCAAAATGGCCCTCTACCCACCAGCATCTGTCGGCCTGTTACGAAGAGTATGATGGCATCTTCGTGCTGCTCGAATCTGGATTGCGCGTGATTTTGCGCTGACCTGGAAATTTTGTAACACTGTACTCCCCATCTGGCGTGTTGGGTGATTGGGCTAAGCAACTAGCGAGTAGTACTAGTAACTACTAGCACTCCAATCAAACTTCCTACAGTTTACCAAGTTAATAGAAAAAAATATAAACATTTAATGTGAAAGTACATTCAACAATGAATCTAATGGTATCTATTTGTTATTGTATATGTTAAATTTTTTTGTTTATAAACTTCGTCAGAGTTTACAAAACTTGACTTTAACCAATGCTAATACGTGGACATAAATAAAAACGGAGGGAGTACACATTTGTTTTATTAGTTTGAAGTGGAATTAATCATTTGTTGTAATCGTGAAACAAATATATTAAGCTACTGACTTTGAATGTAATGGTTTATACAATTCAATAGTTAGAATCAGTGTTGAATTCCAAGATGTATACCGGGTCTATAGTACTTCACAATATGCTCAAACTCACATAATCCCAATCAAATGAAAATCTAAATGCATTTCATAGTTATTACTTTGTAGGATGCAACAAAACAAATCATAACTCTACAGGATCCATTCTAAAGCAACATTTTGAAAACATCCCAATGTGTGAATGAAACATGTAGAGAGAGCTTGTGAAGATGGAGAATTGGTGGGAGAGAGATGTGTGCGCTGAACACACAAGATATACACCCCATGTAAGAAAGATAAATAGGGCGGGAAAGATTGTATGTATGTGCGCGAGAGAGTAGGAGATAAACCTCACGAGAGAGAGAGATGAGGAAGTAAGGTCTGTGAGAAAGATGGGAACATGTAATATATGTGAGATGCATGTGCATCCGGATTTTGTGCATGTGGAAGGAGAAGAGACAACGGGTTTGATGAGAGAGATGGAGAAACATGGATGAGAGGCGAAGGATATCGTGGGTTGAGGGATTGATAATTTTGTGCGAGAGAGAGGGGGGAGGAGTCAGTAAGCCGTCGTCACATCATCCTGCTTCCAAGTGGCCCTGCATTCTCTAGTGCAGTATGGTCGTCGTCTTCGATCTTCTCGATGCCCTCTTTGAAGATTGAGGTGGTGTGCATGCTGGGGTGCAGAGAAGCACAAGCGAGAGTGGTCGCCATATAACCTTGGATGGGGATGGATTGTGTGCTCGAGGGAGGGGGAGTGTGTGTGTGTGTGTGTGTGTAAAATATTGAGAGAAATCAAACCTATAGAGAGAATGTGTGTGTATGTGAAGGAAACCTACATGCGAAATAGGGTTTTCACGAAGAGATTGTGTGTGCGAGATAAAGAGCGATGTGCGGGCCTTGAGGCAGGCAGCGGCCGGGTGAGGGTGTCAAGATGTGTGCATTGATACATGTGTTACATGCGATCGTGCAAGGGACGGACGAATCGAGAGAGATGGTTGTTGTGTTACAGATGCTCCTCTCTCTCTCTCTCTCTCTCTCTCTCTCTCTCTCTCTCTCTCTCTCTCTCGCACACACACAAGTACAAATAGAAAAATGTTCTCTCATGTATACACAATATCTCGGCATCTCTCTATGTCTATGTCTCACTCATGCATGATCATTTGCACATTCACACCTCTGTATGTCTCTATCACACGAACACAGTTTCCACATTGCCCTTCCGCCACAACACACATATAGACACATACACGCATTCTCTCTCAGTCACACACACACATAATCAGTATTAAAAAATATTTCTAGGGCACATCTAAAACATCCAAATAAAAATAAGCACGAACTGAAGATAAATTCAAATATATGGAAATATTGTAGTGTGAAGAACTTTTCCAAGAAAAAAGTAGAGTAATATTCAGGGATTGTTTTCACACACGCAAAAGGATCTGGAGGATGTCCTTCGAGCATGACACGATGACGCACAGTTCGACCGACCACGCGGTCGCGGTGCACGTGCTTGCACAAGATTTCGTATCGAGATGTTGTGCTAACTAATGTGGTGTACAAGAGCGGCCGCAATGCACACGCTTTCTTAGGATTACATGTACTAGTACGGTGTTCTTTTAAGTTTGATCAACTGATATGACACCGTCTTCAGAGAAGAGGGTGAACAAGGGGAGGTTCGATCATGTGACGCCCCCGATTTGTCCGTATACTAATCATGCACGCAAATGTGTACGGCCAAGATCAAGGACTCACTGGAAGATATCACAACACAACTCTAGACACAAATTAAAATAATACAAGCTTTATATTACAAGCTATGGGCCTCGAGGGCTCCAATACAAAAGCTCGAATAAACAAGAGTCAACGGAAGCAATAATATCTGAGTACAGACATAAGTTAAACAAGTATGCCTTAAGAAGGCTAGCACAAATATAACAACGATCGAAAAGGCAAGGCCTCCTGCCTGGGACCTCCTAACTACTCCTCGAAGCCGAACTCCACGTAGAAACATCATCGGGATCCTCTGGGTCCTGGACTCCACCATCTGGTTGCGTCATCCGAGAAGAAGGGACAAAAGGGGAAAAGGGGGAGAAAAGCAACTGTGAGTACTCATCCAAAGTACTCGCAAGCAAGGATCTACACTATAAATGCAATGATATCTGTGTAAGGGGTAATATATGTGGGTTAAACTGCAGCATGCTAGAATAAGAGGGGGATAGCTAATCCAATCAAAGACTACGCTTCTGGCCACCTCCATCTTGCAGCAGAAGAAGAGAGTAACTAGAAGTAACAAGTATCCTCGCTTCTGGCAGCCTCCGTCTTGCAGCAGTAGAATAGAATAGATGGTAAGTTCACCAAGTAACAACGTATAGCATAGTCCTACTCGGCGATCCTCCCACACATCGCCCTGTGAGAGAGCAACCACCGAGTTGTATCTGGCACTGGTAAGGGTGTGTTTTATTAAGTATCCGGTTCTAGTTGTCATGAGGTCGGAGTACAACTCCGGGTCGTCCTTTTACCGAGGGACACGGCTATTCGAATAGATTAACTTCCCTGCAGGGGTGCACCACATAACCCAGCACGCTTGATCCCATTTGGCCGGACACACTTTCCAGGGTCATGCCCGGCCTCGGAAGATCAACACGTCGCAGCCCTACCTAAGCACAACAGAGAGGTCAGCACGTCGGTCTAAGTCCTAAGCACACAGGGGTCTGGGCCCATCGCCCAATGCACACCTGCAGGTTCCGAGGGAGGCCGGTGAGCAGACCTAGCAACCTCCATTACTAAGGAAGTTACGTCACGCGGTCCAACCCGGCGCGCGCCGCTCAGTCGCTGACGTCAAGAAGGCTTCGGCTGATACCACGACATCGAGAGCCCATAACTATTCCCACGCAGCTGGTTAGTGCGTAAAGGCCAATGGCCTGACTCGGATCAAATATCCAAACTCGTTAAGCGTGTTATTATGAAAATCACCGCGGATAACGACCAGGGCCAAGCCACCTCTCGACTGGGTGTCTCAACCTGGCCCTGTCGCTCCGCCACAAAGATCCACTCGGGGGTCGTCAGGAACTCAGGCCCACCACTGCCTGGATGGATCCACCTGTCCTTTCAGCCCCCACATCGGAATCACTTGCGGGTACTCAATGAGCCGACCCGACTTTAGTCACATCATGTATCATGTAAAGCATGTATATAGTATATACCCGTGATCACCACCCGAGGTGATCACGGCCCGATAGTATAGCATGGCAGACGGACAAGGATGTGGGGCCACTGATGGAATACTAGCATCCTATACTAAGCATTAGGATAGCAGGTAAGGTATCAACAGTTGTAGCAACAATGACAGGCTATGCAACAGAATAGGAGCTACCGAATCACCAATAGTAGTAAACTAATGCAAGAGCAAGAGGGAGGAGAATAGGCGATATCTTGTGATCAAGGGGGGGGGGCTTGCCTGGTTGCTCTGGCAAGAAGGAGGGGTCGTCAACACCGTAGTCGATCGAGGCAGCAGCGACGTCCGTCTCGTAGTCTACCGGAGAGAAGAGGGGGAAGAAACAATAATTACAGAGCAAACATCGCACCACAAAGCATAACATGGTAAAACGCGGTGCTACGCGTGACCTAACGTGGTAGGAGGTGATACCGACGAAGGGGGGAAACATCCGGGAAAGTATTCCCGGTGTCTCACGTTTTCGGGCGGATGAAACGGAGGGGGAAAGTTGCAGGTTCGGTATGCTAGGGACGTGTGGTTGACGAACGGTTTGCGTATTCTGATGCGTCTCGAAATTCTGAGCAACTTTCATATATAAAGTATTTTCATCCGAGTTACGGTTTATTTTATATTAATTTTCAAAGTTTTTAAACATTTTCTAGAATTACAGATTTAATTTAACTCAAAATAGAATTATGACATCAGCATGACGTCAGCACGATGTCAGCAGTCGACCAGTCAGTTGACTGAGTCAAACTGACACGTGGGGACTACTGTCATACACTAAGACTAATTAAACAGGTTAATTAGTATAACTGTAATTAGGTAAATATAATTAAGTTAATTAAATTAATTAATTCTTTAATTAATTAATTAATTTTATTATATATATTTTTATCTCTTTTTTTTTACTTCTCTTTTTTTAACAAGGGACTGGGCCCCGCCTGGCAGTGGCTCAAGGCCATAGCGGGCACTGGTGTTTAACGGGTGCGGGCGTCGGGCGTCGGGGCACCCACTGGGACAGCCCGTCGCAGCGCTGCCCGCCCGGGCGTGCGAGCGAGGCCATGACCCGGCGAGGCGCCGGCGGCCAGGGTCGCGGGTGCGGGCGAGGCCGGCAGGGCGCCAGCCGGCAGCCATCGTGGGGGCTAGTGGGGGCGCGCGACGGCCCTAGGCGGTGGCGGCGCCGCACCGGCAGAGGACGGCGCCGGAGGTGACGCGACGCCGGCGCGGGCCAATGGACGGGGTTGCGGCGGCCGCCGCGCGACAAGTGGAGCGAGGCGAGCGCAGGCGCCGGCCCCAGGCGCGGCCAGCCGGGGCCGCGGTGGATGCTCACGCGGGCGGCGCAGGAGCACGACCAGGGGCGCGCATGAGCGTGGTCACACGGTGGTGAGCACGAGCGGCACCCGGAGTGGAGGGTTGTGGCGGGCATGGTCCGGCGTGGCCGGCGGGAGCTGGCGGAGCAAGCTGGGCGGCCGCAACGGTGGCATCCGTGGGAACGGGCGAGCGTGCAAAGGAGGAAGGTCGCGGCGGAGCGTGAGCGAGCTCGCGGTGAGCCGGGCGTGTGTGGTGGTTGGCCAGAGCAGGAACGGGTGGCGACAGCAGTAGGGGCTATGACTGGAGGAGGCTGCGGTAGGGGGGGCACGAGCGTGGTCAGGCAAAGGCCGTCGTGCAGTTGGCGGAGGTCAGAGGGGAAGGGGCCGGGCCTCACCGGCGTTTGCAGGGGCACGGGGGCGGCGAGGCTCGACGGAGCCGGCGATGCAGAGATGAGGACGACGGGCGATGGTCCGGCGACGTGCCTTCGCAGAGGAGGAAGGAGACGGTGGGGAACGGCGACAGGGCAGCTCCTGTGAGGTCCGTGGAGCTGCGGGCGGCGGGACTCGGCGACGACGGAGTGGCGGCCGCCCGATCCAGATCGGGCCGGGGGTGGAGCGAGAGAGTGAGAGATCGTGGTGATGCTAGGGTTCAGGTCCGGACGAGGGGCGGCTGAAGTAGGCGAGGGGCGCCGGCGGATGGCCGCCACGGCGTGTGCCGGTGCCGTGGCAGGCATCTGCCGTGGACACCGGGGCAGGCGTGAACAGGGGAGAGAGGGAAGTGACCGGCTGGGCCGGCCTGGTGGCCTAGCTGGGCCGAGGCCCAGCGGGGGGGGGGGCTGTTATTTCTTGCCGCACTATTCTACTTCTACTTTTTTAATTCGAACCGGTTTCGAACTAACACGAGATTATCAACAGTAATTGTGGTGATGTGTCGTCATTAGTAGAGGGTTATTGTAGCTTAACTATCCGGGCGTCACAATTCTCCTCCACTACAAGAAATCTCGTCCCGAGATTTAAGCGGTGGATTAAGGCGGGGGGGAGTGCTGATAGCGAAAACCTAACGAGTCTTCTCGGTCATAGCTGCCCCTTCAAAGAGTTTGATCCCTTTCGTTGATGTCTTCATTTCTCTGCTTCAAGTCATCGTGATCAAGTCATCATCCTTTCTTCGGGATCTCCATCGTCCTACGAACGCGACAGTTTAACGGGTGCGGGCGTCGGGCGGCGGGCGCCCACTGGGACGGCCCGTCGCAACGCTGCCCGCCCGGGCGTGCGAGCGAGGCCATGACCCGGCGAGGCGCCGACGGCCAGGGTCGCGGGTGCGGGCGAGGCCGGCGGCGCGCCAGGCGGCAGCCATCGTGGGGGCTAGTGGGGGCGCGCGACGGCCCTAGGCGGTGGCGGCGCCGCACCGGCAGAGGACGGCGCCGGAGGTGACGCGACGCCGGCGCGGGACAATGGACGGGGTTGCGGCGGCCGCCGCGCGACAAGTGGAGCGAGGCGAGCGCAGGCGCCGGCCTTAGGCGCGGCCAGCCGGGGACGCGGTGGATGCACACGCGGGCGGCGCAGGAGCACGTCCAGGGGCGCACGTGAGCGTGGTCACACGGTAGTGAGCACGAGCGGCGGCCGGAGTGGAGGGTTGTGGCGGGCACGGTCCGGCGTGGCCGGCGGGAGCTGGCGGAGCAAGCTGGGCGGCCGCAACGATGGCATCCGTGGGAACGGGCGAGCGTGCGAAAGAGGAAGACCGCGGCGGAGCGTGAGCGAGCTCGCGGTGAGCCGGGCGTGCGTGGTGGTTGGCCGGAGCAGGAACGGGTGGCGACAGCAGTAGGGGCTGTGACGGGAGGAGGCTGCGGTAGGGGGGCGCGAGCGTGGTCAGGCAGAGGCCGTCGCGCAGTTGGCGGAGGTCAGAGGGGAAGGGGCCGGGCCTCACCGGCGTTTGCAGGGGCACGGGGGCGGCGAGGCTCGACGGAGCCGGCGATGCAGAGATGTGGACGACGGGCGACGGTCCGGCGACGTGCCTTCGCACAGGAGGACGGAGACGGTGGGGAACGGCGACAGGGCAGCTCCGGTGAGGTCCGTGGAGCTCCGGGCGGCGGGACTCGGCGACGACGGAGTGGCGGCCGCCCGATCCAGATCGGGCCGGGGGGTGGAGCGAGAGAGTGAGAGATCGTGGTGATGCTAGGGTTCAGGTCCAGACGAGGGGCGGCTTAAGTAGGTGAGGGGCGCCGGCGGATGGCCGCCACGGCGTCTGCCGGTGCCGTGGCAGGCATCGGCCGTGGACACCGGGGCAGGCGTGAACACGGGAGAGAGGGAAGTGGCTGGCTGGGCCGGCCTGGTGGCCTAGCTGAGTCGAGGCCCAGCGGGGGGGGGGGGGGCTGTTATTTGTTGCGTCCCTGTTCTACTTCTACTTTTACCTTTTTATTTTTATTTAATGTTTTAGTTTACTATTAGTAGATTTTAGTTTTATAAAAACATGAGACCAACACACGAATTAGTTTTTTAGATTATCCCTCTGCAACAAAAAGTTTAATCACTTAAGTAAAATAGTTTGATAGATTATAAAATAAAAAAGGCTTTTAATTAATTGTTATAGCCATTGTTCTATTTATTTTAGGGCATTTACATACTTTATAAAAATGTGGTTTCTCCACCATAATAACCTGCGAATTATTTGTCACATTTAGAACATTTTATTTTTGAAGTTTGAAAACTTTAATTGTTTGCTTCATTTTGAATTTTAATTCGAACCGGTTTCGAACTAACACGAGATTATCAACAGTAATTGTGGTGACGTGTCGTCATTAGTAGAGGGTTACTATAGCTTAACTATCCGGGCGTCACAATTCTCCTCCACTACAAGAAATCTCGTCCCGAGATTTAAGCGGTGGAGTAAGGCGGGGGGAGTGCTGGTAGCGAAAACCTAACGAGTCTTCTCGGTCATAGCTGCCCCTTCAAAGAGTTTGATCCCTTTCGTTGATGTCTTCATTTCTCTGCTTCAAGTCATCGTGATCAAGTCGTCATCCTTTCTCCGGGATCTCCATCGTCCTACGAACGCGACAAGGGGGAAAACTTTGGAAAACATATCTCCACGAAGTCTGTGCATTTGACGACGAATTCAGAAAGTGATACACGAAGTACCCTACGAGTAGTATTTCAGTGAATGCATTGACAACAATAAGCGATGGTACAAAAGTTTCAAACGGGTAGGCAGTCATTCGATGCCTAACCAGAAGCTGGAACGGGGTCTTGATCAATGAGAATAATATGGTGTTTGATACCAGGATGAAACATGATAGAATTTAGCTCGTGAATCACATACGGAGCCAGGTGCAAGGGATACATTAGAATCCATGTTGTTAAGAAGAGTTAGGTTTCGATCCAGTGGACCTGTGGGTTATGGGCCCACCATGTGGCTTAAAAGTAGGAAGGGCGATGACATCTTGCATAGAAAGCAAGGCATGTCAGAGGATAGTCTGTCAGCTAAGTTGGCAACAATGTTGGTACCAAGTACGGGGGACGAAGAGAATCATTTTCTCGCTCGTTGGAACGAGGGGGCTAATAGGCAAAGTTCTTGTCCACCGACAGTACCGGAATGTTATCAACAATAGAATCAAGGTCTTACTGACAAAGTTGTACAACGAGATGTTTACATAAGCAGAGAATTATTACTGCTTAGATCATATGGATCACAAGAAAGGTTGAATAAACAAATGGAAAGGAAAATTGTGATTACACACAATTATTAGGAGTATATCTTTCCTATGGACAAGAAGAACATGGCATACAGGGTAGGAGAGCAAGTACCCAACCATTCAGATAAAGAGGCAATGATTAATCAAGATGTTACCCAGACAACAGTGTTTGGATAACTGACCAAGAAACATTTAGCATCACGCCTCCAATGTTCTTGTTTATGAGCGGGGTATCATAGTCATGCTTCGAGGTAGCAATGATATGGTGTTTTAATCAAGGGACAAACCTTGGATACACAAATGATCCATCAGAAGCAACTTATAGAATAAGTGTTACAATCTCCTCCTAGAAGAATGGCTATCCTTGCAAAAGAAATTATAATGATGGGTCCTCCAGCCAGGGGTACTGGTCATGACATCAAATTATCGGGTCATCAAAGGACCAGCATTATAACTCCTGAAAAGTTGCCCCAACCATCATATCTGACTGAGATTCAGATCTGATTGGTGTCATGATACATCAAACTCAGGAGGTTTGAGAAGAAAAGGTGCAACACCAATCGACGAAATGACATTGAAATATTCTCGGGAAATGAACTATGTGAGCGGGTTCCTGAAACAATAGTTCTTCATTAAACCAAGGATAGGATGAGGAGGTGGCTGATGGGCTCAGCGACAATTCATCGAGAATTCCAAACGGATGGATTTTCGCAATAATGTGAACAAGAAGATGCCACTTGTCAATTCAAATGATATAATGTTGTATGATCAAGGAAAACATACACCATTAATCATTAGTTGAAAGGTGTGCCCGAAATATGACCTTAGGCAACAAGATCAATGTTAGAATGATGATTCAATAACCAACAGTCTAAGAACGAACTGTAGATCGTTAACTTCAAAGCGATATGGTTGCTAGAAGTACAGAACTCAAGCAACATTGTTAGCATATTGGTATCTCGGTTAAAAACAACACGGGGGCCAAGGAATAATGGTGATGGTGAGAAGTATCATCATACCGAGAATTTCTAAGAGGTGGAGCAATCCCCACAACATTCTCGACATAAGAGACAGTAATACTTCAATGCAGAACACAACACTCGCTGGAGAGCAAGTTGTATTCATGATATGGACAAGTTCCCGACGAGAGGAAGTCAAGGGTGTTGTCAATGATAATAAAAATCATCAAGGGCAAGGAGGGTATTTCTCATCATGAACACAGTTGACATCTCGGTAGTAGTCAAAGTGTTGCGGGTGATCCGACACATTTGCCGGGAGGTTTCAAGAGGATGCAATCAAACAACAACGACAACAAGCAAGGGAATGACGAAGTGGCAAGTTATAGGATCAATATATAAGATGCAAGCTTGGAACCAAAATTGCCTTTCAAGACAAGCAACATGATGTTGAAAGCTCGATGTAAGTCGTGCTCACACACCGAAAAATTCGTGCACCAGAGAAGGACGAGGTAGCACAGTCAAAGATAGCAAGACCAGGATGCAGCCGATAGTCTGGGAATGACCAGATTGAGTTTAGAATTTCCTAGTAAAAATACTAGGGGTATTTGATTGGTAGTGCGGAATAATTTCACTAGTCGGTGTCCTCAGTTGACAACAACCCAGAACCCGTAGATTGATTATGACAAGGAAAGACATTACTTCAGCAAAGTTAGTAAGATGTGGTGCAATGGCAAGACATCTTCGAGATACCAGGGGTTAATACTCGAAGGTAGAACATGATAGAAGTAGAACCGGGTCATTGACCTATGATAGTAGATACTTCAACCTTGCCAAAAATAGATGAGGCACTGGAATGAATTCCCATCGGATCTATCAGATCAGGACAGCATGGTCGGAACCATAACTGTAGGGAATCAATTCAAGAATACCGAAAGAATCATACAGCTGGATAATCATTTTGCAAGAAGCTCCCGAGACGGTCTACATCGTTTCCATGGGCATGAACAAAACCTCAAGGTCGACTCCCATTTCTCCAATGCATACGTTTCATTTACCTCTTGCTTTGATAAAACTGTAGTGTTGGAATTTTATCCGGTAGAACACCGGAAGGGTATGACTTGTGAAAACTTTCGGGCTCTCACGAATTAGGGGAAGGCATAGGTTCAACCCATCGGGCATCTTAGTAACATATACCACAAGTTTCAAAAGTAAATACACCAGCTCGAAAGCAGAGCATGGTTGGCCAAGTAGAGGATACAATTTACCAAAGGCATTATGTATCAGGGGAAGAACTCAAGGTTTTGATATGTCGGAACGGTCGAATAATAATCCACAAAAGGATCTAGCAGACCGCAAGGAATCAGATGTGAGTATCGGTACTCAACCAGAAGAAGAAATAATTAAAGGAGATCAGATTATAGAAACAACTAACTAATTCAACCAAATGCAAAGGAATTATGTTTCCTGAATCAAGAGATCAGAAGCAAACACTCTGATCAAGGATGGATAAGTTGAATATGCTTAGTGATACAATCGATGGCAATTTGATTGGTCGAGATCCAACCAGGTTTAAAATGACGTCTGCGTCGGAAGGATGAATTCTAGGATCTGATTGGGGATTGCGAGCATTCGCAACATTTTGAATCAACGGACTCAAAATGATAGTGACAAGGATGGCAATAAGATTGCCAGACTTATGGGATTAACCATATTGCACGTAAGCAAAAATTTCAAGATAAATATGTTGTTGAGAATTTTCTAAAGCTCGAATAGGATTTCGAAGACTTTAGTGAAACATATGAACAACTGGGGAGAAACAAATTCTTGGTATGTGTGAGGATTAATTTGTAGGTGTATTCAGGTGACAAGGAACTGTAAGGCAGTAGGCACAAAGGATTATCGAAACAATGCCGAGTATTTCGGGGTATCTTGTAATAACAAGGCCAACTGGGGATGAATGTAAGAATGACAACTGCATGTAGTTATCATAAGGGTTGACGGTGGAAGGGGAATTGCAAATGCGATGAACACAAGTTCTCGGGTTTACAGTGAAGAGTATCTTCAGGGTCTTCTGGTGCAGCACACGATCATCGGTAATAAGGTGCTCTTCGGGTGAAAGTGATAACGAGATCCTAATGTTAGATTTTGCAAAATTCATTTATCCCGAATAGAAGAGAGATCAGAGTCCCAGAGTATAGACGATGAGTAAAAGATCCTAATACCACCCATTGATGTTGTGGGCCCGTAAGCCACACAACAAGTTAGTAAATTTGTTTTTCAAAGTCTAGACTCAACTTCGACCAAGGAGTTGGAAAGGGGGATTCCTACAGGCAGTTGGCTCTGATACCAACTTGTGACGCCCCCGATTTGTCCGTACACTAATCATGCACGCAAATCTGTACGGCCAAGATCAAGGACTCATTGGAAGATATCACAACACAACTCTAGACACAAATTAAAATAATACAAGCTTTATATTACAAGTTAGGGGCCTCGAGGGCTCGAATACAAAAGCTCGAATAAACAAGAGTCAACGGAAGCAATAATATCTGAGTACAGACATAAGTTAAACAAGTATGCCTTAAGAAGGCTAGCACAAATATAGCAACGATCGAAAAGGCAAGGCCTCCTGCCTGGGACCTCCTAACTACTCCTCGAAGCCGAACTCCACGTCGAAACATCAACGGGATCCTCTGGGTCCTGGACTCCACCATCTGGTTGCGTCATCCGAGAAGAAGGGACAAAAGGGGAAAAGGGGGAGAAAAGCAACTGTGAGTACTCATCCAAAGTACTCGCAAGCAAGGATCTACACTATAAATGCAATGATATATGTGTAAGGGGTAATATATGTGGGTTAAACTGCAGCATGCTAGAATAAGAGGGGGATAGCTAATCCAATCAAAGACTACGCTTCTGGCCACCTCCATCTTGCAGCAGAAGAAGAGAGTAACTGGAAGTAACAAGTATCCTCGCTTCTGGCAGCCTCCGTCTTGCAGCAGTAGAATAGAATAGATGGTAAGTTCACCAAGTAACAACGTATAGCATAATCCTACTCGGCGATCCTCCCGCACATCACCCTGTGAGAGAGCAACCACCGAGTTGTATCTGGCACTGGTAAGGGTGTGTTTTATTAAGTATCCGGTTCTAGTTGTCATGAGGTCGCAGCCCTACCTAAGCACAACAAAGAGGTCAGCACATCGGTCTAAGTCCTAAGCACACAGGGGTTTGGGCCCATCGCCCAATGCACACCTGCACGTTGCGAGGGCGGCCGGTGAGCAGACCTAGCAACCTCCATTAGTGAGGAAGTTACGTCACGCGGTCCAAACCGGCGCGCGCCGCTCAGTCGCTGACGTCAAGAAGGCTTCGGCTGATACCACAACGTCGAGAGCCCATAACTATTCCCACGCAGCTGGTTAGTGCGTAAAGGCCAATGGCCAGACTCGGATCAAATATCCAAACTCGTTAAGCGTGTTATTATGAAAATCACCGCGGACAACGACCAGGGCCAGGCCACCTCTCGACTGGGTGTCTCAACCTGCCCCTATCGCTCCGCCACAAAGATCCACTCGGGGGCCGTCGGGAACTCAGGCCCACCACTGCCTGGATGGATCCACCTGTCCTTTCAGCCCCCACATCGGAATCACTTGCGGGTACTCAATGAGCCGACCCGACTTTAGTCACATCATGTATCATGTAAAGCATGTATATAGTATATACCCGTGATCACCACCCGAGGGGATCACGGCCCGATAGTATAGCATGGCAGACGGACAAGGATGTGGGGCCACTGATGCAATACTAGCATCCTATACTAAGCATTAGGACAGCAGGTAAGGTATCAACAGTTGTAGCAACAATGACAGGCTATGCAACAGAATAGGAGCTACCGAATCACCAATAGTAGTAAACTAATGCAAGAGTAAGAGGGAGGAGAATAGGCGATATCTGGTGATCAAGGGGGGGCTTGCCTGGTTGCTGTGGCAAGAAGGAGGAGTCGTCAACACCGTAGTCGATCGAGGCAGCAGCGACGTCCGTCTCGTAGTCTACTGGAGAGAAGAGGGGGAAGAAACAATAATTACAGAGCAAACATCGCACCACAAAGCATAACATGGTAAAACGCGGTGCTACGCGTGACCTAACGTGGTAGGAGGTGATACCGACGAAGGGGGGAAACATCCGGGAAAGTATTCCCGGTGTCTCGCGTTTTCGGGCGGATGAAACGGAGGGGTAAAGTTGCAGGTTCGGTATGCTAGGGACGTGTGGTTGACGAACAGTCTGCGTATTCTGATGCGTCTCGAAATTCTGAGCAACTTTCACATATAAAGTATTTTCATCCGAGTTACGGTTTATTTTATATTAATTTTCAAAGTTTTTAAACATTTTGTAGAATTACAGATTTAATTTAACTCAAAATAGAATTATGACGTCAGCATGACGTCAGCACGATGTCAGCAGTCAACCAGCCAGTTGACTGAGTCAAACTGACATGTGGGGCCTACTGTCATACACTAAGACTAATTAAACAGGTTAATTAGTATAACCGTAATTAGGTTAATCTAATTAAGTTAATTAAATTAATTAATTCTTTAATTAATTAATTAATTAATTATTTTTATTATATATTTTTATTATATATATTTTTATCTCTTTTTTTACTTCTCTTTTTTTAACAGGGGACTGGGCCCCGCCTGGCAGTGGCTCAAGGCCATAGCGGACACTCGTGTTTAATGGGTGCGGGCGTCGGGCGCCCACTGGGATGGCCCGTCGCAGCGCTGCCCGCCCGGGCGTGCGAGCGAGGCCAGGACCCGGCGAGGCGCCGGCGGCTAGGGTCGCGGGTGCGGGCGAGGCCGGCGGGGCGCCAGCCGGCAGCCATCGTGGGGGCTAGTGGGGGCGCGCGACGGCCCTAGGCGGTGGCGGCGCCGCACCGGCAGAGGACGACGCCGGAGGTGAGGCGACGCCGGCGCGGGCCAATGGACGGGGTTGCGGCGGCCGCCGCGCGACAAGTGGAGCGAGGCGAGCGCAGGCGCCGGCCCCAGGCGAGGCCAGCCATGGCCGCGGAGTATGCACACGCGGGGGCGCAGGAGCACGGCCAGGGGCGTGCATGAGCGTGGTCACACGATGGTGAGCACGAGCGGCGGCCGGAGTGGAGGGTTGTGGCGGGCACGGTCCGGCGTGGCCGGCGGGAGCTGGCGGAGCAAGCTGGGTGGCCGCAACGGTGGCATCCGTGAGAACGGGCGAGCGTGCGAAGGAGGAAGGCCGCGGCGGAGCGTGAGCGAGCTCGCGGTGAGCCGGGCGTGTGTGGTGGTTGGCCGGAGCAGGAACGGGTGGCGACATCAGTAGGGGCTGTGATGGGAGGAGGCTGCGGTAGGGGGGGCACGAGCGTGGTCAGGCAGAGGCCGTCACGCAGTTGGCGGAGGTCAGAGGGGAAGGGGTCGGGCCTCACCGGCGTTTGCAGGGCCACGGGGGCGGCGAGGCTCGACGGAGCCGGCGATGCAGAGATGAGGACGACGGGCGACGGTCCGACGACGTGCCTTCGCAGAGGAGGACGGAGACGGTGGGGAACGGCGACAGGGCAGCTCCGGTGAGGTCCATGGAGCTCCGGGCGGCGGGACTCGGCGACGACGGAGTGGCGGCTGCCCGATCCAGATCGGGCCGGGGGGTGGAGCGAGAGAGTGAGAGATCGTGGTGATGCTAGGGTTCAGGTCCGGACGAGGGGCGGCTTAAGTAGGCGAGGGGCGCCGGCTGATGGCCGCCACGGCGTCTGCCGGTGCCGTGGCAGGCATCGGCCGTGGACACCGGGGCAGGCGTGAACAGGGGAGAGAGGGAAGTGGCCGGCTAGGCCGGCCAGGTGGCCTAGCTGGGCCGAGGCCCAGCGGGGGGGG
>LR738712.1:466034909-466055705 GCA_902687465.1 Secale cereale | reverse complement strand
CGGGGGGGGGGGGGGGGGGGGTTGTTATTTGTTGCCGCCCTGTTCTACTTCTACTTTTACCTTTTTATTTTTATTTACTGTTTTATTTTACTATTAGTATATTTCAGTTTTATAAAAACATGAGACCAACACTCGAATTAGTGTTTTAGATTATCCCTCTGCAACAAAAAGTTTAATCACTTAAGTAAAATAGTTTGATAGATTATAAAATAAAAAAGGCTTTTAATTAATTGTTATAGCCATTGTTCTATTTATTTTAGGGCATTTACATACTTTATAAAAATGTGGTTTCTCCACCATAATAACCTGCGAATTATTTGTCACATTTAGAACATTTTATTTTTGAAGTTTGAAAACATTAATTGTTTGCTTCATTTTGAATTTTAATTCGAACCGGTTTCGAACTAACACGAGATTATCAACAGTAATTGTGGTGACGTGTCGTCATTAGTAGAGGGTTACTGTAGCTTAACTATCCGGGCGTCACAGATCATCATAGCGTAGGATCGATAAGTGGATGGGGATAACTAGTTGCAAGCAGCTGGAAAATAGAAAATAAGAGATTATGAGCCGACGAGGAGGATGCTCACCGAAGCTTGCAATCCGAACATTCGCCGATCCACGACCCGCTATACTACCCCACACAACCACGCTCGCAAGTCGTGGATCACGAGATAGGTGCAATCCGCTGATGGGTAACGTAGTATTTTCAAAAATTTCCTACGATCACGCAAGATCTATCTACTAGATGCATAGCAACGAGGGGGAGTGTGTCTACGTACCCTCGTAGACCGGGAGCGGAAGCGTCAAGTGACCCGGTTGATATAGTGGAACTTCTTCGCGATCCAACCGATCAAGCACCGAACGTACGGCACCTCCGCGTTCAGCACACGTTCAGCTTGATGACGTCCCACGAGCTCTTGATCCAGTTGAGCTTCACGGGAGAGTTTCGCCAGCACGACGGCGTGGTGATAAATATGATGTATCTACCGGCGCAGGGCTTCGCCTATGCACAGCAACGGTATGACCGAGGTGTGTTTCTGTGGAGAGGGGCACCGCACACGGCTAAAACAATTCAACTTGTGTGTCTCTGTGGTGCCCCCCTGCCCCCGTATATAAAGGAGCAAGGAAGAGGCCGGCCCTAGAGGGGGCGCGCCAAGTGTGGGGAGTCCTACTAGGACTCCCAAGTCCTAGTAGGATTCCCCTTTCCTTTCCGGAGTAGGAGAGACGGAAAGAGGTGGATAGGGAGAAGGAAAAAGGGGCTGCACCCCTTGTCCAATTTGGACCAGAGGGGGGGCGTGCGCTTCCTTCCTTTTGGCCTTTCTCCTCTTTTCCCGTATTGCCCAATAAGGCCCATATACTCCGAAAAATACCCGAATCACTCGGAACCTTTCCGATGTCCGAATAGAGTCGTCCAATATATCGATCTTTACGTCTCGACCATTTCGAGACTCCTCGTCATGTCCCCGGTCTCATCCGGGACTCCAAACTCCTTCGGTACATCAAAACTCATAAACTCATAATACCAATAAACGTTAAGCGTGCGGACCCTACGGGTTCGAGAACTATGTAGACATGACCGAGACTCATCTCCGGTCAATAACCAATAGCGGAACCTGGATGCTCATATTGGCTCCTACATATTCTACGAAGATCTTTATCGGTCAAACCGCATAACAACATACGTTGTTCCTTTTGTCATCGGTATGTTACTTGCCCGAGATTCGATCGTCGGTATCTCCATACCTAGTTCAATCTCATTACCGGCAATTCTCTTTACTCGTTCCGTAATACATCGTCTCGTGACTAACTCATTAGTCTTTTGCTTGCAAGGCTTATTATGATGTGCATTACCGAGAGGGCCCAGAGATACCTCTCCGACACTCGGAGTGACAAATCCTAGTCTTGATCTATGCAAACACCACGAACACTTTCGGAGACATCTGTAGAGCATCTTTATGATCACCCAGTTACGTTGCGACGTTTGATAGCACACAAGGTGTTCGTACGGTATTCGGGAGTTGCATAATCTCATAGTCATAGGAACATGTATAAGTCATGAGGAAAGCAATAGCAGTAAAACTAAACGATCATAGTGCTAAGCTAACGGATGGGTCTTCTCCATCACATCATTCTCCTAATGATGTGATCCCGTTGATCAAATGACAACTCATGTCTATGGTTAGGAAACATAACCATCTTTGATCAATGAGCTAGTCTAGTAGAGGCATACTAGGGACACTCTGTTTTGTCTATGTATTCACACATGTACTAAGTTTCTGGTTAATACAATTCTAGCATGAATAATAAACATTTATCATGATATAAGGAAATATAAATAACAATGTTATTATTGCCTCTAGGGCATATTTCCTTCAGTCTCCCACTTTCACTAGAGTCAATAATCTAGCTCACATCGCCATGTGATTTAATACCGATAGTTCACATCGTTATGTGAATAACACCCATAGTTCACATCGCCATGTGACCAACACCCAAAGGGTTTACTAGAGTCAATAATCTAGTTCACATTACTATGTGATTAATACCCAAGAGTAATAAGGTGTGATCATGTTTTGCTTGTGAGAGAAGTTTAGTCAACGGGTCTGTCACATTCAGATCCGTATGTATTTCGCAAATTTCTATGTCTACAATGCTCTGCATAGAGCTACTCTAGCTAATTACTCCCACTTTCAATACACATCCAGATTGATACTTAGAGTCATCTGGATTTAGTGTCTAAGCTTGCATCGGCACAACCCTTTACGATGAACTCTTTATCACCTCCATAATCGAGAAACATTTCCTTAGTCATCCAGTTACTAAGGATAATTTTGACCGCTGTACAGTGATCTACTCCTGGATCACTATTGTACCCCCTTGACAAACTCATGGCAAGGTACACAACATGTTTCGTACACAGCATGGCATACTTTATAGAACCTATGGCTGAGGCATAGGGAATGACTTTCATTCTCTCTATATTTTTCTGCCTTGGTCTGGCTTTGAGTCTTACTCAACTTCACACCTTACAAGTCAGGCAAGAACTCCTTCTTTGACTGATCCATTTTTAACTACTTCAAAATCTTATCAAGGTATGTACTCATCGAAATTCTTATCAAGCGTCTTGATCTATCTCTATAGATCTTGATGCCCAATATGTAAGCAGCTTCACCCAGGTCTTTCTTTGAAAAACTCCTTTCAAACACTCCTTTATGCTTTCCAGAAAATTCTACATCATTTCCGATCGACAATATGTCATTCACATATACTTATCAGAAAGGTTGTAGTGCTCCCACTCACTTCTTGTAAATACAGGCTTCACCGCAAGTCTGTATAAATCTATATGCTTTGATCAACTTATCAAAGCGTATATTCCAACTCCGAGATGCTTGCACCAGTCCATAGATGGATTGCTAGAGCTTGCACATTTTGTTAGCACCTTTAGGATTGACAAAACCTTCTGGTTGCATCATATACAAGTCTTCTTTAATAAATCCATTAAAGAATGCAGTTTTGTTATCAATTTGCCAGGTTTCATAAAATGCGGGAATTGCTAACATGATTCGGACAGACTTAAGCATCGCTACGGGTGAGAAAGTCTCATCGTAGTCAACTCCTTGAACTTGTTGAAAAACTTTCGCAACAAGTCGAGCTTTGTAAACAATAACATTACCGTCAGCGTCAGTCTTCCTCTTGAAGATCCATTTATTTTCGATGGCTTGCCGATCATCGGGCAAGTCAACCAAAGTCCACACTTTGTTCTCATACATGGATCTCATCTCAGATTTCATGGCCTCAAGCCATTTTGCGGAATCTGGGCTCATCATCGCTTCCTCATAGTTCGTAGGTTCATCATGGTCCAGTAACATGACTTCCAGAACCGGGTTGCCGTACCACTCTAATGCGGAACGAACTCTGGTTGATCTACGAAGTTCAAAAGAAACTTGATCTGAAGTTTCATGATCATCATCATTAGCTTCCTCACTAATTGGTGTAGGAATCACTGGAACTAGTTTCTGTGATGTTCCACTTTCCAATTCGGGAGAAGGTACAATTACCTCATCAAGATCTACTTTCCTCCCACTCACTTCTTTCGAGAGAAACTCCTTCTCTAGAAAGGATCCACTCTTAGCAACAAAGACCTTGCCTTCAGATCTGTGATAGAAGGTGTACCCAACAGTTTCTTTTGGGTATCCTATGAATATTTACTTCTCCGATTTGGGTTCGAGCTTATCATGTTGAAACTTTTTCACATAAGCATCGCAGTCCCAAACTTAAAGAAATGACAGCTTAGGTTTCTCGTCAAACCACAGTTCATACGGTGTCATCTCCACGGATTTAGATGGTGCCCTATTTAACGTGAATGTAGTTGTCTCTAATGCATAACCCCAAAAGCGATAGTGGTAGATCGGTAAGAGACATCATCGATCGCACCATATCTAATAAAGTACGGTTATGACGTTCGGACACACCATTACACTGTGGTGTTCCAGGTGGCGTGAGTAGTGAAACTATTTCACATTGTTTTTACTGAAGGCCAAACTCGCTAACTCAAATATTTTACCTCTACGATCATATCGTAGAAACTCTTATTTTCTTGTTACGATTATTCTCCACTTCACTCTGACATTCTTTGAACTTTTCAAATGTTTCATACTTGTGCTTCATTAAGTAGATATACCCATATCTGCTCAAATCATCAGTGAAGGTCAGAAAATAACGATACCCGCTGCGAGCTTCAACACTCATTGGTCCACATACATCTGTATGTATGATCTCCACCAAATCTGTTGCTCACTCCATTGTTCCGGAGAACGGAGGTTTAGTCATCTTACCCACGAGGCATGGTTCGCAAGCACCAAGTGATTCATAATCAAGTGATTCCAAAAGTCCATCACTATGGAGTTTCTTCATGCGCTTTACACCATTATAACCAAACGGCAGTGCCACAAATAAGTTGCACTATCATTATTAACCTTGCATCTTTTGGCTTCAATATTATGAATATGTGTATCACCACGATCGAGATCCAACAAACTATTTTCATTGGGTGTATGACCATCGAAGGTTTTATTCATGTAAACAGAATAACAATTATTCTATGACTTTAAATGAATAACCGTATTGCAACAAATATGATCAAACCATATTCATGCTCAACGCAAATGCCAAATAACATTTATTTAGGTTTTACACTAAACCCGAAAGTATAGGGAGTGTGCGATGATGATCATATCAATCTTGGAACCATTTCCAACACACATCGTCACTTCACCTTTAACTAGTCTCTGTTCATTCTGCAATTCTCGTTTCGAGTTACTAATTTTAGCAACTGAACCGGTATCAAATACCCAGGGGTTGCTATGAACACTAGTAAAGTACACATCAATAATATGTATATCAAAATATACCTTTGTTCACTTTGCCATCCTTCTTATCCGCCAAGTATCTAGGGCAGTTCCACTTCCAGTGACCATTTCCTTTGCAGTAGAAGCACTTAGTTTCAGGCTTGAGTTTTAGCTTTTGGTTTCTTCACGGGAGTGACAACTTGCTTGTCATTCTTCTTGAAGTTCCCCTTCTATCCCTTTGCCCTTTACTTGAAACAAGTGGTCTTGTTAACCATCAACACTTGATGCTTTTTCATGATTTCTACCTTCGCCGACTTCAGCATCGCGAAGAGCTCGGGAATTCCTTTCGTCATCCCTTGCATATTATAGTTCATCACAAAGTTCTACTAACTTGGTGATAGTGACTAGACAAATTTGTCAATTACTATCTTATCTGGAAGATTAACTCCCACTTGATTCAAGTAATTGTAGTACCCAGACAATCTCAGCACATGCTCACTGGTTGAGCTATTCTCCTCCATCTTGTAGGCAAAGTACTGTCATAAGTCTTATACCTCTCGACACGGGCATGAGTATGAAATACTAATTTCAACTCTTGGAACATCTTATATGCTCCATGGCGTTCAAAACGTTTTTGAAGTCCCGGTTCTAAGCCGTAAAGCATGGTGCACTTAAACTATCAAGTAGTCATCATACCGAGCTTTTGTCAAAACGTTCAAAACGTCTACATCTGCTCCTGCAATAGGTCTATCACCTAGCGCTGCATCAAGGACATAATTCTCTGTGCAGCAATGAGGATAATCCTCAGATCACGGAACAATTCCGCATCATTACTACTAACATCTTTCAACTTAGTTTTCTCTAGGAACATATAAAAAATAAACGGGGAGCAACATCGTGAGCTATTGATCTACAACATAGATATGCTAATACTACGGGGACTAAGTTCATGATAAATTAAAGTTCAATTTAATCAAATTACTTAAGAACTCCCACTTAGATAGACATCCCTCTAGTCATCTAAATGATCACGTGATCCAAATCAACTAAACCATGTCCGATCATCACGTGAGATGGAGTAGTTTCAATGGTGAACATCTTATGTTGATCATATCTACTATATGATTCACGCTCAACCTTTCGGTCTCCAGTGTTCCGAGGCCATATCTGCATATGCTAGGCTCGTCAAGTTTAACCCGAGTATTCTGCGTGTGCAAAACTGGCTTACACCCGTTGTATTTGAACGTAGAGCTTATCACACCCGATCATCACGTGGTGTCTCGGCACGACGAACTTTCGCAACGGTGCATACTCAGGGAGAACACTTATACCTTGAAATTTAGTAAGGGATCATCTTATAATGCTACCGTCGAACTAAGCAAAATAAGAAGCATAATAAGATAAACATCGCATGCAATCAAAATATGTGACATGATATGGCCATCATCATCTTGTGCTTTTGATCTCCATCTCCAAAGCACCGTCATGATCACCTTCGTCATCGGCGTGACACCTTGATCTCCATCGTAGCATCGTTGTCGTCTCGCCAACTATTGCTTCTACGACTATCGCTACCGCTTAGTGATAAAGTAAAGCAATTACATGGCGATTGCATTTCATACAATAAAGCAACAACCATATGGCTCCTGCCAGTTGCCGATAACTTTACAAAACATGATCATCTCATACAAAATCGTATATCTCATCATGTCTTGACCATATCACATCACAACATGCCCTGCAAAAATAAGTTAGACGTCCTCTACTTTGTTGTTGCAAGTTTTACATGGCTGCTATGGGCTTAGCAAGAACCGTTCTCACCTACGCATACAAAACCACAACGATGTTTCGTCAAGTATGTGTTGTTTTAACCTTCACAAGGACCGGGCGTAGCCACACTTGATTCAGCTAAAGTGAGAGAGACAGACACCCGCCAGTCACCTTTAAGCAACGAGTGCTCATAACGATGAAACCAGTCTCGCGTAAGCGTACGCGTAATGTCGGTCCGGGCCGCTACATCTCACAATACCGCCGAAGCAAAGTATGACATGCTGGTAAGCAGTATGACTAGTATCGCCCACAACTCATTGTGGTCTACTTATGCATATCATCTACGCATAGACCTGGCTCATGATGCCACTGATGGGAAACGTAGTATTTTCAAAATTTTCCTACGATCACGCAAGATCTATCTACTAGATGCATAGCAACGAGGGGGAGAGTGTGTCTACGTACCCTCGTAGACCGGGAGCGGAAGCGTCAAGTGACGCGGTTGATGTAGTCGAACTTCTTCGCGATCCAACCGATCAAGCACCAAATGTACGGCACCTCCGCATTCAGCACACGTTCAGCTTGATGACGTCCCACGAGCTCTTGATCCAGTTGAGCTTCACGGGAGAGTTTCGCCAGCACGACGGCATGGTGACAGATATGATGTATCTACCGGCGCAGGGCTTTGCCTAAGCACTGCAACGGTATGACCGAGGTGTGTTTCTGTGGAGAGGGGCACCGCACACGGCTAAAACAATTCAACTTGTGTGTCTCTGTGGTGCCCCCTGCCCCCGTATATAAAGGAGCAAGGGAGAGGCCGGCCCTAGAGGGGGCGCGCCAAGTGTGGGGAGTCCTACTAGGACTCCCAAGTCCTAGTAGGATTCCCCTTTCCTTTCCGGAGTAGGACAGAAGGAAAGAGGTGGAGAGGGAGAAGGAAAAAGGGGTTGCACCCCTTGTCCAATTCGGACCAGAGGGGGGGCGCGCGCTTCCTTCCTTTTGGCCTTTCTCCTCTATTCCTGTATGGCCCAATAAGACCCATATACTCCGAAAAATAACCGAATCACTCGGAACCTTTCCGATGTCCGAATATAGTCGTCCAATATATCGATCTTTACGTCTCGACCATTTCGAGACTCCTCGTCATGTCCCCGGTCTCATCTGGGACTCCAAACTCCTTCGGTACATCAAAACTCATAAACTCATAATACCAATCGTCATCAAACGTTAAGCGTGCGGACCCTACGGGTTCGAGAACTATGTAGACATGACCGAGACTCATCTCCGGTCAATAACCAATAGCGGAACCTGGATGCTCATATTGGCTCCTACATATTCTACGAAGATCTTTATCGGTCAAACCGCATAACAACATACGTTCCTTTTGTCATTGGTATGTTACTTGCCCGAGATTCGATCGTCGATATCTCTATACCTAGTTCAATCTCGTTACCGGCAAGTCACTTTACTCGTTCTGTAATACATTGTCTCGTGACTAACTCATTAGTCTTTTGCTTGCAAGGCTTATTATGATGTGCATTACCGAGAGGGCCCAGAGATACCTCTCCGACACTCGGACTGACAAATCCTAGTCTTGATCTATGCCAACACCACGAACACTTTCGGAGACATCTGTAGAGCATCTTTATGATCACCCAGTTATGTTGTGACGTTTGATAGCACACAAGGTGTTCCTACGGTATTCGGGGGTTGCATAATCTCATAGTCATAGGAACATGTATAAGTCATGAAGAAAGCAATAGCAGTAAAACTAAATGATCATAGTGCTAAGCTAACGGATGGGTCTTGTCCATCACATCATTCTCCTAATGATGTGATCCCGTTGATCAAATGAAAACTCATGTCTATGGTTAGGAAACATAACCATCTTTGATCAATGAGCTAGTCTAGTAGAGGCATACTAGGGACACTCTGTTTTGTCTATGTATTCACACATGTACTAAGTTTCCGGTTAATACAATTCTAGCATGAATAATAAACATTTATCATGATATAAGGAAATATAAATAACAACTTTATTATTGCCTCTAGGGCATATTTCCTTCATCCGCAAGGGAAACCACAAACTCTAACCCACACAACATGATCTAGTCGTGGAGCACGAATTAGGAGCAATTTCTCAAGGAATCACGAGAATAAGGGTAACAAGATCTCTCCAATCTCAGGAGGAGTCTATGTCTTTGGTCTTTGATAGAAATGGCAAAAGTCCCCAACGAAGGGAAGAGCTGGCCTATTTATAATTGGGACAACCCCCCTGGATAGGTGTGAAATAAAACTAGCTTTGGGAACCAGCTTAGGTGTGAAAGAGAACCATCTACGGTTTGACTAAATGGCTTCGAGACTTAATTAGGTAGCTTCTGGAAAACTCTCGTTGGAGGTGGTTCGCAGTTCGCGACCAAACATTGTTCACTGGAGTCAAACAATGTTTTCCTTCAGCACAAACTCGAGTCCTGGAAACCTTTCGCAAGTTGGGATATCCAAACTCGTGCAAAACATTGTTTCTCCAGAATCGGAACACTGTTTCTTCAGCAGACAACTTATTTCCTCAGGAACTCGTAACTCTGTTTCTTCACCATAAAACAATGTTTTGCACAGACTGAAATGTGTTTGGCCTTCTTCGATATTGCATTTGAGTACAACCAACAACAAAGGAGATGAAAGTGCACCCATGTGCTCAAGGTTATAGTATAAACTTAAGTTAGCGTTCACCTGGCAATGTATTCGTTTGGCACAAATTATTAGGATTTCTCCTTTGATGCCCGAGGATGTATAAATGGTTGCCATGTCCTCATCACCAACCCTACAGCCAAGCTCCCATAAGAGCACTCATCAATATGTCGCCGCCGTTGTGCATGCGTATAGTCGCTGCAGTATTGTACGGTGCAGTACAATTGCTGCTATGTGAGACCCGACCCCACATGTCATCCGCACTACAACACTGTACAATACTGCAGAGGATCTCAACCCCTTGCCCGCTCACGTCGTCTGTAGTCCCTCCTCGCGATGACGTCGCACTTCCAAGCACGCTAGCAGTTCGAGTCGCATCTATGCATGCAGCATAAGAAGAGGAGGAGGACGAGCGCGTGCTCCAGAACGCCGGCGAGGAGGAGCTAGCGTGTCGTTGTCGTCTCCGCCCGTGTGGAGGAGGCCTGCATGGTGGTTGTCACGGCGGAAGCCGGTTGCGCCTGCGCCGAGCCCACTGACTGGGTGCGAACATGGAATCTACCTTCGGTACCTTCAATGCCATGTGGATCATGCAATCTGAAGGAACAATTTGGGCCAGTCGACTCTTCTGAGTCGTTGGATGCAACATAGATGGCCAGAAGGGCTTCTTCATCCTCCGAAAATGATGCACTGTTCATCTTCTCTCTCAACCTTCGAGCCGGCAGCCCACCACAGGCCTAAATGCCTACCTCCACCGCCCAGCCCTCCCCTGAACCGCCTGCCATCGCCATGCTCCGCCCCACCCCAGCCATCCGTTTAACCCCAGGCACAATCCATTTTTTCTGGTGAACTGCATTCCACACCCAACACTCATAAGATATCATGGGCACCCTGCCACCCTAATATATATACTGGGGAAGCTTCTCTGCCGTCTTCTTCCTTCGCTCCGATGAAGTTCTTCTTTCACAAATCGACTAACCCAAATTATACTACTAGTACGTAATAAGTACAGTAGGAACACGAAGAAACGAGTAGTAGTACCAACCAGAAGGAGAACAGTAGTTAGACATACTAGTACGTACTAAAGAGTTCAAACAACTAGAAAGAACATTCTAACATAGTTCTGCTGGGGCCTCAGCACAACACACCCCAGAAATAAAACTAAGCAACTAGTCTGCTTGACACTGCAGTAGAACCAGCATGAGCAATGTCACTACCACCTTACTCAGAGTCCTCGTCCACGTCCTCGACTTTGTCCTCGTCCCTCCTCCTTTTCCTCTTCGCCAACACTTCCTTGCTTGAACAGTTGAACCGGACACTAGGCTCTGCTTCTTCGTCCAACCCTTGTAGATATTTAAACAAAGGTATGTGAGGGAGTCCTGAATCGAGGGGTCCTCATGTGGCCGGATAGCTCGTGGTGGGCCGGACTGGTGGGCCGTGAAGATCAATGCTGAAGATCGTCTCTCGTATCGCGATAGGACTCTGGTATGCGTATAATGGCAGGTTTTAGGTTCGGGTGTAATCTTTCCTTCATCTGCAAGTTGGTTATGTACAAACCCTAGGCCCTCCGATGCATATATAAACAGGATGGTTTAGTCCGTAGAGAGTAGAGGACAACAGAATCATAGGCTAGACTTTTAGGGTTTAGCCATTATGATCTCGAGGTAGATCAACCCTTGTAACCATATTCATCAAGATCAATCTAGCAGGAAGTAGGGTATTACCTTGATCGAGAGGGCCCGAATCTGGGTAAACATCGTGTACACAGTCTCCTGTTACCATCAATCCTCAGACGCATAGTTCGGGACCCCCTACCAAAGATCCGCCTGTTTTGACACCGACATTGGTGCTTTCATTGAGAGTTCCACTATGTCGTCGACCGAAGAACTGATGGATCGCTTCGCCAACAACGACCGCGCCACCACCGAGGGGACCTTTCCTCCCGGCCAGATTTTTGTGTTTGGCGGCTTCACGCTCCACGCCAACATAGAAGGCCACCTCGAGCAGGTTGAGAGCTACACCCCTGGACATCAGGTCAGGTTTGGAAGCTTGAACTACGTTGCTAATATCCATGGAGAGTTGATCTTGGACGGATTCGAGCCCACGGTGATCGCTCCCTGCCACCACGACGAACATGACCTAAATCTGTCATCGGACCACCTCCAAGGGATAGCACCTGTAACCGCTCTAGCCCTAGATCCGGAGCAGATCGCGTCATCCGAAGACGGGAAGCTTAACCCCGCCGCGGAAGCCACAGACTCAGCGGCACTGGAGCTGCGCACAGACCCAACCCTGAGCGGGATCTGTGTTACCGAAACTCCAGATTCATCTCCGGCTGCAGGTTCCGAACCATGTGCATCCACGTCCTTCAAGCCTGATCAGGCGTCTATCATCGAATTCAGCATCGCAAATATCTTCCGGCACTCACCTTTAGGCGATGTGCTAAACTCATTAAAATCCCTCTCCTTAGCTGGGGATTCACAGCCGAATTATATCCAATTTGAACTGGAGGCTGATGATGGAGAATTTCGTTTCCCACCCACCACCCACTTCGTAGCCACGGTCGAAGATCTAACTGATCTATTGGACTACGCTTCCAAAGACCTCGAAGGGATGGACCATGAAGCGAAAGCAGATCTAGACCAAAACCCGCCCATAACCGGCGATGGACGGCTACGTCCTCATACGAGGTGTATATGGTGGATACACCTAAGGATAAGGAGGGCAACGGAGAATATGATCCCACAAAGGATAAGCATGTCGATGAACCTCCCAAGTGTCGGTGTCCGAAGTGCCGAACTAAATCCTGTAAAGGGAAAGATAGCAACACTGTCACTAATGACGGTGACAGTTTGGAGCAAGCCGAAGACCCCGCAGATCCAGCGATGGAGCAGGTCGACCGAGAGGACGGCGAACACAGTCCGAAACCGCTGTTAGATAACAACGATGCCGAAGACAGCAATTATGAACCTGTCTCCGAAGAGTATGTTAGCCTGGGCGACGACGAATACATCATCCCAGAAGAACCCTTAGAACAAAAGCGCTTCCATCGGAGGCTTATTGCCACCGCAAGGAGCCTCAAAAAGCAGCAGCGGCGGTTTCGAGCCGCACAGGATACTCTTAATGATAGATGGAACGAAGTGCTGGACGCTGAGCAAAAATATGGCTGCAATCACCAACAAAATGGTATCCTAAGCGTAAACTGACGCCCGAATTCGACGACAAGGCTATTGCACCTATGGTAATGCCCAGGATGGTACTATACCTCCTACGTGTCGAGGCACGACTTAAAGGTATAAGCCCATTCTGGAATGATCTCAAGTTTGGTATCTTTGCACGACTCATGTAAAAATAGGGATGAAATTGCAAAAGGATAGTTGGCTTACACTCGCCACGTCACACAATACATTACATGAGCAAGACATCATCCAAATAACATCACAACCCGACTACGGGTGAAGATCCAAATGAAAGATACCAAATACATAAAGCCATAGGTTCAAATCGCCCCTAGTAGAAACCACTACTGATCATCGGGATAGTGCACATAGTATCGACTATGTTCTTCATCGTACTCCCAGTACAGCTCTGTGCCGTCACCTGAGTAGTTCACCTGAGTACCTGCATCTGGTGTGGTGTAGAATCTGTGAGCCACGGAGGACTCAGCAATCCCGTTCCCGGGTAGCAAAACTATCTAAGCCTTGGGTGTGGAACAAGGCTGAAGAAAGATAAAAGGTTGCAGCTGCACTAGCACTAGCTTACGTATTTAGAGCGAGAAGAGAAGTGCCACGAGCGTCAATGTGATCACGAAGTGATCCTATCTAAACACGTCAATCATAACCCCACCGTGTTCACTTCCTGAACCCCTTTCAGAAAATGACCGTCACGGTTACTCACGTTGGTAGTGTGTTCAGAACATGGTGTCAAGTTTTCTACAACCGGATATTAACAAATTCCCATATGCCACATAACCGTGGGCACGACTTTCGAAAGTTCAAAACCCTGCAGGTGTGTTCCAACTTGGCCCATTACAAGCCCACGATCTGCGGAGTCGCAACTCCAAGGTGGGAAGGCCCGAGTATTCTCGGAATCCCATGCTCAAGATACTCCGACTAAGGTAAGACTAATCCAGCAAGACCTCCCGGCGTGCCGACACCCTCACAGTAGCCGCGCGTATCTAGTCTTAGGCCAGGACCGGATAGGTCATCCTACAGGTATATACCAATCCTCGAGTTTCCTCGTGGTGGCCCCGCAGTCTGCCCAGTTTGGACCAACACTCATGTGGAGCACTGGCTCGGGGGTTGTTGATTAAGAACTCGGGTTTGCAAAGCCATATGCAAGTTTTAGTTGTTAGGAAAATGGAGTACCAATGTTGGGCCTTGCTGGAAAAACCTTAACGCTAAACGGTTTATCGAGGGGGTCCCATAACCCCAACTGTGTGGGGAACGCAAAATCAAGGAACATAACACCGGTTTATACGGTTCCTTGGGCGGCATGAGCGGAACAAATCACCAAGCAAGAGGGCATGGATGGATAGACAACAACATATACAACAAGTAATGATCAATGGCCATCCCAATACTAACATGGATTTGCCTAGGGCATCAAGCAAACATAGCATCAGGATATGACAGATTCCAGACTTCGTGAAATTTCACTAAGTGTTAAAACAGTAACATTGGCATGGCGTGTTTGCAAGCATGTTTAAGTCACCTCAAAGCATATCATGGCAAGTGGTTTGCACCACAGCAAAGATCACATGATGGAGAATCTAAAACATATGAGCATGTGACATGGGGACAAACACATCAATAGCAACGAGCTCCTCAACTAGGCATCTCGTAACAAGTTTCAAAACCTAACAGGCACATGCACTTTTGCAACAGAGATAAACATGGCAATATGAACTCTAACATGCCTGCTATAGCAACCAACATGTAGAGCATCTCATGATGAACATTTTAACATATCATTTGCTTCATTTGGATAAATATGCACAAAGTTATCACATCTCAAACATGGCATGAAAATAACTAGTAGCAGCAGTTTATATCAAGCAGCACTCTTGTCATGATGATTAAGACATCTAGATGGACTCAAACAAGCATGACACAATGGAAAAAAACATAGTACACATCACCACGATCATTTTGACATATCATATGCACAAATCGGACATACACACAAAAAGTTATCGCCATCACAATAAGCCATCAGACAACAAAATTCAAAAAGGACTTAGAGGCAAAATCAACCTCAGATCTCGATCGGGTCAACGCGGGTTGCGGGCGGAGCGGGTTTGCAGGTCGGACCCGTTAGGGTTTTCGGCCCGCACGACGTATCTGGATCCACGCGGGCGCTCCCGGTGAAGCTTCGGTCGAGGATGGCGGCGGCGCCGGCTGGCGACGACAGCGGCGGGGCCGGCCGAGGAGGCGCCGGAGGGCGGCGGAGCGGCACCGGTGGGGGCTGGCCGGAGGCAAGCCGGGTGGCGAGTCCTCGTGCAGAGAGGCGGCGGCGGAGGATCGGCTCGAGGCCGGCGGCGGGGTCGGGGCGCCGGCGGGAGGTGGAGGCGGCGGCGCGAGCTCGCCGGCCCGGGCGGAGCTCGCCGCCGGCGGCGGGGTCGGTGCGGGAAGAAGGAGACGCAAGGAGGCACGCGGGGGCGCGGCCCGGAACGGCGGTGCGGAGGGCCCGCGTCGGGCCTCGCGGGCCGGCGCGGTGGGAACGGCGGCGGGGTGACGTGGCGCGTCACGATTTGCTGAGGGGCTCGGATTGGACGTGTCCGGCGGCGCGGGGAGGGAGGAGACTAGGGTTTCACCCGAAAATGGAGGGGTGTGGACGTTTTTATAGGCACAAGGAGGTAGGAGAGTCCAAATGAGGAGCGGTTTTCGGCCACGCGATCACAATTCGACGACTGAGATGATGGGAAGGGTTGTGCTGGGTTGGTGGGCAGTTGTCGAGGGGGTCTTGGGCCTCAAAGAAGAGATCCTTTTAGCCCACTAGGTTAACCGTTGGAGTACCAAACGAACTCCAAACGCGACGAAACTTGACAGGCGGCCTACACGTACCAAAACATCATCGCACGACAAGTCTCACTTCATTCCGGAAATGTTACACGGCCACACACGAAAGAAGGACTCGGGGATGCCACGGCACGTGTGAGAGCGTCGGAACTCGAAACGGACAACGGGAAGAGACGAGTGGGACCGGATGCAAGTGACAACACAAATGCAATGCAATACACATGACAACATCACATGGATGAAATGCACACACGCACACGACAAAACGAAGAAAACCCAAAAAGAAAGAAGAGCCCGAAACAGAATTGATGAAGCCAAAGTTTATATATTGCCATATTGGGAAAGTGTTACATCCGGGGCATTACAAACTCTCCTCTACTACGAAAAGATCTCGTCCCGAGATCTAGGACTGGAAGAAGGAAGGATACTCGGAACGAAGGTGATCTTCTCGTTCCCACATAGCTTCTCGGTCGGTTTGGTGTGACCACTTAACTTTCAAGAACTTGATTGACTTGTTGCGGGTCTTGCACTCGGTTTCTTCAAGATTAGCAACGGGGTGCTCTCGGTAAGACAAGTCTTGTTGAAGATCAATCTCCTCAAACAGAATGGTGCGTTCAGGTGTCTTGAAGCACTTGCGGAGTTGAGACACGTGAAACACATCATGAACATTAGCAAAGTTGGAAGGGAGCTCAAGTTGATAGGCTAGATCGCCTCTTTTGCCGAGGATCTTGAAATGGCCCACGTATCTAGGAGCAAGCTTTCCTTTGATACCGAATCTTTGGGTGCCTTTCATAGGAGAAACACGGAGATAGACATGATCACCAATGTTGAAGGCCAAATCACGATGCTTGCCGTCATAGTAGCTCTTTTGACGCAACTGAGCGGCCTTGAGATTCTCACGTATGACTTTGCACATTTCTTCGGCTTCTGAGATCAAGTCATTGCCAAGAAGTTGACGTTCACCAGTCTCGGACCAGTTGAGAGGAGTACGGCACTTTCTGCCATAGAGGATTTCAAACGGAGCTTTGCCGGCACTTGCTTGGAAACTGTTGTTGTAAGAGAACTCGGCAAACGGAAGACAATCTTCCCACTTCATGCCAAAAGAGATGACACAAGCTCTGAGCATGTCTTCTAGGATCTGGTTCACTCTTTCGACTTGACCACTAGTTTGAGGGTGAAACGCAGTGCTGAAACGGATCTTAGTGCCCATGGCAGACTGAAAGGAGTCCCAGAACTTGGATGTGAACAAACTTCCACAGTGTGAGGAGATAACTTGAGGAATGCCATGTAACGACACAATTCTGGAAGTGTACAACTCTGCTAGCTGAGCTGCATTGATGGATTCTTTGACTGGAAGGAAGTGAGCTACTTTGGTTAGCTTGTCAATCACCACAAAGATAGAATCATTCCCCTTCTTGGACTTGGGAAACCAAGTGACGAAATCCATTTTAATGTGGTCGAATTTCCACTCGGGAATAGGAAGAGGTTGGAGAAGACCGGCTGGACGTTGATGCTCTGCCTTCACTCTTCTGCAGACATCACATTCATTCACGAATTGGGCAATCTCCCTTTTCATGTGAGTCCACCAGTAAGATTGCTTGAGGTCTTGGTACATCTTGGAACTTCCAGGATGAATCGAGAGGAGGGAGTCATGTGCTTCGTTCATTATGAGCTTCCTGAGATCACCCTTGGGAACCACAAGTCTGTCCTCAAAGAACAAGGTATCTCTCTCATCAACGTGATAGCACTTGTATTTGGGAGTATCCTTTGCAATACCATGTTTCACTTTCTTCACCATAGCATCACTGAGTTGGGCCTCACGGATCTGATCTTCCAAGGTAGGAGCAACTCGAAGATTTGCAAGAAAGCCTTGCGGAACAACTAGGAGCAGATAGAACAAATACAAGATAGAAGCTTCGTTCGACATATTCGTGCTGAAAGCTTATGGAACGTGTTACAAAAGGGTTTTGCAATCCCCGGATCAGCATAGCCAAGGACCCTTTTAGATGCAACTCCCGTTCGGAACAAATGCCCATAAAACTACTTCACTCAATGTAGAACCCCGAACTCCATATCATGCATTCGTTGGAAGAATGCCTACGAACTACTAGATGAACCCACCTATTAATCTCCGAAAGTTTCAGTTATGCAATCAGGTGTTGGGGATACAGGGGAAGCATCGCGCACTCAACTCTAATCCTACATCCAGCTGTATCCATCCTTCAACACATAACCAGTTATTTCCGGAAACCGTCTACCTCGGACCTTCGAAACGCATCCACTATACAAGCTATGGCAATACTCCCTAACTACCTCCCCGGTACTGGGTGATGTCGGGGTTATCTTGCCACTAACCGCATAGGAGAGTTTTCGATGTCGGCCGTCTTAAGTATTCCAGAACTGATGCGATATATTTGTGACGACAACACCTCGGAGCTCAAATCCCCGGGACACTGCCACAACCCCTAAATGACAGGAGGCATCGAGAACACTGTTCTCGTCACAAAGACATCGGAACAATCCAAACAATACTCCCGAGATTCCTAAAAACAATTTGGTGAAATTTTGAGAGTAGAAGAGACAAGAGTAATCGTCAGGAGTCCTCACTGGAGTGAAAAGAGATGAGGAGCAAAAGAATTCCTACTATCCAATATATATATATATATATATATGTATATATATATATACATATATATATATATATATATATATATATATATATATATATATATATATATATATATATATATATATATATATATATATATATATATATATATATATATATATATATATATAGGACTCAAAACATTTTAAGTGTGTGCCTAGACTCAACTGTCAACCATTCGATCAATTAGTGGGGGCTTCTAGGTCGGAGAAGGCTATGATACCAACTTGTAATGCCCAGGATGGGACTATACCTCCTACGTGTCGAGGCACGACTTAAAGGTATAAGCCCATTCTGGAATGATCTCAAGTTTGGTATCTTTGCACGACTCATGTAAAAATAGGGATGAAATTGCAAAAGGATAGTTGGCTTACACTCGCCACGTCACACAATACATTACATGAGCAAACATCATCCAAATAACATCACAACCCGACTACGGGTGAAGATCCAAATGAAAGATACCAAATACATAAAGCCACATGTTCGAATCGACCCTAGTAGAAACCACTACTGATCATCGGGATAGTGCACATAGTATCGACTACGTTCTTCATCGTACTCCCAGTACAGCTCTGTGTCGTCACCTGAGTAGTTCACCTGAGTACCTGCATCTGGTGTGGTGTAGAATCTGTGATCCACGGAGGACTCAGCAATCCCGTTCCCGGGTAGCAAAACTATCTAAGCCTTGGGTGTGGAACAAGGCTGAAGAAAGATAAAAGGTTGCAGCTGCACTAGCACTAGCTTACGTATTTAGAGCGAGAAGAGAAGTGCCACGAGCGTCAAAGTGATCACGAAGTGATCCTATCTAAACACGTCAATCATAACCCCACCGTGTTCACTTCCCGAACCCCTTTCGGAAAATGACCGTCACGGTTACTCACGCTGGTAGTGTGTTCAGAACATGGTGTCAAGTTTTCTACAACCGGATATTAACAAATTCCCATCTGCCACATAACCGCGGGCACGACTTTCGAAAGTTCAAAACCCTGCAGGGGTGTTCCAACTTGGCCCATTACAAGCCCACGATCCGCGGAGTCGCAACTCCAAGGTGGGAAGGCCCAAGTATTCTCGGAATCCCATGCTCAAGATACTCCGACTAAGGTAAGACTAATCCAGCAAGACCTCCCGACGTGCCGACACCCTGACAGTAGTCAGGCGTATCTAGTCTCAGGCCACGGCCGGATAGGTCAGCCTACAGGTATATACCAATCCTCGAGTTTCCTCGTGGTGGCCCCGCAGTCGGCCCAGTTTGGATCAACACTCATGTGGAGCACTAGCCCGGGGGTTGTTGATTAAGAACTCGGGTTTGCAAAGCCCTATGCAAGTTTTAGTTGTTAGGAAAATGGAGTACCAATGTTGGGCCTTGCTGGAAAAACCTTAACGCTAAGCGGTTTATCGAGGGGGTCCCATAACCCCAACCGTGTGAGGAACGCAAAATCAAGGAACATAACACCGATTTATACGGTTCCTAGGGCGGCATGAGTAACAAATCACCAAGCAAGAGGCTTAGACTTCCACCCATTACCAATATATAGATGATTTCATTTATTAGATATATAGTGTGATACCCCAACATAACTTCAACATGAAGCAAGAATCTTCAAATCTTCTCCTCCAACTAGCAATGCTATAAGAGGGGCTGAGCGAAGCCTGCGTAGCCAATCAAAGGTTTGCATAGGTTGGGTGGTTAGAAAGATTCATGGTTACAATAGGAGGCTGACAGACAAACATGGGCATCGAGGCAATAAGCTAAAGATCGAGACTTCTAGCAAATAGGCAAAGATAGTAACACTACTGGAATCTGGGTCTTTGCCATCTGCCAGCTCTTTGCCGTCTGCCAGCTGATGGCAAAGAGGCTGTTTGCCGTCTGTCTTGATAAAGCAGACGGCAAAGAACCAGTTGATGGCAAAGAGGATCTTTGCCATCTGCCAGATCTTTGCCGTCTGCTGGCAGACGGCAAAGAGGTCTTTGCCATCTGCCAGCAGACGGCAAAGACCAAAGTGGGCCCCATGGGGGTACTGCACTGGCTAGGTCACACCGGCCACTTCTTTGCCGTCTGCTGGCAGACGGCAAAGATTTCTTTGCCATCTGCGAGCAGACGGCAAAGAGGTAAGAGGGGGCCCACAGTGTCACGGCGTGGGCGGGCTAACGGTTACCCTCTTTGCCGTCTGCTGGCAGTCGGCAAAGAGGTGGGGATATTTTTTTTTGGGTTAAAAAAAATCGTTGCCCCCACCTCCTCCCTCTCTCTCTCTCCCCTCTCTGTTTCCCCCCACCCGCCGCCCCAGCCCCGCCGTTCCCGACG
>LR738712.1:465860317-466034697 GCA_902687465.1 Secale cereale | reverse complement strand
CCCCCCCCGATCCGACGCCATCGAGCATCACCAACTCAACTCGATGCCCGACCCCGTGCCGCCATGGAAGGTCTCCCTTTTCCTCCCTCTCGTTTCGATTTGGTAGGGAGCCAGACTCGGCTCCCTTCCTTCCCTGATGCCTCTCTCTTGTTTCGATTTGGTACAATGGCAGCCCTCTTGTTTCTGATTGTTCATGTGTTAGTTAGGCTTCAGTTTCGTCACCGACAGTGCTAGGCTTCATACTTCATATGGATGGATGGGTTGGTTGGTTGGTTGATTGATTTGTGTACACTGACACCTAGTGGTAGTGTGTTTATAAATGTCTTAAATCGTACGGGAACGACATCTGAATCTTGGCTCTGCTGGATTTTGCGCCACAGGGAGGGAGTGTGAAGGCTAGATACCAACAGGTAGCATTCAGCGGCATGGCAGTGTGCTGCGGGACAGAGGATGAAATACATGATTCTCATCCCGTATTATCTAAAGAGTTATCCTGAGTACAAGGGCACATATTTACAAAGGGGTTGAGGCTGGGATGACCATCACTGTTGATTTGACACAGAGGATGCTTTGTCTTGTCATGTGCTAGTATGATGCTGAAATTAAGTGGCTGCGTCAATTCATTTTCTGTGCTTCTAAATTATTTCTATAGCTCTCGTGCAATTTATTTATTCAGATAAACAGAAAAGCACATGAGTGAGCTGCTCAAGCTGCAGTTTTGTCGCTGTTGAGATTCTATTCAATGGACTTGTTTACTAGTTTGGGTAGATATGTATGTATATTCACACTGTAAATAATTGTTGATATGTACGTCACCTGCCTCCTGTTTACTGGTTTCGGAAGCCTGGAGTAATCTGCTTAGTTCGTTGAACAGGGCTGATTTGTACCCGTTCTATAGATTTAATAATTGATCTACTTGGCTACAAATAAGGATGCAAATTTGGCACACGATTCAGATTTGGTTGTTTCTGGATGAGATTATTGTTGTATAGGCAACAAAGTTTCCTTCTTTTGATAACTAAAGGTCTTGGTTATATGTGGTCGACTTAAATCATACATCTTCTATATCTGATTACATTTTTGTTTTGTTTCAAATCTCATATGCCATTAAATCTGATCCAAGAATGTAGTTCACTGCCTACCAGCTCTTTGGAATTGATAAAGGTACATAAATTTTAGGTGCATGCCCATGTCCAGTGGCGAACAGCCGAACACTAGCCGCGTCGCGTCCTAACGAGCGTTGTTGCTGGCCGTACCTCGGAGCGCAGACGGCGCCGTCCTCGGATAAGAAGAGAAGAGAGACCTGGCCTTCCTGCAGCATGCTCGACCATATTGTCCTGCTCGCGTTCGTCGTCCTCTGGATCCTGCTAATGGTAAGCTCGTTGCTCTCCCTCCTTGTTTCAGTAAGAGGAGCAGATTTGTCTCATCTCAATTACAATTTGTATCTCGGAATGTTTTCTCGTTGGTTTGTCTTAGTTACACTTTTGCAAACTAGTCAGATGGCACAATAGTCTGAATCTTTAAAACCTGAGATAAAATTGAGACTGTATAACAGATTGCATTCTCTTTATGCCTGACCTGATTGGCCAAAGAGGCTGCAAATGAATATATCAAGCTGGCTATCAATTATCATTGGTGCACAAGCTACACCGACAAATCTACAAAACTTAGTTTGTAAGTTGATTTATATCCAAGGGAGACTTGTTTCTATTTTCATCAAACTAAAAAAAGGAGACGTGTTCCTCATTTAGAAGATGAGTCAGGTTGCGCAAGTACCTGTGTGAAGTTTTTGTGCGTGGAATTTATGCCATTATGCTAGAATTTTTGTAATCTTGGGCCATCTCTGCATTTCTGTGATGCAAGAGAATCAGGTGCCATGACATACTTTGTTTTTCGACCGTGACAAATTGATAACGAATTTCTTACGCCTGACACATATAAGGAGACGTTGTGCCTCTACAGCCACCCTGACGGGAGCTGGGAGGTGTCGCTGCCGACTGAGGAGGTGCCGCCGGAGTTCGGCATCAATTTCGCTTGCCACTGCTGACTCCGACTCGTGGCTCCTCTCCGCCGCCTTCTTCCTCGGCTCGCGGCTCAGTGCCAACCAATGGTATTATACTGCTGCTGTTCCTCCTCCATTACCGAGTGTGATTTTCTCTTAGCTTGGTTCCTCTGACAATCGGGAAAAACATTTGCTTTAGCTTTTAATTGATCAATTCATGATAGACAGATTAGGGAAAATCAAATGGTCTTTCTGGTTGAGTACTTTAGCTTGCTTGCTAGGTTGGGTTTGCATTAAGCTGCTTCTCTTCTTTCTTTGATCCTCTCCGTTTGATGACGAAATGATCCATAGGGTTCAGCTGTTATGCCATATGGCAAGCAAGTGCCCCTTTTCATTTTATTTCAGAAATTATATACACAAATAAAGGGCAATGACATGCTTCTATGTAGTTCTATCCTCAGTTTTGGCTGCCTAACAGAATCGTAATGCCTATCCTTTTTTTTTGTCTTTGCTGTGATGAACTATGACCCATTGTCACAACTTTCTCTAAGTTTTTCTTTTTAGAAACGAAGATTAAAATGCCATCTATCTAGGAGTAAAAACTCTAGAGACTCGAATATTGTTCTCAGGAAGAAAAAAGAAGTGTCTTACATTGATGGCTGGGCAATTCCTTTCTAAAGTTTCTGTCATGTTAATTGTAGAGAGAGCTACTTCCATAGATGGCGTTATAGTAATTCAAGAAGTTGTGTGTATTTACTGGGTGATGTAATGTGTATACAATGCAGACAAGAAACATACTATTAGATATCATGACCTGCCCCATCATCAAATTGCAGTTTTAGGACTTTTACACTAGCATGCTGAATGATCAAAATGACTTACCAAAGACTTTAAGTAAGGGCTAGTTTGGCATATTGAGAAGCAAATGTTCCTTTCCGTTTTATTTCAGAAATCATATACCCGAATAAGTGATAATGTGCTTTCGTGTAGTTCCTAGTTTTGACTGATTTGCAGAAATTAAATCCTATTATGTTTTTATGTTTGTGGTTACGAACTGTGCCACATTGCCACAACTTGCTTTAAGCTTAGCTGTTTAGAAACGAAGATAAAAATGCCATCTATCTACAAGTAAAATCTCAAAAGACTCCAATATTCTTCTCAGAAAGAATAAAGAAGGGTCTTTTATTGAGCTCATATCGGGTCGGGCGAGCCTACTACTGTTAGATTTGTAGTTGAGATTATAGGTCTAGCATAGGTATTGGATTTACATGCAGCAGGGACAAGAGATTTTCCAGATAGTTATTGCTCAAGCATATTTTCCTTAGCGCTAAAAGCTATTAATTGTTAGCTAAATTATTTAGTCTTGATTGAAAATCATCACATTTTTCTCCTACAAGGCACAAATATGGCACACATTGTGTTCCCCTCAAAAAAAGAAAAAAGAAAGGAAAAGAAGGTACTCACAAATATGGTTGTTACTAGATAACATTACTGTTGTATTGGCAATAAAGTTTCCTTCTTTCTGTAACTAAAGGTCTTGGTTATATATGGTTGACTTAAATCATACATCTTCTATGTCTTTCTACATTTTATGTTTCAAATTTGATATGCCAGTAAATCTGATCCAAGATTATGTTATGTACAACCTGTCAGCTCTTTGGAATTGATAAAGGTGCATAAATTTCAGGTGCACGTTCGCATCCAGCGGTGAACCGTAGCCGCGGTGCATCCTCAGGAGCATTGTTGCTGGCCATACCTCAGAGCGGAGACGGCGTCGTCCCCAACACGTTTGGCTGGCAGAAGCTCCCCCCCTGCCCGCGCTGCGCCTCTGGTGGACTAGGTAAGCCCCTCTGATCTGATCTCTCTAGTGTGCCCGCCCATGGCCATCAAGCCATGGTTAATCTTTACTTTTGGATACATGCCAATGAGTAAGGTGGCACTTGGTACCTATAGAGGAAGTGGAAACATGTAAAAAAGTGGATCTTTGCTATTGATGATTTGTGTGCATGTTTTCTGGATCCCAAATGGATGACCAAGTTGAATCAAGTTAGTATTTGGTCCTATCTTGTAATCATTTCCTGTAGCTTTCTTGTAGTCCTTAGAACAAGAAACTCTTAAAGATATCATTTTGCATTCAACATTATAAATTCATGGGAACCTGCTGCTTTCTTTTTGATGTAAGCAAATGGTGTGACTCATGAACGACACGACAACCATATTAGTACCTGTGTTTTTGAGTGTTTTGTGTATTTATGTTCTTTTTAGTGGACATATGTTATTATTCTTGTGTTACAAAGTTCATTGTGAAAGCTGGGCTATTTCTCTGTTAAGATATGCAAGTATTATGCTTGTAGAACATGCCGGTTACTTAATAGTTACTACGAGTAGAACATTTCTTCTTCTTTTCTTATTCTTCTTCTTTTCTTCTTCTTCTTCTTCTTCTTCTTCTTTTCCTCCTCTTATTTAGCCTATTTAGTCCATTTATGACATAATTTAGCCTATTTAGTCCACAAATGACATAATAAGATGAAGAAAATCAAGGAATAGGAAGAAAAGAAGGAATAGGAAGAGAAGAAGAAGAAGAAGAAGAAGAATAAGAAAAGAAGAAGAAGAAGAAGAACATTTCTTCTTCTTTTCTTATTCTTCTTTTCTTATTCTTCTTCTTCTTCTTCTTCTTCTTCTTTTCCTCCTCTTATTTAGCCTATTTAGTCCATTTATGACATAATTTAGCCTATTTAGTCCACAAATGACATAATAAGATGAAGAAAATCAAGGAATAGGAAGAAAAGAAGGAATAGGAAGAGAAGAAGAAGAAGAAGAAGAAGAAGAAGAAGAAGAAGAAGAAGTTTCTTCTTCTTCTTCTTCTTCTTCTTCTTCTTCTTCTTCTTTTCCTCCTCTTATTTAGCCTATTTAGTCCATTTATAACATAATTTAGCCTATTTAGTCCACAAATGACACAATAAGCTTAGTTATGTCAAAAATGGCCTAATTAGCCAGGTTAGCTCCAAAATGACCAAGTTTACCTATGTTAGCTCCAATATGATCCATTTAACCTACGTTAGCTCCAAAAAGACCAAGTTTACCTAAGTTAGCTACAATATGATCCATTTTACCCGCGTTAGCTCCAAAATGACCTATTTACCTAAGCTAGCTCTAAATTGACCTACACACTTAGCATTTTTACCTAGCTTAGCAAAAAATGACATTTTTACCTAGGTTAGCTAAAAAATGACCAAGTTTACCTAGGTTAGCTTCAATATGATCCATTTAACTTAGCTTAGCTCCAAAATGACCAAGTTTACCTAGGTTAGCTCCAATATGATACATTGAACTTATCTTATCTCCAAAATGACCTATTTACCTAGCTTAGCTCTAAATTGGCTTTTTTAACTACATTTGTTGGAAAAGAAGAAGATAAAGAAGAGGGGGAGGAGAGAAAGAAAGAGAAGATAAAATCTTCTTCTTATTTTCCTCTTCTTCTTCTTCTTCTTCTTTTCCACTTCTAGCTATTCTTCTTCTTCTAACTTTCATCTTTCCCAATTTGCAGATTTGCTTGAGATGAGGAAGCTTGCATTGATGGACTCATATATTCTCCTTGTGCTTCCTTTTTGTTTATGAAAACATGTTTGGGAACTTCTTATTGTTGGATATGTTGTTGGAAACTTCTTATGTCATATGGATATATGTTGGACTTGAGAAAATATATTGTTGGAAACTTCTTATGTCATATGGATATATGTTGGACTTGAGGAAATATATTGTTGGAAACTTCTTATGTCATATGGATATATGTTGGACTTGAGGAAATATATTGTTGGAAACTTCTTATGCCATATGGATATATGTTGGACTTGAGGAAATATATTGTTGGATATGTTGTTGGAAACTTCTTATGTCATATGGATATATGTTGGACTTGAGTAAATATATTGTTGGATATGCTTGTTGAGTATATATGTATTATCTGTGTATATATATGAATTTCTGTCAAATTGAATGAATTCAATTAAAAACAGGGGTTATATAGGCTCTTTGCCGTCTGCCAGCAGTCGGCAAAGAGCTTTGCCGACTGCTAGCAGACGGCAAAGCTCTTTGCCGACAGCAAGCAGTCGGCAAAGAATGCCACGTGGCAGCTCCCTGTTCAACCTGGGAACACTGGTTGCCTATTTGGGCATTTTGCCGACTGCCGGCAGACGGCAAAGAGGCTCAGCTCTTTGCCGACTACCGGCAGTCGGCAAAGAGGCTAAGGTCTTTGCCGACTGCCGGCAGTCGGCAAAGAGGCTAAGGTCTTTGCCGACGGCCAGCAGACGGCAAAAAAGCCACGTGGCAGCTTCCCAGTGACTCCTATTTGGCCTCTTTGCCGTCTGCCAGCAGACGGCAAAGACCTTAGCCTCTTTGCCGTCTGCCGGCTGACGGCAAACCACGCCGTTAACCCCTAACGGCTCCCACCTCACCTCACTGCCGTCTACGCTCTTTGCCGTCTGCTGGCCGCAAACGGCTGACGGCAAAGAGCTTTGCCGACTGCTTCTATGAAGCAGACGGCAAAGAAGGCCTTTACCGCCGCTAATTCAGCCGGACTGTTTGCCGACTGCTAGCAGTCGGCAAAGAGCTTTGCCGACTGCCATTCATGCCTTTGCCGACTGCCATGGCAGTCGGCAAAGAAGCTGATTCCTGTAGTGTAATGATATCTGGGTCAGGTCATCTTGCTTGTCAAGTCGTCGATGGGATCGTAAGACGGCTCCTCGTTCTCAACCTCGGTAGTAACCTCGTTGTCGTTCTCGGTCTCGGGTTTCGGCTCTACTCAACACAAGAACACACGAGTCACGAAATCAACCAAGGTGCAATGCGCAAACAACATGATGCACGTATGATGCACTTAGGATGCACTGCACATGCCCTTAGGATGCATAACATGTCAAAGTAGGAAGCACACCAGAACAACACAAGAACAAGACAATATGCTCAAGCAAGTAGGATGCAAGACAAGTATATATAGGATGCAAAACATGGCAAGGTAGGACGCACAGAGAAACAACATAAGAACAACAAGTTTAAATGAGGCCGGAAACTACATATAACAAAACCGGTAAGTCCTCATATGCTTAGTTTGAAATTAGTCCAGATCTGAACAAACCTTAAGTTAAAGTTGTTAAACAGCAAGCTAACATGCACCATGATAATCTACACGAAATTCTAGTCAAGTTTCATATAAAGTTTGTTTAAGACGGAGCTACGGTCTAGAAGATATGATCAAAACAAGATAAGCATGGCAACGGTGCAAGATGCACCCAAACATCAAGCAAACATACTCCAAACATGTTAACAAGAAGATATTATGATTCTACATGCAAAATCACACAAGATTCATGTAGGGCACGCTCAAAACGGAGCAACGGGCAAAAAGATACACCCGAAACAAGAAACAATGCAAAGCTGTAAATAACAGCCACATAGCAACTTTGGAGCAAGAAATATATACTCTACAGCACTCAAACATGGTGACAAGAAGCATGGACATGAATTAGACATATCCTACAGCAAACAACTCCATTGGAGCATCTCCATAGGAGGCATGGATCAATAGCAACAAGCTACAACATTTTGAACATGACGTTAAAAACCAGATAGTAATATTTGATAGCAACTTGGGAGCAAGAATTAAATAAGCTACAGCAACCCAAATGAGCAAGTGAGGGCATGGATGGATAGACAACAACATATACAACAAGTAATGATCAATGGCCATCCCAATACTAACATGGATTTGCCTAGGGCATCAAGCAAACATAGCATCAGGATATGACAGATTCCAGACTTCGTGAAATTTCACTAAGTGTTAAAACAGTAACATTGGCATGGCGTGTTTGCAAGCATGTTTAAGTCACCTCAAAGCATATCATGGCAAGTGGTTTGCACCACAGCAAAGATCACATGATGGAGAATCTAAAACATATGAGCATGTGACATGGGGACAAACACATCAATAGCAACGAGCTCCTCAACTAGGCATCTCGTAACAAGTTTCAAAACCTAACAGGCACATGCACTTTTGCAACAGAGATAAACATGGCAATATGAACTCTAACATGCCTGCTATAGCAACCAACATGTAGAGCATCTCATGATGAACATTTTAACATATCATTTGCTTCATTTGGATAAATATGCACAAAGTTATCACATCTCAAACATGGCATGAAAATAACTAGTAGCAGCAGTTTATATCAAGCAGCACTCTTGTCATGATGATTAAGACATCTAGATGGACTCAAACAAGCATGACACAATGGAAAAAAACATAGTACACATCACCACGATCATTTTGACATATCATATGCACAAATCGGACATACACACAAAAAGTTATCGCCATCACAATAAGCCATCAGACAACAAAATTCAAAAAGGACTTAGAGGCAAAATCAACCTCAGATCTCGATCGGGTCAACGCGGGTTGCGGGCGGAGCGGGTTTGCAGGTCGGACCCGTTAGGGTTTTCGGCCCGCACGACGTATCTGGATCCACGCGGGCGCTCCCGGTGAAGCTTCGGTCGAGGATGGCGGCGGCGCCGGCTGGCGACGACAGCGGCGGGGCCGGCCGAGGAGGCGCCGGAGGGCGGCGGAGCGGCACCGGTGGGGGCTGGCCGGAGGCAAGCCGGGTGGCGAGTCCTCGTGCAGAGAGGCGGCGGCGGAGGATCGGCTCGAGGCCGGCGGCGGGGTCGGGGCGCCGGCGGGAGGTGGAGGCGGCGGCGCGAGCTCGCCGGCCCGGGCGGAGCTCGCCGCCGGCGGCGGGGTCGGTGCGGGAAGAAGGAGACGCAAGGAGGCACGCGGGGGCGCGGCCCGGAACGGCGGTGCGGAGGGCCCGCGTCGGGCCTCGCGGGCCGGCGCGGTGGGAACGGCGGCGGGGTGACGTGGCGCGTCACGATTTGCTGAGGGGCTCGGATTGGACGTGTCCGGCCGGAACGGACGTGTCTGGCGGCGCGGGGAGGGAGGAGACTAGGGTTTCACCCGAAAATGGATTGGTGTGGACATTTTTATAGGCACAAGGAGCTAGGAGAGTCCAAATGAGGAGTAGTTTTCGGCCACGCGATCACAATTCGACGACCGAGATGATGGGAATGGTTGTGCTGGGTTGGTGGGCTGTTGTGGAGGGGGTCTTGGGCCTCAAAGAAGAGGTTCTTTTAGCCCACTAGGTTAACCGTTGGAGTACCAAACGAACTCCAAACGCGACGAAACTTGACAGGCGGCCTACACGTACCAAAAAAACATCACACGACAAGTCTCACGTCATTCCGGAAACGTTACACGGCCACACACGAAAGAAGGACTCGGGGATGCCACGACACGTGTGAGAGCGTCGGAACTCGAAACGGACAACGGGAAGAGACGATTGGGACCGGATGCAAGTGACAACACAAATGCAATGCAATGCACATGACAACATGACATGGATGAAATGCACACACGCACACGACAAAACGAAGAAAACCCGAAAAGAAAGAAGAGCCCGGAACGGAATTGATGAAGCCAAAGTTTATATATTGCCATATTGGGGAAGTGTTACATCCGGGGCATTACACCTATACTACCAAAGAACAACACTGCCGAAAAGCCGGACCGACCACCTCGTGGACGGGACAGAGTGCCTAGCAATGGCGTACATAAGCCCGCACCCCCACCCCGTAAAGGAAAGGAGGATGCGGATCAGGGCCAGAAACACGATCTACGTGAGGACCTGAACAAAAAGGCTGGCAAGACCAGATCCATCTACGGATCCAGGGACCATGCTCCCACACGGGACGGTGGGTATCAAGCCAAATATGTCGGTCACATACCAGTTCGGGGTCAATACCGAACATCACAACCGTCGGACATACGCCATGACATAACAAAATACAGGGGTGCCACACACCCTCTGTGCTTCACCGATGAGGTGCTGGATCACGAATTTCCAGAAGGGTTTAAACCCGTAAATATCGAGGCATACGATGGAACGACGGATCCAGCTGTCTGGATAGAAGATTTCTTCACACCCACATGGCTCATGGAGATGACCTCCACGCTATAAAATACTTACCCCTCAAGCTGAAAGGACCAGCTCGGCACTGGCTGAACAGCCTCCCAGAAATTTCCATTGGAAGTTGGGAAGAGCTTGAGGATGCTTTTCGGGCCAATTTTCAAGGGACCTATGTCCGGCCCCGGATGCTAATGATCTAAGTCACATAATTCAACAACCCAGGGAGTCAGCCCGTAAGCTTTGGAATCGGTTTCTCTGTCAGAAGACCCATATCGTCGACTGTCTGGACGCTAAAGCCTTAGCGGCCTTTAAGCACAGTGTCAGGGACAAATGGCTACCTAGACACCTCGGCCATGAAAAGCCGAGCACTATGGCTGCCTAACTACACTCATGACCCGTTTTGCGCAGGCGAGGACAGCTGGTTAGCTCGTAGCAGCACCAGCGACCCTGGCACATCTAAAGTCAGGGATGGTAATGGAAAGCCACGACGTAACAATAACAAACGTCGAAACAATGCTGGAAGCCCATATGATACATCGGTAAACGCCGGGTTCAGTGGCTCCAGACCCGGTCAACGGAAGAAGCCATTTAAAGGCAACAAAGACGGTCTATCTAGCCTGGACAAAATATTAGACCAGCCCAGTCAGATCCATGGCACCCCAGATAAACCTGCAAACCATACCAACCGTAATTGTTGGGTCATCAAGAAGGTCGGCAAGCTCAACGCCGAACACAAGGGAAAGGGGCCTCAGAGCGAAGACGAGGATGAACCTCGCCAGCTGAACACAGGGGGGCAGAAGAAATTTCCACCGGAGATCAAAACAGTGAACATGATCTATGCCACTCATATCGCAAAGAGGAAGCGCAAGCGCGCACTCCGAGATGTCTATGCCGTTGAGCCTGTTGCCCCCAAATTCAACCCATGGTCGGCCTGTCTGATCACCTTCGATCGTAGGGATCATCTGACTAGTATCCGTCACGGGGGTTCGGCTGCCTTAGTGCTCGATCCAATAATCAATGGATACCATCAAACTCGAGTCCTTATGGATATCAGTAGCAGTCTCAGTCTGATATATCAGGACACTGTCCGCAAGATGGGGATAGACCCGTCAAGAATCAAGCCAAGCAGCATGACCTTTAAAGGAGTGATACCGGGCGTAGAAGCCCGCTGCACGGGCTCTTTAACATTGGAGGTCGTATCCGGCTCTCCCGATAACTTTTGAAGCGAAGAGCTAATCATCGACATAGCTCCATTCTGAAGTGGGCTATCATGCACTACTCGGAAGAACGGCATTCACCCGCTTTAATGCAGTCCTACATTATACCTACTTAAAGCTCAAAATGCCTGGACCACGCGGTGTCATTACGGTCAATGGAAAAATGGAGCGCTCTCTCCGTACGGAGGAGGACACTGCGGCCCTAGCAGCCGAAGTCCAAAACGGCTTATTCAAGCCGGACAGCTCGTCGGTCGTCAAGACCGCAGACACGGCTAAACGTATCCGGCATATGCCTGAGTGCGGCAGCTCAGATGGACCTGAGCTCGATTAGCAGCTATGCTCCCAGGGACTGTCCCATAAGGTGGTAGCATACGTACCTCGTGTACACAATTATGCCCTTAAAATTCCTTGGGCGGCGCTGGTGGCACACTGCATACAAATTGTCCATAGTTTGGCTCGACCCTATTCGGACTCTAAAATTATCTTTCGAGGTTCATTAAACGAACCAGTTTTGTTTACGGCCACACTGGATTTCTTTTTTCTAGGTTTTTTCTCTTTCCTTTTCTTATTGTACAGATGGCCATCGCACTTCCACCTTCAAGGACACATCACAAAGGAGAAAACGGTGCAAACCTGCAGCAGGGACCCGCACTAAGGTTTCTTTTTAGATTAAGACCATGTGTAAACCTTTTTATCTCTTTTTGTTTTATACTTTCTTGGCATGTAAAATGTCCAAGGAATTATCGGCATTATCTGTAAACGTACGGCTCGCCGCACTATAATGGGATATTATAGAAACAGCTTGGTTTATATTGTGTTTGGAGTTTTACTCTCTCATCACATGTGTTCTCTCCCCATGTCAGATTGCCACATGTGCCTTGACAATAGGGTCCATTACCAGGGGCTGTATTCAGCCCGGTATATGTCGAAAAGCCCGAATACCTATATGGAGTGTTTGGTGTCCTAGATATTTGCTTTATATGCATCAGTTCTGAATCATGTGTTGGGTCAATAGTTGGGTTGCCCGGCTCATGTGCTTACCCCTATGTTCCCGATTGTTACGCTAGGTGTAAAGGCAGAAGTACTGCGATTGTACTTCTGGCTAATCCGGTCAAGTACCTCAGTAGAGAAAGCCAAAAACTAATTGTCATGATATGCGAGACTCTGGTCTGCTATCCGATGACTTAGTGTTATACTACGATCGATGGAGATCCACCCCGTGTTATACGAAGGGTTGGTTTTTTGCCTAGCCGCGTACAAATGGATACCTTAATTTGGAAACACCATATACGCACCAGGGGCTAGTATCTAGCCCCACTTGTCAAACTCCTATGGCTAAGTGGAAGAAATAACGTCGCATAGTCCGATTGCCTGGTTCGCTCCGCATACACCTCCTAGATGGACCAAGACGTTGGATAAAGAGTGTATACGCATATGACCGAACACCCTAGTAATATATACATGGGGGCTGAAGCCGACTACTGGAAACTTTCAGAGTTAAATAAACGGCCGCACAGGAGGTAAGAGTCACTCGCATTTTAATAGCGCAAAAGTTATATACATTGGTTCATAAGCTTAAATCTTTACAACTGGATACAACTACTCAAAGATAATATCTTTTGAGCACTAGCTTCTACAAGGCGGGCGCCTTCTATGAAGTCCTCGAAGTATCTCTCCGGCTTGCGGTGATCCATGCCTTCGGGCGGACCAGCAATAGCTAGGTCATGCGCCCTCATCTTCTCCCAGTGTACTTTTACACGCGCGAAGGCCATCCGAGCACCCTCTATGCAGGCCGAACGCCTCAACGCGTCGATCCTAGGACTCGCTTCGACAAGCTGCTTCACCAATCCGAAGTAGCTACTTGGGATTGGCTCAGCGGGCCATAGCCAGACTATCAAGTCCTTCATGGCCGAACCCGCCATGTTGTGCAGCTCGACCAGCTGCTTCATCTGGTCGTTGAGGGGCGCCAGATATTTTTTGCGCATAGAATTGCGACCAGAACAGCTTCTCCGTGTCGTTCCCCTCCTGGGCTCGAAAGTATTGGGCGGCGTCAGCACTACTCCTCGGGAGATCGGCAAACATGCCTGGCGAACTCCATAATCGTGTGAGCGCAAGGTACTTCTGCTCCCCGAAGAGGCTTTGTAAGAGAAAAGTCTTACCACATACTATCTCCCGTGTCTGCCTGATTTCTTCGCAGACGCTACGCGACTCGCTTCGCGCATCCTGGGCAGCCTTAACTGCCGTAGTGAGCTCGGATGCTTGTCCGAAGTCTTCTCCTCCAACGTCTCGCAGTTGCGAATAGCATCTTTGAGTTCATCTTCGACTTCAGACACCCGAGCCTCGTGCTATTGGCACGCAGCCTTTTCGGCCTCCAGATCGGCAACCGCTTTGTCAGCTATTGCCATGCTTGCTTCGGCCTCCTTCTTGGCCTTCGCGAGTTCGCCCTTGAGGGCCTCGAGATCAGTGGCGCCAACTATTTAATACAGAATATCATAAAGAGTTTATACACATACTCAATTAATTGGTCTTATTGACAACTCAATTTTTCAAATTCGCATACCTTGTGTTTCATCTAAACATTGGTTGACGCGGTCGAGGTCCGCATTGGCCAACAAAAGCTTCCGATTTAGTTCGGCAACTTCTGCATCTCGTGAAGTTCCCGCAACTAGTGAAGCCTATTCAAATACAAAAGCACACAGTTGATGTCTACTACTCAACCTTCTTCTTATAGACGTTGTTGGGCATCCAAGTGCAGAGGTTTGTAAGACAGTAGCAAATTTCCCTCAAGTGGATGACCTAAGGTTTATCAATCTGTGGGAGGTGTAGGATGAAGATGATCTCTCTCAAACAACCCTACAACCAAATAACAAAGAGTCTCTTGTGTCCCCAACACACCCAATACAATGGTAAATTGTATAGGTGCACTAGTTCAGCGAAGAGATGATGATACAAGTGCAATATGGATGGTAGATATAGGTTTTTTTAATATGAAAATATAAAAACATCAAGGTAACTAATGATAAAAGTGAGCCCAAATGGTATTGAAATGCTTTGAAACAAGGCCTAGGGTTCATACTTTCACTAGTGCAAGTTCTCTTAACAATAATAACATAGTTGGATCATATAACTATCCATCAACATGCAACAAAGAGTCACTCCAAAGTAACTAATAGCGGAGAACAAACGAAGAGATTATAGTAGGATACGAAACCACCTCAAAGTTATTCTTTTTGACCAATCTATTCAAGAGTCTGTAGTAAAATAACTCGAAGCTATTCTTTCTGTTCGATCTATCCTATAGTTCGTACTATAATAACACCTTAAGACACACATCAACCAAAACCCTAATGTCACCTAGATACTCCATTGTCACCTCAAGTATCCGTGGGCATGATTATACGATATGCATCACACAATCTCAGATTCATCTATTCAACCAACACAAAGAACTTGAAAGAGTGCCCCAAAGTTTCTACCGGAGAGTCAAGACGAAAACGTGTGTCAACCCCTATGCATAGATTCCCAAGGTCACGGAACCCGCAAGTTGATCACCAAAACATACATCAAGTGAATCAATAGAATACCCCATTGTCACCACGGGTATCCCACGCAAGACATACATCAAGTGTTCTCAAATCCTTAAAGACTCAATCCGATAAGATAACTCCAAAGAGAAAACTCAATCAATTACAAGAAGATAGAGGGGGGGAAGCATCATAAGATCCAACTATAGTAGCAAAGCTTGCGATACATCAAGATTGTACAATCTCAAGAACACGAGAGAGAGGGAGAGAGAGAGATCAAACACATAGCTACTGGTACATACCCTCAGCCCCGAGGGTGAACAACTCCCCCCTCGTCATGGAGAGCGTCGGGATGATGAAGATGGCCACCTGAGAGGGATTCCCCCTTCCTGCAGGGTGCCGGAACGGGTCTAGATTAGTTTTCGGTGGCTACAGAGCCTTGCGGAGGCGGAACTCCCGATCTAGGTAATTTTCTAGAGGTTTGGGTATATATAAGAGGTGTTGGAGTCGGGAAAAAGTCAGGGGGGTCCCCGAGGCGGCCACGAGATAGGGGGGCGTGCCCAGGGGGTAGGGCGTGCCCCCACCCTCGTGGTGGCCTCGGGACTCTTCTTGTCCATCTCCGGTACTCTGTGGGCTTCTTCTGGTCCAAAAACAACCTCCGTACAATTTCAGGTCAATTGGACTCCATTTGGTATTCCTTTCTGCGATACTCAAAAACAAGGAAAAAAACAGAAACTGGCACTGGGCTCTGGGTTAATAGGTTAGTCCCAAAAATCATATAAAAGTGTATATAAAGCCCATTAAACATCCAAAACAGATAATATAATAGCGTGGAACAATAAAAAAATATAGATACGTTGGAGACGTATCAAGCATCCCCAAGCTTAATTCCTGCTCGTCCTCGAGTAGGTAAATGATAAAAACAGAATTTTTGGTGTGGAATGATACCTAACATAATTCTCAAAGTAATTCTCTTTATTGTAGCATGAATGTTCAGATTTGAAAGATTCAAGACAAAAGTTTAATATTTACATAAGAATAATAATACTTCAAGCATACTAACAAAGCAATTATGTCTTCTCAAAATAACATGGCCAAAGAAAGTCGTCCCTACAAAATCATATAGTTTGGCTATGCTCCATCTTCGTCACACAAAATACCCAAATCATGCACAACCCCGGTTTCAGCCAAGCAATTGTTTCATACTTTAATTTTTTCAAACTTTTCAACTTTCACGCAATACATGAGCGTGAGCCATGGATATAACACTATATGTGGAATAGAGTGGTGGCTGTGGAGAAGACAAAAAGAGGAAGATGGTCTCACATCAACTAGGCATATTAATGGTCTTTGGAGATGCCCATCAATAGATATCAATGTGAGTGAGTAGGGATTGCCATGCAACGGATGCACTCGAGCTATAAATGTATGAAAGCTCGACAAAAGAAACTAAGTGGGTGTGCATCCAACTTGCTTGCTCACGAAGACCTAGGGCATTTGAGGAAGCCCATCATTGGAATATACAAGCCAAGTTCTATAATGAAAATTCCCACTAGTATATGAAAGTGACAAAACAAGAGACTCTCTATCATAAAGATCATGGTGCTACTTTGAAGCACAAGTGTGGAAAAAAAGAGTACCATTGTCCTTATTATTTTTCTTTTTTCTTTTTTTTGGGCCATTCTTCTTTATTTGGCCTTGCTCCCTTTTTGGCCTTTTTTGCCTTTTTTGGGGACAATGCTCTAATAATGAAGATCATCACACTTCTATTTATTTACAACTCAAAGATTACAACTCGATACTTAGAACAAAATATGACTCTATATGGATGCCTCCGGTGGTGTACCGGGATGTGCAATGAATCAAGAGTGACATGTATGAAAGAATTATGAATTATGGCTTTGCCACAAATACAATGTCAACTAGATGATCATGCAAGGCAATGTGGCAATGATGGAGCGTGTCATAATAAACGGAACGGTGGAAACTTGCATGGCAATATATCTCGGAATGGCTATGGAAATGCCATAATAGGTAGGTATGGTGGCTGTTTTGAGGAAGGTAAGTACTGGGTTTATGATACCGGTGAAAGTTGTGCGGTATTAGAGAGGCTACTAACGGTGGAAGGGTGAGAGTGCGTATAATCCATGGACTCAACATTAGTCATAAAGAACTCACATACTTATTGCAAAAATCTACAGGTCATCAAAAACCAAGCACTACATGCATGCTCCTAGGGGAAGGGTTGGTAGGAGTTAACCATCGCGCGATCCCGACCTCCACACAAAGGAAGACAATCAAAGAAATACTTCATGCTTGAAATTTGTTACACAACGGTTACCATACGTGCATGCTACGGGACTTGCAAACCACAACACAAGTATTCTTCAATTTCACAATTACTCTACTAGCATGACTCTAATATCACCATCTACATATCTCAAAACAATCATCAAGCATCAAACTTCTCATAGTATTCAACGCACTTTATATGAAAGTTTTTATTATATCCCTCTTGGATGCCCATCATATTAGGACTAAATTCCTAACCTAAGGAAATTACCATGCTGTTCTAAAAGACTCTCAAAATAATATAAGTGAAGCATGAGAGTTCATCTATTTATTCAAAATAAAACCACCGTCGTGCTCTAAAAAGATATAAGTGAAGCACTAGAGCAAACGACAAACTACTCCGAAAGATATAAGTGAAGATCAATGAGTAGATGAATAATTATGTAACTATGTGAAGACTCTCTAACATTTAAGAATTTTAGATCTTGGGATATCATTCAAACAGCAAGCAAAACAAAATAAAATAAATTGACGCTCCAAGCAAAACACATATCATGTGGTGAATGAAAATATAGCCTTAAGTAAAGTTACCGATGAACGAAGACGAAAGAGGGGATGCCTTCCGGGGCATCCCCAAGCTTGGGCTCTTGGTTGTCCTCGAATATTACCTTGGGGTGCCTTGGTCATCCCCAAGCTTAGGCTCTTGCCACTCCTTATTCCATAGTCCATCGAATCTTTACTCAAAACTTAAAAACTTCACAACACAAAACTCAACAGAAAACTCGTAAGCTCTGTTAGTATAAGAAAATAAAACCACCACTTAGGTACTGTTGTGAACTCATTATAAATTCATATTGGTGTAATATCTACTGTATTCCAACTTCTTTATGGTTCATACACTTCGATACTACTCATAGATTAATCAAAATAAGCAAACAACACATAGAAAACAGAATCTGTCAAAAACAGAATGGTGTGTAGCAATCTGTAACTTTCGAATGCTTATGTAACTCAAAATATTCTGAAATAAATTGCTGGACGTGAGTAATTTTTCTATTAATCTTCTGTAAAAAGAATCAACTTAAAAGCACTCTCCAGTAAAAAAAATGGCTGCTAATCTCGTGAGCGCAATGTTTCTGTTTTTTACAGCAAGATCACATTAACATTCACCCAAGTCTTCCCAAAGGTTCTGCTTGGCACTTTATTGAAACAAAATCTATAAAACATGATTACTACAGTAGCTTAATCATGTGAACACACAAAAACAGTAAGGGTAAATATTGGGTTGTGTCCCAACAAGCGCTTTTCTTTAATGCCTTTTAGCTAGGCATGATGATTTCAATGATGCTCGCATAAAAGAGAAGAATTGAAACATAAAGAGAGCATCATGAAGAATATGACTAACACATTTAAGTCTAACCCAATTCCTATGCATACGGATTTTGTGAGCGAACAATTTATGGGAGCAATAATCAACTAGCATAGGAAGGGAAAACGAGCATAACTTCAAGATTTTAAGCACATAGAGAGGAAACTTGATATTATTGCAACTCCTACAAGCATATATTCCTCCCTCATAATAAATTTCAGTAGCATCATGAATGAATTCAACAATATAACTATCACATAAAGCACTATTTTCATGATGCACAAGCATATAAATTTTATTACTCTCCACATAAGCAAAATTCTTCTCATTCAGAATAGTGGGAGTATCATAAGAAACTTGAATACTATAGATTGTTTCCACATTAAAAGAGTAATGTTCAGAAAAAGGGTAATCATAATCATGACAAGTTTTATAAATATAATCATCACTACTTTTTATTGCATAAGTGTCATCACAATAATCATCATAAATAGCAACTTTGTCCTCATAATCAATTGGAACCTCTTCCGGAATAGTGGATTCATCACTAAATAAAGTCATGATCTCTCCAAATCCACTTTCATAAATATTGCAATCATCATAAATAGGAGGCATGCTATCATCATAATAAATTTGCATATCAAAACTTGGGGGACTAAAAATATCATCTTCATCAAACATAGCTTCCCCAAGCTTGAGCCTTTGCATATCATTGGCATCATGGATATTCAAAGGATTCACACTATCAACATTGCAATCATGCTCATCATTCAAGTATTTAGTGCCAAACATTTTAATGCATTCTTATTCTAGCACTTCGGCACAATTTTCCTTTCCAACATTTTTGCGAAAGATATTAAAAAGATGAAGCATATGAGGCAACCTAAATTCCATTTTTTGTAGTTTTATTTTATAAACTAAACTAGTGATAAAACAAGAAACTAAAAGATTCGATTGCAAGATCTAAAGATATACCTTCAAGCACTAACCTCCCCGGCAACGGCGCCAGAAATTGCTTGATGTCTAATATGCAACCTTCTTATTGTAGACGTTGTTGGGCCTCCAAGTGCAGAGGTTTGTAAGACAGTAGCAAATTTCCCTCAAGTGGATGACCTAAGGTTTATCAATCCGTGGGAGGTGTAGGATGAAGATGGTCTCTCTCAAACAACCCTGCAACCAAATAACAAAGAGTCTCTTGTGTCCCCAACACACCCAATACAATGGTAAATTGTATAGGTGCACTAGTTCGGTGAAGAGATGGTGATACAAGTGCAATATGGATGGTAGATATAGGTTTTTGTAATATGAAAATATAAAAACAGCAAGGTAACTAATGATAAAAGTGAGCACAAACGGTATTGCAATGCTTTGAAACAAGGCCTAGGGTTTATACTTTCACTAGTGCAAGTTCTCTCAACAATAATAACATTGTTGGATCATATAACTATCCCTCAACATGCAACAAAGAGTCACTCCAAAGTAATTAATAGCGGAGAACAAATGAAGAGATTATTGTAGGGTACGAAACCACCTCAAAGTTATTCTTTCTGATCAATCTATTCAAGAGTCTATAGTAAAATAACACAAAGCTATTCTTTTCATTCGATCTATCCTAGAGTTCGTACTAGAACAACACCTTAAGACACACATCAACCAAAACCCTAATGTCACCTAGATACTCCATTGTCACCTCAAGTATTTGTGGGTATGATTATACGATATGCATCACACAATCTCATATTCATCTATTCAACCAACACAAAGAACCCTAATGTCACCTAGATACTCCATTGTCAACTCAATCCATTACAAAAAGATAGAGGGGGAGAAGCATCATAAGATCCAACTATAGTAGCAAAGCTCGCGATACATCAAGATCGTGCCATCTCAAGAACACGAGAGAGAGAGAGAGATCAAACACATAGCTACAGATACATACCCTTAGCCCCGAGGGTGAACTACTCCCCCATCATCATGGAGAGCATGGGGATGATGAAGATGGCCACCGGAGAGGGATTACCCCTTCCGGCAGGGTGCTGGAACGGGTCTAGATTGGTTTTCGGTGGCTACAGAGGCTTGCGGCAGCGGAACTCTCGATCTAGGTTATTTTATAGAGGTTTGGGTATATATAAGAGGTGTTGGAGTCGGGAACAACTCAGGAGGGTCCCCGAGACGGCCACGAGATAGGGGGCGCGCCCAGGGGGTAGGGCGTGCCCCCCACCCTCGTGGTAGCCTCGGGACACTTCTGGTCCATCTCCGGTACTCCGTGGGCTTCTTCAGGTCCAAAAACAACCTCCGTGCAATTTCGGGTCAATTGGACTCCGTTTGGTATTCCTTTTCTGCAATACTCAAAAACAAGGAAAATACAGAAACTGGCACTAGGCTCTAGGTTAGTAGGTTAGTCCCAAAAATCATATACAAGTGTATATTAAATCCCATTAAACATCCAAAACAGATAATATAATAGCATGGAACAATAAAAAATTATAGATACGTTGGAGACATATCAACATTTCAGCTCTACACTATGCTATATTATGGATACTTCGTCCGATTTTGTTTAGAATCACACAAAGCATCAGGGGCTACTAGCTATATATGTGCATATAAATAAATAGAGTTTCATAAAGAACATTAAATTGCTTACCTCAAAGCTTGTTTATAGGTTGTTGAAGGCTTCATTCAGTACGCCTTTGACGGACTAAATCTTCTTCATCATCGCATCCATTATGGTGCGGTGCTCCTCCACGACGGAAGCACCTTGTAGTGCTCTCTCTAGAGGGTCCGGCGCCTCCGGATCGACGCTGGGAGCCGATGTATCCTCCCCCACCTTGGGGGTCTGGTCTCCGGACCCCGGAGCTACGCTAGGCTCCGGATCAGTATTCGGCGGGGCCTCGGGTTGTTTGGGCCCCCCGTCTTCGGTCTCCATGGGGATTGTTTCCCCATGGTCAGCGGCAGCCGAGGTGTTACCCTCGGTCGCCCTATCACTTTGCCCGCCCTCATCTCCTTGAGCAGAGGACGCACGTTGGGAGGACATTTCGGTGTCCCCGCAGGCCACGGGCGATAGAGCTCGGACCGGCGGGTCACTCTCCGTCTCTCTAGGCGCGCGAGAGTTCCCCTCCGATAAGGAGGCATCGGGGTGTGTTCGGGGAGGGCTGTAGGTCAGCAGGTGAGAAATACTTGAAAAGCATTGATATGCAGAATAAATAGAGTGCATCAATTGGCATATCCGAACAACTTACGTTCCGGTCAGGGGCTTCTCCCTGGGCTTCACCACAAAACTATGTTCGGACGATGAGTCCGAACTGGCGGGGAGGTTTAGCTTACTCCGGGGTATGACCTTGCCCGCGTCAGCAGCGGCCGCCCTCTTCTTCCCCTTGCCCTGGGCAGGGGACTCTTCTTCTTCATTATCATCCTCCTCTTCAGAGGATAGGATGTTGATCTCCTCGGACTTCGTGTCTGCAGGGCAAGGACCACTCTCGGCCTCCTAGATCTTCTTCTTGGACTTCTTGTCCGGCGCCTTGTATGGTGCCGGAACCAGCATGGTCGTCAGTTGAGGCATGTTTGGGTCTTCTGGCAAAGGCGCCGGACACTTAATCCGGATTGCCTTCTTCGTCCAAGCCTGTATATCACGCAAAAACTCCAGTTCCTATTATCTTTAAAAATGGAAAGAATATATGTTCGGCGGATATTTTTACCTCTTGTGCGGGGAACGCAGTGATGTAGCCTGCGTCCTCGGTTTCCTTCGGCTATTCCTTCTGGCTCTTGAAGAGATGTTTACAGATCTCTTTGTGCGTCGAGCCGAAGAGATACTTCATGGGCCGGTCTCCGAATGGATCAAACTCCCATAGGTACGAGCCTCGGCGTTGGCACGGAAGGACAAGCCGGGCCAGCATTACCTCAACCACGGTTGTGAGTTGGTAGCCCTTGGTGATCATGCCGGACACACGGCCTTGGAGTGCCATCACCTCAGCCTAAGACCCCAGTTCGGACTCTTACCGGTCCAGGAGGTTAGCGTCTCCGAGGGTCCAGATCTTAAAGCAGACTCCGCCGCCCACTTGGCATCGCGGGCTCAGTGATATAGAACCACTCCTATTGCCATACCTTGTTCGTCTCCACGAACGACCCCTTTGGCCAGGTTGCATTCGGGAGCTTGCTTATCATAGCGCCCCTACACTCCGCGTGTTGCCCGTCCACTACCTTCGGCTTCACATTGAAAGTCTTGAGCCATAGGCCGAAGTGTGGAGGGACGTGAAGGAAAGCTTCACACACCACTATGAAATCGGAGATGTGAAGGATTGAATTCGGGGCTATATTGTGGAAATCTAGCACGTAGAAAAACAGCAAGCCCCGTACAAAGGGGTGAAGAGGGAATCCTAGCCCCCTAACGAAGTGCGAGAGGAACACGACTCTCTCACCCACCTTCGGGACGGGAATCACCTGGTCCTGGGCGGGGACTCGGTGCGCGATGTTAGCAGTGAGATAGCCCGCGCTCCGGGGATCCTCCTGGGCCTTCTCAGTAACCGTGGAGGCCTCCCACTTGCCCTTGGTGCCGGATCCAGCCATTGCTAGGGAAGGAAGTGGTGGTTGAGGAACGGAGAACTACGGGCGTAAGTAATGAGGATGCTGGGGCTAGGGGATTGGAGAGCTCGAGCTTGAGGAAAGTGTGGAGCTGATGGAAGGGATTGATATCCTTTTATAACGATGTGAATACACAACGAACCCCCACTTTATCCCTAAACCTCGCCGGTTCCCAAAGCGGCCATGTGTAATGCGCGGTTTGGATGCTCACGTCACATTGATAAGGATCCCCTAATAAGTGGGCACGATCTCTGTTTTGATAAGATGTGTCGTTGAGGTTATACCTCGAAACGTGAAACTAGGACCGAATAAAACGGTCTAATATATTAGTGGGATCGACGCGACGCATCACCAAAAAGTTGTTAGTAAAGACATAATATTCATTTTCTTTCAATGCCTTGCCTTCGAGGCTAAGGGTTGTACTAACCATGCAGAACCAGACACAGTACACTTATTGTAGAAGATATTACCTTGATATGTTCGGAAGAAGGAACCCGCCTTGCAATGCCGAAGACAATACGGAAGCCGAACTTATCGTCGTCGAAGACAGGTTCAGGGGCTACTGAGGGAGTCCTGGATCGAGGGGTCCTCATGTGGCCGGATAGCTCGTGGTGGGTCGGACTGGTGGGCCGTGAAGATCATTGCCGAAGATCGTCTATCATATCCGGATAGGACTCATGTATGCGTATAATGACAGGTTTTAGGTTCGGGTGTAATCTTTACTTCATCTGCAAGTTGGTTATGTACAAACCCTAGGCCCTCCAGTGCATATATAAATTCGAGGGTTTAGTCCATAGAGGGTAGAGGACAACATAATCATAGGCTAGACTTTTAGGGTTTAGCCATTACGATCTCGAGGTAGATCAACTCTTGTAACCATATTCATCAAGATCAATCTAGCAGGAAGTAGGGTCTTACCTCGTTCGAGAGGGCCTGAACCTGGGTAAACATCATGTCCCCAGTCTCCTATTACCATCAATCCTCAGACGCATAGTTCGTGAGCCCCTACCCGAGATCCGCCGGTTTTGACACCGACAGTAGGCATCTATTGATGCGTACACGATGTGATCTTCATCTAGTGTCCTCGAATCCCGTGCATGATCAAACTTGGGGTGAGGTTTCTTCAGTTCATCGTATGAAGGATCAATCATGGTTGCTGCCAGGGTCAACATTGAAGGCTGAGAGGAGGACACTAGGCTTTCATTCTGGAGATTTAAGGGCTGGCCTACAACGAGGCCTATCAGACCCGGGACTCCCCTGTCGTTCGTAAAGTCTACATTAATGAATTACACTCTTTTGTCCTTGAGGAAGACCTCAAAATCCTAGCACCTAGTGTCGGCATGGCATATGTGGTAGACCAAGCACAAGATCACGACGGGATTCAACATCTCTGCCTCCTTTAGAAGCTTCTCCTTTTCTAGGACTAAGGTGTACTCAACATCTAGCCCAGCGACCCACTCATCATGTGAACTTTCGAACTAGGAAGCGACCAAGGCATGCTTCCACCGTCGTGGATCTACGGGTGTATATGATGGTGAACTCATCACCGGTGATGGTTCTAACCTTGTAATCACAGTCGATCATAGAGATTTGGGAGGCCATGGATTTTAGAGGCATGTTAGGATAAGTGGAATTGGTATAATGTGAAAGGACGGGACGACTGGGAGCGAACTATTGTAAGGTAGAAGACGGGGACGAGTAGGGCGTGCGAACGGTGTAGGGTGGTGGCTTGCCCGGTGGATAAATGGCTACATTCCCCCAAATAGTTCTCGAGTACTATACGGGTCCCACTAGATGTCATGTCTACTAGACCCACATCATAGGCCTCACGGTATAGCTTTCGCGTGTTCGCACGCCATGCCGGCGCGTGCATGTAACTTTCACTTAATTCCGTCAAACGTCACGCCTCCCATGACCATTGCCTCCATCACGCGGCCACGCTCTTTGAGACTTCGGACAGCTATAAATGAGGATTTTTTTGCCTACTCCGGATGCATGATACTCCCTCTGGTCCTTATTACTCAGCGTAAGATTTGTGTCAAGTCAAAGTTTGCAAAGTTTGAACAAATTAATATTAAAAATATCAATATCTACAATACCAAATATATATTTTATGAAACTACATTTCATAATGACTATAAAAATATAGATTTGACATTGTGAATGCTGATACATTTTTCTACAAGTTTGGTCGAAGTAGAGGTACATTGTCTTCAGACAAAACTTATATGCACAATGCAGACTAGTTCCTCCGTCTAGGTGCGTGACATGTCCTATATAGTCATCACAACAAGGTTAGCTATAAGAGTACTACTACCTCCCTTCTAGTTTAAAGGGCTCGATTAAAAAAATCACCTACTCTTACAGAGATAGAGACAGTGGAAAAGTTTTTGTAGTCCGCAAAAGTACTGAATTAAGGCTCTTGTTATTCACACAAAAATGTGTTTACCAATGCATTATCGCATTGCATGCATGCATGAACACTAAATGACAAAGAATTTTTACATGCATTAGTCAATATTCTCTTTAATCATTGCATGCAATAATTTAGTGCACCTTGAAATCTGAATATGAGTTGGGCCTGTATGTTTTTAATGACTTGAGACTGTACGTAGAGCGGGATGCAATGGTCTATTCATTGCATGTAAGATGACTTATTATGCACCGTTCCCCATACCTACAGGAATCCCGTTCGTCTCCAAATCTTTTCGTCTCCATGTGTGAAAACAATCCGCCTGCTTGAATCTCCTTCTCCCTCCGGTAGCCCCACCACTCCACCCCGTGTGAAAAAAATCTGCATGCATGACTCTCCTCCCCCCGCGCTCGTCCAGTCCGTTGTGACCAGCAATATTTCCACCCCTTCCATCCCCCGTAATTTACTCCAACAAAAATATGCCCATCTAGTTGTTACTTTAATCACGCAAAATATCTTATGTAGGTGTGGCATTGCTCGCTGTAAATACTTCGCCTCTCATGGCATTCGGAAGAACGCTCACATTCATCGCTATCTCCCCCCCTCTCACGTCGACATCCATGGCATCGCCCCTCCCAAGCCCTAGGGCCCTCGATGCCCAGTGCGGAGGGTCACACGTTGTTGTTCTGTTCCTCGCTGCCACTAGTCGAGGAGGACACGTCGGCGTTCCGTTCCTCGCTGCCACCAGTGGAGGATGACGCGTCGGTGTTCCGCTCCTTGCTGTGATGCATAGAGGTGGATGCGTCGGTGTTCTGCTTCTTGTCGTGACACATCGAGGTGGATGCGATAGTGTTGCCAGTGTCATCGGCATGCGCATCAGAGGACGCGCCGGCTCCCCGCTATGAGGAGAATATCGTGCCGCCCGTCGAGCCCTCTAGCCTTGAGGAGCTTTGGAAATAAATGGAGGTCGCCTTGTGGGAGGCTTTGCCTCTGGCAGAGCGCACCAAAATAGAGGACGATAAGAAGGTCGAGGAAGAGAAGTGCGCTGCGAGGCAAGCTGCCTCGCAGGCCTATGTCGCGTCCGAGAGAGTCAGGCAATTGGCTCTTTGGCAGAAGGCGCATGTGTGGGCCGTGTGGGTGGTGGAGGATGCCCGTGCCAAAGCACTGAGTGCAGTCGGGCCCAAGCGCCTTATCTATGCTTGGCGGTACGTGGACCGGGTGCACGCTTCCAGCAAGGAGGAGTATATGTTGGCGCTGGATCACCAGACCGGTGAGATCGCGCTCGCCCGTCGGCAAGCCGCCAATCAGCACCTCACGAGTTGCGAGGCAGAGGAAGAGACGTTGTGTCACCCTGCTGGGAAACGGCCATGCACCAGGGCACTCGTGGCGCGCCGCAAGCGCTCCTGCGAGCGTCGTGGCTTTTATTAGGAATAATTTAGTGTCGTAAGGCGATCTCATTAGTTTTGGGACGGAAATGATAAATCCCAAATGTTCGAGAATTATGAGCGGCCTTAATTAAGTATGTAAAGGGGAAAGTTTGGAAACCTTTTGTATCCGTATGCATTTGTAAGTACGTGCATAAAGCACAAACTTAACTAGTATATATCGCAGTACACGTCTCTCTCTCTATCCTGAATGCTTGTAGACCGTACTACTACTTGTATGTATACACACGTGCAAATGCACGTTTTAACATTACGATGCAGTTATTGTAAAAGTAGAAAAACAACACTAGTCAAGCTTGTGAAACCATTCAATGCAAAAGAAATGCAAAAATACTCATTTGATTGTTTACTTTAGCTTCCTTCTCTCTTGGTTTTTTCTCTATCGTACTTTGTACAGAGTATCTCACTGGTCGGGAAGGCATGCAAATTCCCAAACCGCTTCGTACACCCTGTACCAAATTGTCTGCCTAAGAAGTTGTGTCATGCAATTGGAATTCCGAGTTTATAGGGCTTATCTCAGACAAACCGCTTAGCACAGCATCATCCCTCCTTTCCAGTTTATAGGGATTATCTCAAAATTTTAGGCTTCTCATTTGAAAGATCGTGGATGTCGCCTAGGGGGGTGAATAGGCGCTTCAAATTAATTATGGTTTAGGCTTGAACAAATGCGGAATAAACCTAGCGGTCAATTTGTCAAGCACAAAACCTACAACACCTAGGCTCACCTATGTGCACCAAGAACTTATGGTAAGCAAGATAAACAACTAGGAGATAGAAAGATATATGGCAAGAAACAATATGGCTATCACAAAGTAAAGTGCATGAGTAAAAGGCTCGGGTACGAGATAACCAAGGCACGCGAAGATGATGATGTATCCTGAAGTTCACACCCTTGCGGATGCTAATCCCTGCTTGGAGCAGTGTGGAGGCACAATGCTCCCCAAGAAGCCACTAAGGCCACCGTAATCTCCTCACGCCCTTGCACAATGCAATATGCCGTGATTCCACTAAGGAACCCTTGAGGGCGGTCACCGGAACCCGTACAAAGTGCTCGGGGCGATCTCCACAACCTAATTGGAGACCCCGACGCTTGCCCGGAGCTTTACACCACAATGATTGAGCTCTGAACACCAACAAGGTTGGGGCTATCTCCACAACTTAATTGGAGGCTCCCAACGACACCACGAAGCTTTACCACAATGGAATATGGCTCCAAGGTGACCTCAACCGTCTAGGGTGCCCAAGCACCCAAGAGGAACAAGCTCAAGGATACCAAGAACCCAAGAGTAATAAGCTTCTAAACTTGTAACTTCCACGCATCACAGTGGAGAACTCAAACCGAGTGCACCAAATACAATGGCAAGGGCACACGGAGTGCCCAAGTCCTTCTCTCCCAAATCCCACCAAATCAACTAATGCTAGGGAGGAAAATGAGAGGAAGAACGAGAAGGAGAACACCAAGATCTCCAGGATCTAGATCCAATGGGTTCCCCTCACATAGAGGAGAAAGTGAGTGGTGGAAATGTGGATGTAGATCTCCTCTATCTTTTCCCCCCAAAACTAGCAAGAATCCATGGAGGGATTGAGATGTAGCAAGCTCGAAGGAGGTCAACAATGAGAGAAGAACGCGAGCTCAAAGGATAAGGTTCAATGGGGAAGAGGACCCCCTTTTATAGGGCCTCCCAAATCCAACTGTTATGTGCTCAAACCGAACAGGAGTGGTACTACCGCTCAGGGGAGCGCTACTACCGCTCGGGCGGTAGTGCACATAGAATAGTGCAATGGTCAGAGACCATGAGCCGGTAGTGCCGTCGGAGCAGTACTACCACTCGTCCCAATGGAACTACCGCTAGGGTTACTTCTTAGGGCACTAAGGAGGCAGAGCAGGACAGATGGGGTGAAGCAGAGCTGCACCAGCGGTACTACCGCTCCGGTGGAGTGGTACTACTGCTTGCAGTGCATGGGTTGAACTACCGCCCCACTACCATGCTACAACCGCTGAGAATACGTACGATAGAAAAGGGGAGCGGTAGTGCAGAGGCGGTACTACCTCTTGAGAGCGGTACTACCGCCCGTGCTATCGTCCCCACAGCTGTGCAACCCGACACGAAAACATCACAACCCCGAAAGCAACAGTACCACACACGGTGTTGTCGCTTAGCAAAGCTAAACGGTACTACTGCTCAGGACAGCGGTACTACCGCTAGGGTGCAACAAAGAAGCCCAGAATTGCCATAACTTCTGCAAATGAGCTCTGAATTGAGCAAACTCAAGCTTGTTGGAAAGATGAAGATGAGTGAACTCCAGGGGAGGTATGCCAAGATATAGAGGAGTGAACCCTCCATCAGAAAAGAACCAGCATAACCTCCAACATCGAAAACATCATAGAAGATGCATGAGTGAACTCCATTTTCGACGAACTCGAGCTTCTTATCAAGATGACCATAAGCTCCAAATCTCACAAAGAGAAAAAACAAAAAAACAATAAAGATGATGCAATCATGCAATGGTTTGAGCTCTCTATGAACGATACGGTCAAGCTACTCATCGAGAGCCCCCCTTGATAGTATGACAATCGATCATGTAATCTGGTCTCCCACAACTACCATGAGACCGTTAAAATAGAAAACCTATCTAGGGTAAACCTATGCCTTGCACATAGTCCGCTTGAGCTAGATGATGGCGATCTTGACTTCCTCAAGTTGGACCACCTTTCTTGATTGCGTTGGCTAGGTGAAGACTAGTTGATTGCCCCCTCATACTCCACTGTGGGTGATCCACCCTTCGGCACATCTTCACAAGTCCATTGCCACCACAATGGACGGCAAGCTTCAAGCATATGATCTCTTCGTGATGATCCTACTTGAACTTGCACACCACAACCTAACCCCACAAAGAACTCTCACGAAGACCATGGGTTATTACACAAAGCGTAATTGACAACACTTACCATACCATGGGATCGCTTGATCCCTCTCGGTACATCTTCTATGCTTTGTGTGTTGATCAACTTGATTCACTCTTTAACTTAGTCTTGATCAACCTTGAATCTTTCCAACTCTCTTCATTTGGATGATGTCTTGAAGGTAAACATGAATGATCACACACTCTTCTTCTTAAAGACATGCTTGCAATAAGCTCAACACTCATATGACCAATCTTTGGATAATTCCTTAATAGCACCTTGGTCATCACAAACTCTCCTTGAAACCAACAAATGGACTCCAAGAAAAGCCTATGGACAAACCCTTCAAATATAACTGAAGGCAACCATTAGTCCATAGGAATTGTCATCAATTACCAAAACCAAACATGGCGGCACCGCATGTTCTTTCACCATTTTATAAGTCTCAATTTGATTGTTCCCCACCACATTTTCAGATTTCAAGGTGCATTAAATCATTGCATGCAAAGATTAAGAGAAATTGACCAATACATGTACTTTATGCATGCATGCATTGCAACTAATGCATTACTAAACATAATTTTTTAGGGAAAACATGTGCATTAATTGTGTGCTTTTGTAAACTACAAAAAAAATCCACCACTTACCATCTACCTTAGTTGATGAGATTTTTGAATTGAGACCTATAAACTAGAAAGTACTAGGAGTAATAGCTAGGGATCGAGTGTGCAAGATGAACAGGACAAAGTAAATGCACAGAGATGAAATGCAAAAAAAGATAGGAGGGATGTGATGGTTGCTTGTCCATTCATTTTATAACACCACTTATTACTGGGAGTGGTGACGTTTTGTGATATGATGGCTTTATTGCCGCGCCACGAGCAGGGTGAGACTCCCATGCACTACCGCCCTCTACATTAGTACTAGTACCTCCGTCGTGGTTTACTAGTCCCCATGTAATTTGCCTAAAGATTTAACTGACAAATGTTAGTGCATGTCAACAAAATCCATATCGTTGGATTCGTATTTGAACATAGTTTTCAATGATATAATTTTTGGTGACATGTATGAGCATTTTGTTAGTTAAATTTATGGCCGTACTATATATAGTAAGGTGCCCGTGCGTTGCACAGAACAGTGAAATTCATTGATCGGGGAGTTGTTTATTTTGACAAAGTATGCGGGGAGTCATCACATGTGTAACAAATATCGATAGGTTTCTTCGGATATTATTTCTTCTCTAGAGCTCACAAGCATCCGGGTGAATAGTTAATGTAGGCTAAATAGATAAAAAATTATCTTTTGCAAACAAAAGTGTTCATCTATTCAACCTCCATCCAAAACTTTTGAAGAAATAGCACTTATTGTGCTTTACAAGAAATGATCTTTAAGAATTATTTTTTGAGTATCGATTTTGTTTACTTTTTTAGACCACAACGAATGTAAATCAGGATGACTTGGAAGGAGCAGAGGAGATGTAAGAAATGGTTCATCATAAATCTTTCACCATTACGATAGTAAAAATTCACAATTAATCTCATAAATGGCAAGCGAGAACTCTAATCGAGCAAAAGCATACATGGAAGATTCTAGACTAAACCATTAACGGATACACTTTTATTCAAGCGCGATACTCTAATAGAACAACATCATGCATGGAAGGTTCTATACTATATAAATACGAAGTGTCCACATGCTTAGACAGCGGGTTACATTGAGTGAAGAGTAATGATGAACCGTTAACTTGGTAATGCATATGCCCAGGTGAACCTCCTTGGAGTCCCCGTGCATCATCTTGGGGTGAAAATGATACAAGGCCTCTTCCATGTCCACATTGACAGGAACAGAGCAGCTCACCACAGTCCCATTCAGCGTGATGGAGGCGTCGAGGTCGCCCTCATACGCCGGAGGGGCAGTAACAGTTAGCACGCACCAGTACATCGGCCTCGTGTTAGCGTCAGCGGCATTGCCCCTAACGCACACTACAGAGACGGGGCAGCGGCCTACGAAGGCCTTGCCGGTGCCCATGGCCAAGCGGAAGACGCTGCCATTTGAACCTGCCATCTTATAAAAAACGAGTTTGTGATGATGGTGTGCCTGCCATCTTGCAATACAGACCGTCCCATCTCTATCTGACGGATAGTAATCAAACTATGGCAATTTTGCAAAAGGGTACCCGCACCTCTCTCATTCATCCTTATCTCCCACAACTTCATTGTTGAGTAATTAAAAAAGGAAGCCTTTGGAAAAATCTGGCATGGTGGCCGCTGCCAGCGTCGTCCATCCTCATGCCTCCGCTAAGTTCGACCACCAATCACCACCGCGCCCCACTCCTCCTAGCCTTATCTCTCATCTTTCTCGAGATATCATTTTTTTGATGGAATTTTTGAGATACCATTTTTTCGATGAAATTCTCGAGAAATCATTAGTTTTTACACACGGGATTACTCCTGCATGGGTCAATCACAACAGGTTTTTTGTAAAAAATTGCATCTTGATGTTCCGTGCAATGCACGTGCATCTTGCTAGTTTGCATATAATTCCAAACACCACGTAGACACGTTCTCTAGCCATTTTAAAACTATGTTAGTATCATTATTAGTGGTCAGCCGATGCAAGTTCTAGCCCTGGGTGATTTAACCTTTTTTTAGTAAAGATATCTGGCGTTTGTTTGCCACGAGCCCAATCCTGGCGAATCCCACATAACCGTCAGATTTCCATCCGACGGTGGCCTGTTTTAAGCCACAATATTTGACAAAACTGCCACCCTTACACAAGTACAGTAACTGCATCGTGGGCGTTTGCAACTGCCATTTCTCCTAGCGAACATTTGCTGGGGATTGGAGTTAGCACCGATGGAGGTTCGTAGTCATCCACCCTCGGGCATTCAAGTTTGTAACTATTTTACAATATACTACTCCTCCGGTGCTAGTAGAAGAGCAGAGTCCTACTCCAATATACTACTCGGACATAGTAGTAGGTACTGTAATTTATTATACTGGTACTGTGATCACTCAAGCAAGTTGTCTGGCATCGATATGACCCTATGCTGCTGGGATGTGTTTCGTAAGTCAAGCAGCGTGCTGCTGCTACATTGTCATCATCACCTGTCCATTTCCCGCAGCACATATTCGCTTCTCCATCCTCGTCCGCACATAATCGTCCAATCTTCCATCCCCGCTAGGCGCATCCCCCCTCTTCGAAAACCCAGACACTAACAATGGCAGAATCGAGCAGCGTTCGCCAAAAGAGTGGCTGGAATTCACTCCCCACAGAGGTAATCAAGCTCATTGTTTCGTGTGTCAACAATCTCAGTACCATGCCACTTGTCGCATGCTCGTTGGTGCTGCGCTCTTTACTCAAAGACCTCATGCCAAAGGTTTTTAAGCCATCTCCCTGCTTGCTGATGCCGCCTGATCTTCAGAAATGGCGTGTCACGCAACATAACGATCATAGGGTGGCGAGCATCAACCCCCTCAAATGCGATACGATCCCCATCACCCTCAACTACATTTACGGTATGTACTGGGTCAGCATGAACACGTCTTGGATGGTGCTTGTCGACAGTCGCGGCAGCTGGATGCTCGTGGAGGTCTACACCCAACGATTGGCCCCCCTTCCTTTGATTAACACTTCACTACTTTGGCACCGCGGCCCAGAATACTCGGAATCTTAAATTAGCCAACATGATACCAAGTTTGATTTGCTCAAGGTTGTAATCCGCCAAGTGCCTACAAGATCTGCGAATTATAAATACTCCAGGCTAATTGTGTTCTTCAACCGCGGTCTCGCCTATCTAAGAGGTCACTGGGGTAAGTGGATAAATCTGCACGTCCATCGCTGGATCATACATCCTCCATGACTCTCTGATGCCATTGAACATAAGGGCTTCATTTACGTTGTGGACTCCTTCTATGGCTAGACGTATTGGTGACCTACTCCAGCCATCGCTACAACGGGTTGTTACAGCTATATGTTACTTTCCTATGATATCATGATGGCTTGCTTATATTACTGTCAACATTTACTAAAAAATATTCATGCTCATAACATGTTGTTCTTAAGATTGACTACAGTACGAGCCCTTTTTTATTTGACTCCAACTTGATATGTCGTTGTAGGCCGCTTGGTGTCCCTACCCTTACTAACACCAGAACCCTTTCAAAGAAAAGTGACATGGCAGTTGTAGGTGGTTCCTGGCTTGATCCGATGATGGAAAATGATTGATGATCGTTCACACGTATCGGACATGTTGTTTTGTGGAATACAATCACAGTCGCTGCAAGGTCTTTGAGCAGGATCCCAGGTTCTCTGGGCCTTTAAGAGTTTTTGACTGGAGGCCGATAAGTAGCCTTGGAACACGCTCTTTGTTTCTCAGACTGAATTATTCGATTAACCAGGAGATAACCAACGGCAAGGATCATGATGGCAGCGTAGTTTCGTTCATCAGGCTAAACTGTGTGTGCACATCATACCATGCATCTCTCCATGTACCATACCCTGATATGTGGCGCCACGCTCTGCAGCCCAAACTACGAGAGAGGGTCGCAAGTATCAGACTTTGACCTGCTGGCTGGAGTTTGCCCGTCAGGCACCCATCTGGTTCAAGCCGTCAGCCAATCTCCACAGCTTAATAAATAGTAACGTCTAACTGAGCGAGTTAGTTAGGTGCGTACACTTGGTGTAGTAGGATATTTATTTAGTTTGATGCATATATTTGTTCTTTTTTGGTAGCCCTTTTGTAATGTTGGATGATGTTTGGTTTGGAAGAGAGAGCCGCGTCTTTACTCTCCAGGCCTGCTTACTGCTTCTGTTGCAACCCCAGCCTGGTTGTTGCTGTTGTTTTCAATGTACAATTAGTAATATATTTTGTCTATTGGTTGAATATATGTGTTGTTAGAACAACAAACGCAATATTTTGGAAGTCGTTGCACGGTCTGATCCTTTAGTGCCCCGTACATAGCGCATACAATTTTTGGTACGGAACACATTTTCCACTTGTCGATCACACGCAGCCCAATGATGAAGGCCCAATAGAGGAGCCCATAATTAACTGGAAGGGAGGCTGTCACATGAATCCGGCCCATGTACATGCTTATGGTCCACTAAACATAAATTAATTAATAAAGCTAAATGCTCATGCACCAGTTCTTTAAATTTATGATTTGAAAAGTCAAATTTTAATAGGAGGATATTATTTCCTATGATAGCGTCGTTACATTCAGTCAATATTATTCTTAGGAAAAGATAGCGACCAGTCTTCTTTCGCCCACCATTTTCTTCCTGCAACCAGTGGACCCATGCAAATCGTAGTCAACGTCGTAAATAGTTCTGGTCCATTATTATTTTTCGATGAGAATGCCCAATCCATCTCAACACGTTGGCGACACCCCTTTATCCCAGGGCTTCTAAATTTGCTCGACTTCACACCTCAAGAAGAAAATTGTCTCAAGAAAAACCTCAAGAAGAAAAAGGCGCTCCGCAACATTTTACAATAAGTTGTAGCCATGTAAAATTAATTCTTATAATCCAGCATAATGAGTTTTTGGGTCTGACCGGTCCAGCCGCCAAAACCAACCTGCACCGGCGGGAGTGTCTGTTCCCACCTTCTACGACTAGTTGCGCTGTCGTGCACGCATTGCCGCCGTGTCGTACCCTGAAATGCTTGCCAGGCCATCCCTTTACTCCCCCCCACCCGATATCCTATTCTTCCCTGGCGATGTTAGCCCGCATCAGAACTAGTGAACCCTCGTACTCCCCTCTGCCTACGGCCATACTACCACATGTTTCGCGCCTCCTGTTCATTCCTGTCCGAGGCCTCGCCATCATCCTCCGCCTTGATGCGCTCGCAGCGGCACCGCCGTCCAGCCCTCTCAACATAATGAATCTGGATAGGACTATAGTTGTGAGTATGACAGTACGCACCCACCAGGTCCACACCCGAACACAAGCAAGCGCCTCTTTACTACTCAGATGCACCCCTCAATTTTATTTTACTCTAATCCACCCGCTGATATCTGGGACCCACGTCATTGTCAACGTATAGTCAATTAACGACAGAATTGCACCACTTTTTTTGAGGATTTGTTCCAAGGAGCAGGCTATAAAATGGGTTGTGCGGTCTCTGTGGCCCGTCTAACAACATGACCAGCCCAGCAGTTTTTTTCTTTGGGAAAATAGGTAGCCCAGTATTTCTTTTTGAAGAATACCCAAGCTAGGCCTATTTGGTTTCTCTGACTTACTGGGCCGCAAATATTTCAAGAGAGGAGGGATGCATTCCGGCCTATCCATAGAGTATGGGCAGTAAATCTTAAAAGTAATATGAGAGGGGTTGCAAATTCCAAAAAAATTATAGCAAATGGGTAATTAGTTTTGTTTTTTTGTTTTTGTTCTTCACTAATATTTTATATTTCGTTCGATTTTAACATAACATAGTATTACTTTTTTTTAATTTGTTTTAGTATGGCTACTAATTTTTGGATTAAAATTATTTTGTTCCCGGGCAAAAATATGCGAATTTTTAAAATTTCGCATATTTTTTGGTTCAAAATTTTAACACGGGTACTGACCAGAAAATGGGCACAATTCTAAAAATGGAAAATGGGCTGCAATAAATTCCATATGAATTAGCAAATGGGCTGTAAATTATAAAAATAATAGCAAATGGCTTGTACACGCCACATATTTCAAGGATGACTTGTTTACGCAAGGCATTGTCAACTTATAATCAACACACGATTCTAGCAGCAGTGACTGTTGGATGTCCATCCAACGGCCAACGTGCTTCTTCAATCTCTTATCTTCCTGCTCCAACCGCCTAAACCAGCACCGACGGGACTGCCTTCTCCCTCCTCTTGTGGCCGGCAGTGATGCCGCGCAGGCTTGATGGGCCCACCCTACTTCCTCCGCAAGCCTGGTCATCCCTCTACCCACCCACACCTCATGTCATTCTCCGGTGACGGCAACCTCTCGCCGCAGCTGAACCAGTCAACAGTCATACTCCCCTCAGCGTGGGCATCCACTATTGTGTCTTCGCCGGCTCCGGGTCGTTCCATTCCTAGGCCTCACCGTCATCTACCGCGTTAGTGCTCTAGGCGCGACGTGCTTAACGTGGTCAACATTCAACAAATGACAACCATCAGAATAGGGATGTACGTGGATGTAACATCCCAATTTTTTTAATTTGGAATGTTATACAATAAATCATCCCTGCATATCATATTTTCTTGCTTTTGTGGATCCTAGAAATTCTACACAACTCAAGGACCCTCGGAGAGAGTTGGGGATTTCGTTATTTTCATATTTGAGGTTTCTCAAATTTTTGAGAAATAGGATCATTGATTTTATTTATTTTATCTTCAAGTATTTCTAAAATGAAAATATGAGATAGGGAGTAAAATGACTCTCCCAAAATAAAGAAATACTAAGGATTTAGTAAAAAATCAAATAAGTTTTATTTTGGAGTTTTTGCTATTTTATTTGAATTTAGGAAAAATTGCATGTTTTCAAAAATGCATTTAGGGCCAAGAAAACTATTCATCTTGTTCTAAATATTTCATTTCGACGGTGAAAATTGGTTTTGGCATTTTTAGGATTTTATTTTATTTTCTAGAATTTTTCGTAGATCCGGCGAAAAAAAAGAGTTCCCGTGCCCGACTGGGCCGAAGGCCCAGCCAAGCCAGGTCGAGCCCGCGTCGCAACCGCCTTCCCCGCGCGAGCCAGCTGTCGCCGCCGAGTCCGGCCGGGACAAGCCTCCCGAGGCCGAGCCGGTGTCCCTTCCCCAAGTCACCCCCCCTTCTTATAAATACCGCCGCCCGCCGCCGCCTCACCCCTCGCCTCGCCTCGCCCCGCCTCCCGCCGCCTGTTGCCGCAAGCAGCCGCCGCCGCTTGCAGCCCCGCCGCCGCATGCCGCCGCCGATGTCGCGTCGCCTGCCACCGACGCCACCCATCGCCGGAGTCCGACGAGGTAGCCGCGCCGCCCGCCGGTTTTCGGAAGAAAACCGACCCGTTTTTTCTTCTTAAACCCTAGTTCATTTTTTTAGATTAGATCGGTTTTTTCGGTTTAGCTGTTTAGCAAGCGTTCACCTGTTAGTTCGTTTTAACGAACATTTTCGTCATTTAGTCCCAGTTAACGAACGTCCGTTCGTTAAGCTGTTCTTCAGTTTTCTTTTTCGCGGTTATTTTCTGATCGCGATTTCTGATCCGATCTTCGTTCTAGTTTATCTTTTCGCTCGTTCATCGGAATCAGGCGATTCAAGCGCCTGGAGTTTCGTCTCGAAACCCTCTTTCCGTTTAACCTAGTCAACCAAGCTTTTGCTTCCGAAAAATTTGGACTTAGGTCCAGATTGGTAGCGTAGTCGGTTCTTTTCATCGTTTGACTTTCGTTGTTTCATTGGTTCGGTTCATTTTGCAAACCGGAGTTCTTAAGTTGACCTTTCTGGTTAGGCTTCTTATTTGAGTTTTACCCGTGCATTAGTTGAGTACTTATTGTGTTCTTGTTTGTTTGCGATAGAGTACCCGGAGTGTGCCGCTTGCTACTTTGAATCTCTAGGTTCTGCGGATCATCAGCAAGGCAAGTAACACTTTGATCATACTTTCCAATACCCAGTTTTCATTGCATTAGTATTATCCTCAAACACATTGCATGAGTAGGATCTAATTAACTTGTGGGACTGGGAAGTAGATTGAGGTAGAACCTATTACCTGCATTATTTTCAAACCCTTGGGAGTTACTTCTACGTTATGCTTAGGTTGCCATGCTATGCTCGTAGACGTGGTTTGGGTGAGTGTATCCATGACAGATGTGAGATTGTTAACTTAATGGTTCAACTTAAGGTGGCTACTTAAATACACATCTGGGTGGATTGAGGCACCTGGGTATTCCAGCGATTGCTTGTTTTCATTATGGACCGCCACCCAGGCTCAAAGGGATCATGAGGTATTTCAAACTAGAAACTTCCGTGTGCAGCCACAAGCTATTATGGGCTCTAGCATAGTTGACTAAGTTGTGCGAACTCTTATAGTGGTAGACTAGCAGATGTAGGGGATGTAGGTTGGTACTGTCTACCCGATCGTAAGATGCTAGTTCTTCTGAAAGACTATGTCTCGGTCATCCGTTTCTCAAAGAACATGTAGTGCGAGAATCCCAATGGAGGAGATCGAGTCTTGTGGGGAAAAGTGCACAAACCTCTGCAGAGTGTACAAACTAATCATGATTAGCCGTGTCCCCGGTTATGGACGTTTTGAGTATCTAGTACTTGGATTATCATGTGTATCTCAACACTCTAAAAGTTAATTTGTTGGGTTAATGTTTACTCTAATTGGGATTGAGTTGGGTGAACCTTCTCAATGATGTTTCAACTACCATGATAGTTAATTAAAATTCTATTCCTTTGCACTAGGGAAAAATTGGCTTTATGCAAAACTATAATCATAGAGCTTTCCACCAGCCATATTGCATATAGTATAGCTTTACTTTTGTTACTCTCTATTTGTTACTTTGCCAGCATATTCCATGTGCTGACCCGTTTTCGGGCTGCAACGTTCATGTTGCAGACTTTTCAGACGACGAGTAAGATGCCCTTAGGTCATGGTTCTATACTCAGTGATGCCGTTGGAGTTGATGGACTCACTTATCTTCCAAGCCTTCCGCTGTTTTCGTTGTTAGATGGCCTTAAGCCATTTTTATTGTAATAAGTTCAACTTTGGAACTTTCGATGTAATAAGTGTGTGATTGCCACTCTGTTATAATTCCTTCAAGTATTGTGCGTGTCAGCATTACTGGTCCAGGGATGACACTGATGCACAGAGATCAGACTGTTTGAGGTCTGGTCGCTACAAGATGGTATCAGAGCACACGCTGACTATAGGACATGACCACTAAGCTAAAACCCTAGAGCACTATTCACTCTTCTCATTTCTGACTCCTCATCTTTTCTACTCTTTTAGGATGGCGGAAGCAAGGAACAAATTCATGCAACCAGATGAAGATACACCGTTCGGACGACACCTGAAGGAAGTCACTAGATATCTAAACATCGGACTACCAAGCTTCACTGGAACCTACAACGCCACTTTACCTGAAGAGGAGCGCTGGTTAATTCAAGTTCAAGTTCCAGGAAGAACGTTCATGCCCGTCACCACACCCATAGAGTTTTCCTTTGATGTGCCCACCTGGAGCCTAGGCAGGAGTATGGCAGCCCACATCACTATGGGAAGGATTGGAGAAGTCTACAAGCAGGAGCTGGAGACACTATCTACCAGATTTGTGGACGCCGAGATGAGCGGTGGGACATGATCAACACCCAGAAGGATAGATCCATTGCTGCATTCATTCAAGAGTTAAACCAGCACATTCGTCGCCAGGAACACCAGATGTGTGCAGGGATGATAGACTTGAAGAAAGCACTAACCAGAAACTTGGAGTTAGAGGAGGAACTGAAGTCAACACGCGACAGATACGAGGAGGAGATGTTAATACTTGTGGAGAAGAATGATGATTTGACACGAAAGCTAGGAGTATTCATGGGAGATCCAGCACCAAGAGGGGAAGAAGAGGAAGAAGAACCCAAGGAGATTTGTCCTGAAGACTACATCATCTTCGACGACACGGACTCAGACCCCGATGATAGTGATGATGAGGACTATGAAGATGAAGCTGGAGCAGACATCATGGAATCCTCTGCCGGTCAAAATTTCTAGAAGACCACCCTATGACTAGTAGTTTTTCCCATATAGTAGACTTAGAGCACTTTTGTAACGCTAGATCTGTGTAAGCCCTTGTTTTGAAATTGATCTTGGTGTGATATGTTTGTGTTCATCTCATGTGTATTTGGGTAGTGATTTTTCCCTTAGACCTCTTTTCTATTCTAATCGCTTCCCTCTACACCATCAGATGCCTCCAAGACGTGAGCCAGAATTCTAGTTTCCCCCTGAGCTCACTCAGTTGATTCAGCAGCAGAACACTTTGATGCAACTTCTTGTCCAGAACACTCAGAACAACCAGAACAACAATAACCCTCCACCACCACCACCCGTGGATAACCTGACCCGTTTCCTAAGGTTACAACCACCGGTGTTTGCTAGCAGCATTGAACCAATAGTCGCTGATGACTGGCTGCGCAAGATGGGAAGGGATTTGACCACCGCTAACTGCTCGGATGCTGAGAAGGTGCGATTTGCCGCACATCAGTTGTCTGGACCAGCCGTAGCGTGGTGGGAGAACTACACAGCCACCTTCCCCATAGCCAATGTTACTTGGGATCAGTTTCAGCAAGCTTTCCGTACTGCCCATGTCTCAACTGGAGCTATGAGCATGAAGAAGCGAGAGTTTAGCAACTTGCGCCAAGGAAATCGTACGGTGGCTCAGTACGTAGATGAGTTTAGTACTCTATCTCGTTATGCCCCAGATGATGTGGCCACAGATGCCGCTAAGCAGGAAATATTTATGGAAGGGCTGAATGATGAGATGAGCGTACAGTTGATGGTAGCAAGCTTCAACAACTACGAGGAATTGGTTGATCGAGCTCTAATGATTGAAGGGAAGCATCAACGGATTGAAAACCGCAAGAGGAAGTACGGACAAGGAAAGTACAATTCTAGAGCTCAACAGAAGCCACGTTTTACCCCTAAACCGGTAGGACAATTTCAACATACCCATGGAGGAGGTAGCTCGCACAATCATAGTGGCCCCAAGAATGGTAATGGGAATGGAGGAAGCAACGGACAGAACCGTACCAACCCATCAACACCAGCCAAGCGAGAACTGAGTCAAGTCACTTGCTATAAGTGCCAGAAGACGGGACATTACGCCAATGAATGTCCAGAAGCCCAGAATGGAAATGGCAATGTAAGATCTGGGAAGAAGTCGAACCCTTTTAATAGGGGACAAGTGAACCGCGTTACCGTGGAGGAGGTTGAAGCTCAGCCAGATGCAGTAATACGTAAGTTTTTCGTTAAGTTCTTTACTGCACTCGTTCTTTTTTATACTGGTGCATCGCATTCATACATTTCGAGGGGATTTGTGGATAAATATAAGCTGCCAACCCAAGCCCTTAGGTCACCCATGTTAGTAACCTTGCCTGAAGCAGACTATATGGCCAGATTATGGTGTGATCAGTTGCCTTTAAGGATTGGTAACTACATATTCCCTTCGGACATAATAGTATTGGAATCTCAAGGATTGGATGTGATATTAGGCATGGATTGGTTATCTAAGTACGAAGGGAACATTGAATGCACCAGTAAGTCCATTTTGCTTACTACGCCAGAAGGAAGAAGGATCAAGTATGTATCCCGGCATGCGCCAAAGAGGAACAGAGTAAATACCTTATCAGGAGTTATGCAGGAGGAAGTACCAGTGGTGAAAGATTTCTCTGATGTATTTCCAGAGGAGTTACCAGGCATGCCCCAGATAGAGATGTCGAGTTTTTGATCGAGCTTTTGCCAGGCACAGGGCCAATATCTAAGAGACCATACAGGATGCCCGCAAAGGATTTGGAGGAGATTAAGAAATAGATTAAGGAGTTACTGGATAAAGGTTACATTCTCCCAAGTTCTTCGCCTTGGGGATCGCCAGTACTTCTAGTGGAGAAGAAGGACGGATCGTTAAGAATGGTGGTTGATTATCGAGGATTGAATGGAGTAACGATCAAGAACAAGTACCCACTGCCGATGATCAACAATCTGTTCGATAGATTGCAAGGAGCTAAGGTATTTTCCAAGATAGATCTGCGATCAGGATACCATCAGTTGAAGATTCGAGAGCAGGATATACCTAAGACGGCCTTTACCACCAGGTATGGGTTGTACGAGTATACCGTTATGTCTTTTGGTCTGACTAACGCACCGGCATATTTTATGAACTTGGTGAACAAGGTGTTTATGGAGTTCCTAGATAAGTTTGTCGTAGTGTTCATAGATGATATATTGATCTTCTCAAAGGATGAAGAGGAACATAAGGAGCATTTGCGTTTGGTACTTGAGAAGCTCAGAGAACATCAGTTATACGCCAAGTTTAGCAAATGTGAGTTCTGGTTGAAGGAAGTTGGATTCCTCGGACATGTTATATCCGTAGAAGGAATAGCAGCAGATCCCGCCAAGGTTGACACTATGACAAATTGGGAAGCACCGACAACAGTTGGAGAGATCCGGAGTTTTCTTGGACTTGCAGGATACTACCGGAGATTCATTGAGAATTTCTCAAGGATTGCAAAGCCTATGACGGAGTTGTTAAAGAAGGATACCATGTTCAATTGGACAGAAGAATGTGAGGCCAGTTTCCAGGAAATAAAGAAACGTTTGGTCTCATCACCTGTGTTTATTCTGCCAGATCAACATAAGGACTATGTGGTGTACTACGACGCTTCACGTCGAGGACTTGGAGCAGTTCTTATGCAGGAAGGAAGAGTTGTTTCGTATGCTTCACGACAATTGAAATCTCATGAGTTGAACTATGCCACTCATGATTTGGAGTTAGCAGCCGTAGTTCATGCATTGAAGACTTGGAGACATTTCCTCATTGGAAACCATTGTGAAGTATATACGGATCACAAGAGTTTGAAGTATATATTCACTTAGAAGGAGCTAAATCTCAGGTAAAGGAGATGGTTGGAACTCATCAAGGATTATGACATGAGATTGCATTATCATCCCGGAAAGGCTAACGTGGTAGCCGATGCGCTAAGCCGTAAGAGCCATGTCAACACACTAATGACGGAGGATTTACCGAAAGAGTTAGACGAGGACCTACGTGAGCTATGTTTGGAGATAGTTCCGAGAGGCTATGTAGCAACACTGGAGATTCAGTCTACCTTGATGGATAAAATCAGAGAAGCTCAGAAAACTGATGAGGAGGTTGCCTCTATAAAGGAGAAGATGAGCAAAGGAAAGGTTAAAGTATTTCGTGAGGATGAGCACGACACCCTATGGTTTGAGGACCGCGTATATGTGCCTAACGACCCAGGGATCAGGAAGTTAATTCTACAAGAGGCCCATGATTCACCATACTCGATTCACCCAGGAAATACCAAGATGTACTTGGACTTGAAGGATACTTTTTGGTGGACCGGTATGAAGAAGGATATTGTGGAGTATGTAGCAGTTTGTGATGTATGTCAGAGAGTGAAGGCAGAGCATCAGAAGCCGGCAGGATTGTTACAACCATTGCCAATACCCGAATGGAAGTGGGATAAGCTAGGCATGGATTTTATTACGGGATTACCCAGAACTCGTTCAGGCTAACTCGATTTGGGTTGTAGTCGATCGGTTGACGAAAGTAGCTCATTTCATCCCAGTGAAGACTACTTACACCAGTGCCAAGTTGGCGAAGATATACATGACCATGATCGTATGCCTGCATGGAGTTTCGAGGGGCATCGTATCAGATAGAGGAACCCAGTTTACCTCAAAGTTTTGGAATCAGTTACACGAAACTTTGGGTACCAGGCTAGAGTTTAGTACAGCTTTTCATCTGCAGACAGATGGACAGACCGAGAGAGTCAACCAGATTTTGGAGGATATGCTAAGAGCTTGTGCGCTAGATTATGGATCTAGTTGGGACGACAATTTGCCTTATGCAGAATTCTCTTACAACAATAGTTATCAATCCAGTCTGAAGATGGCCCCTTTCGAAATATTATACGGAAGGAGGTGCAGGACCCCGTTGTCGTGGGATGAAGTTGGAGACCGCCAGTTGTTTGGACCAGATTTGATCAAGGAGTCAGAACAGAAGGTAAAGTTGATTCGCGATAGGCTCAAGGTATCCCAGTCCAGGCAGAAGAGCTACGCAGATTCAAAACGCAAAGAGATAGTTTACGAAGTCGGAGACCGAGTTTATCTTCGAGTATCTCCACTTCGAGGAGTTAAGCGCTTTGGAGTTAAGGGAAAGCTAGCGCCCTGTTTTGTAGGACCATACCAAATTTTGGGACGTATGGGAGAAGTAGCCTACAGGTTGGAATTGCCTGAAGGATTGTCAGGAGTTCACGATGTATTCCACGTTTCCCAGTTGAAGAAGTGTCACGCTAAGATGGCCGAGATACCGCTGAGGGATACAGTGCCATTGGAAGCAATTCAGCTGGACATTGATTTGACCTATGAAGGAAAACTAGTCAAGATTCTTGAGTATGCCAGCCGAGTCACCCGCAGCAAGGTTATCAAGTTTTGCAAAGTTCAGTAGAGCCACCACACTGAGGATGAAGCAACCTGGGAACGAGAGGAAGACCTGCGGAAGGACCACCCTCACCTATTTTCTAGCCAACCCGAATCTCGAGGGCGAGATTCATCTTAAGGGGGGTAGGTTTGTAACATCCCAAATTTTTTAATTTGGAATGGTATAGAATAGATCGTCCATGCATATCATATTTTCTTGCTTTTGTGGATCCTAGAAATTCTACGCAACTCAAGGACCCTCGGAGAAAGTTGGGGATTTCATTATTTTCATATTTGAGGTTTCTCAAATTTTGAGAAATAGGATCATTGATTTTATTTATTTTATCTTCAAGTATTTCTAAAATGAAAATATGAGATAGGGAGTAAAATGACTCTCCCAAAATAAAGAAATACTGAGGATTTAATAAAAAATCAAATAAGTTTTATTTTGGAGTTTTTGCTATTTTATTTGAATTTAGGAAAAATTGCATGTTTTCAAAAATGCATTTAGGGCCAAGAAAAATGTTCATCTTGTTCTAAATACTTCATTTAGACGGTGAAAATTGGTTTTGGCATTTTTAGAATTTTATTTTATTTTCTAGAATTTTTCGTAGATCCGGCAGAAAAAAAAAGAATTCTCGTGCCCGACTGGGCCGAAGGCCCAGCCGAGCCAGGCCGAGCCCGCGTCGCTACCGCCTTCCCCGCGCGAGCCAGCCGCCGCCGCCGAGTCCGGCCAGGACACACCTCCCGAGGCCGAGCCGGTGCCCCTTCCCCAAGTCATCGCCCCCCCCCTCTTATAAATACCGCCGCCCGCCGCCGCCTCACCCCTCGCCTCGCCTTGCCCCGCCTCCCGCCGCCGCCTGCCGCCGCAAGCAGCCAGCCGCCGCTGCCGCCTGCCGCCGCCGACGCCGCGTCGCCCGCCGCCGACGCTACCCATCGCCGGAGTACGACGAGGTAGACGCGCCGCCCGCCGGTTTTCGGAAGAAAACCAACCCGTTTTTTTTCTTAAAACCCTAGTTCTTTTTTTAGATTAGATCGGGTTTTTTTCGGTTTAGCTGTTTAGCGAGCGTTCACCCGTTAGTTCGTTTTAATGAATGTTTTTGTCGTTTAGTCCCAGTTAACGAACGTCCGTTCGTTAAGCTGTTCTTCAGTTTTCTTTTTTGCGGTTATTTTTTTATCGCGATTTCTGATCCGATCTTCGTTCTAGTTTATCTTTTTGCCCGTTCATCGGAATCAGGCGATTCAAGTGCCTGGAGTTTCGTCTCGAAACCCTTTTCCCGTTTAACCTAGTCAACCAAGCTTTTGCTTCTGAAAAATTTGGACTTAGGTCCAGATTGGTAGTGTAGTCGGTTCTTTTCGTCGTTTGACTTTCGTTGTTTCGTAGGTTCGGTTCTTTTTGCAAACCGGAGTTCTTAAGTTGAACTTTCTGGTTAGGCCTCTTATTTGAGTTTTACCCATGCATTAGTTGAGTACTTATTGTGTGCATGTTTGTTTGCGATAGAGTACCCGGAGTGCGTCGCTTGCTACTTTGAATCTCTAGGTTTTGCGGATCATCAGCAAGTCAAGTAACACTTTGATCATACTTTCCAATACCCAGTTTTCATTGCATTAGTATTATCCTCAAACACATTGCATGAGTAGGATCTAATTAACTTGTGGGACTGGGAAGTAGATTGAGGTAGAACCTATTACCTGCATTATTTTCAAACCCTTGGGAGTTACTTCTACGTTATGCTTAGGTTGCCATGCTATGCTCGTAGACGTGGTTTGGGTGAGTGTATCCATGACAGATGTGAGATTGTTAACTTAATGGTTCAACTTAAGGTGGCTACTTAAATACACATCTGGGTGGATTGAGGCACCTGGGTATTCCAGCGATTGCCTGTTTTCTTTACGGACCGCCACCCAGGCTCAAAGGGATCATGAGGTATTTCAAACAAGAAACTTCTGTGTGCAGCTACAAGCTATTATGGGCTCTAGCATAGTTGACTAAGTTGTGCGAACTCTTATAGTGGTAGACTAGCAGATGTAGGGGATGTAGGTTGGTACTGTCTACCCGATCGTAAGGTGCTAGTGCTTTTGAAAGACTATGTCTCGATCATCCATTTCTCAAACAACATGTAGTGCGAGAATCCCAACGGAGGAGATCGAGTCTTGTGGGGAAAAGTGCACAAACCTCTGCAGAGTGTACAAACTAGACATGATTAGCCGTGTCCACGGTTATGGATGTTTTGAGTATCTTGTACTTGGATTATCATGTGTATCTCAACACTCTAAAAGTTAATTTGTTGGGTTAATGTTTACTCTAATTGGGATTGAGTTGGGTGAACCTTCTCAATGATGTTTCAACTACCATGATAGTTAATTAAAATTCTATTCCTTTGCAGTAGGGAAAAATTGGCTTTATGCAAAACTATAACCATAGAGCTTTCCACCAGCCATATTGCATATAGTATAGCTTTACTTTTGTTACTCTCTATGTGTTACTTTGCCAGCATATTCCATGTGCTGACCCGTTTTCGGGCTGCAACGTTCATGTTGCAGACTTTTCAGACGATGAGTAAGGTGCCCTTAGGTCGTGGTTCTATACTCAGTGATGCCGTTGGAGTTGATGGACTCACTTATCTTCCAAGCCTTCCGCTGTTTTCGTTGTTAGATGGCCTTAAGCCATTTTTATTGTAATAAGTTCATCTTTGGAACTTTCGATGTAATAAGTGTGTGATTGCCACTCTGTTATAGTTCCTTCAAGTATTGTGCGTGTCAGCATTACTGATCCACGGATGGCACTGATGTACAGAGATCAGACTATTTGAGGTCTAGTCGCTATAGTGGAGGGGGTGACAGTAGGGACCGACATGGTCCATGGCCGCACACAAGCAACTACCTCCTTATTACGTGAAAAAAATGATTCCTCCCACTAACATCTGGGGCGCACCGATTCGGAGGCTGACTTGTGGGCCTACTAAGTTGACGCATACGCATGGCTTTGTCAACTTAGTCAACAAATGATTCTAGCAGCAGTGGCCGTTGGATTTTAATCAAACGGTCCTGGTACTTCTTCAATCTCTCATCTTCTTGCACCAGCCACCCAAAACCAGCGCCGACGGGACCGCCTGCTCCAGCCTCTAGTGGCCGGTTGTGCTGCCGCGCAGGCCTCACCGCCCCACCCTACTCCCAACGATGGCCAGGCCTTCCCTCTACTCACCCACACCCTTTGTTATTCTCCCACGACGGCAGCCTCAAACAACAGCCAAGCCAGTCAACCCTCATACTCCCCTCCGCGTGGGCATCCACTTCTGCGTATTCCCTGACACCGGGTCATTCCCTGCCTAGGTCGCGCCGTCGTCCACCAACTTGGTGCTCTCGGACAGTACGGAGTCATCAACGAGGTCAACAAACGACATCCATCAGAAGAAGAGTGTACGTGGAGAGGCTGACAGCTGGGTCCATGGCCGCACGCAAGGAAGTGCCTCCTTATTACGTGCAAAATAATGATTCCTCCACCTGGTAGCTCGGACCCACCGGAAGGGCCTCTATTTTTTGCGAAAAAAACATTCCCCTAACAGCTGGGACCCACAAAATAATGATTCCTCCACCTGATAGTTCGGACCCACCGGAAGGGCCTGTGTATTTCACCAAAAATATTCCCCTGACAGCTGGGACCCACCGGCTTTATCTTCACACGAAAGAAAGTGCCTTCTTACCCCCTGATAGCTGGGACCCACCAGGTTGAAGCGAAGGTAGCGTCATCTGTTTGGCCACGAACGTGTACGTACATAGCGGTGATCGGTCTCTCTGCCGTGACGTATCGAGACCGAGTAAGGAGCGGCACGTATTGAACTGGAAGCGCCAACGTAGCATGTCACACAGTCCCGTCTATATCGTCTACATGTACGTACAACCAGGCTGCAAGATAGTTAATACGGCTACGTGTGCACATACGGGCGGGCGGGCGTGTTCTCTAATGTGTACATCGACGTCATCATGTTCATCGGCAGCCAACCGACTAGGTCGGAATGGAGTAAACAGTGTCACATGTTCATCGGGAGCTAACAGGCTTGGACAGAACAGCCAAAACGAGCTCTGGCATACCGTAGAACGGAGGAAACGGCCTTCTGACCACGTGCGGTCGAAACGGGGTCATGTTCATCGGGAAGGATCTGGCGTACCGCAAAACGGAGGAAACAGACTTCTGGTTGAGTGCCTACGGTCGAACCGGGGTCTGCTACCTCTCGAGCATGCGTTGTTTTTCTCTTGAAGAGGAAAGGGTGATGCAACAAACTAGCGTAAGTATTTCCCTTAGTTTTTGAGAACCAAGGTATCAATCCAGTAGGAGACTACACGCAAGTCCCTCGTACCTCCACAAACAAATAAGAACCTTGCAACTAACGCGATAAAGGGGTTGTCAATCCCTTCTCGGCCACTTGCAAAAGTGAGATCTGATAGAGATAATAGGATAACTATTTTTAGTATTTTTGTTGTATATATTGAAAATTAAAGATTGCAAAAAATAAAGATAACTAGTTGATGGAAGATTAATATGATGGAAGATAGACCCGGGGGGCATAGGTTTCACTAGTGGCTTCTCTCAAGATAGCAGATTCTACGGTGGGTAAACAAATTATTGTCGGGCAATTGATAGAAAAGCGCATAGTTATGAGAATATCTAGGCATGATCATGTATATAGGCATCACATCTGTGACAAGTAGACCGAAGCTATTCTGCATCTACTACTATTACTCCACACATCGATCGCTATCGAGCATGCATCTAGAGTATTAAGTTCATAAGAACAGAGTAACGCCTTAAGCAAGATGACATGATGTAGAGGGATAAACTCATGCAATATGATATAAACCTTGTCTTTTTATCCTCGATGGCAACAATACAATACGTGCGTTGTTGTCCCTGCTGTCACTGGGAAAGGACACCACAAGATTGAACCCAAAGCTAAGCACTTCTCCCATTGCAAGAAAGATCAATCTAGTAGGCCAAACCAAACTGATAATTCGAAGAGACTTGCAAAGATATTTAAATCATGCATAAAAGAATTCAGAGACGAATCAAATATTGTTCATAGATAATATTGATCATAAATCCACAATTCATCGGATCTCGACAAACACACCACAAAAAGAATTACATCAAATAGATCTCCAAGAAGATCAAGGAGAAATTTGTATGGAGATCCAAAGAGAGAGAAGAAGCCATCTAGCTAATAACTATGGACCCGAAGGTCTATGGTAAACTACTCACAACTCATCGGAGAGGCCATCGTGTTGATGTAGAAGCCCCCTATGATCGATTCCCCCTCCAATGGAGCTCCGGAAAAGGCCCCAAGATGGGATCTCACGGGTACAGAAGGTTGCGGCTGTGGAATTAGGGTTTCCGCATGCTCTTAGATGTTTTCAGTGTATATGAGTATATATAGGACGAAGAAGTATGTCGGTGGAGCTACAAGGGGCCCACGAGCGTGGCCACCTTGTGGCTTTCCTGGCATGTACTCAAATATTTTGGGTTGCGTTTGTTCCAAAAACGATCCTCACGAAGGTTTCATTCCATTTGGACTCCGTTTGAAATTCCTTTTCTGCGAAACACTGAAAGGCAAAAAAAGCAATTTGCAGTGGGCTTGGGTTAGTAGGTTAGTCCCAAAAATAATATAAAAGTGCATAAGAAAGCCCATTAAATATCCAAAACAGATAATATAATAGCATGGAACAAACAAAAATTATAGATACATTGGAGACGTATCAAGCATCCCCAAGCTTAATTCCTGCTCGTCCTCGAGTAGGTAAATGATAAAAACAGAATTTTTGATGTGGAATTCTACATAACATAATTCTCAATGTAATTTTATTTATTGTGGCATGAATGTTCAGATCCGAAAGATTCAAGACAAAAGTTTAATATTGACATAAGAATAATAATACTTCAAGCATACTAACAAAGCAATTATGTCTTCTCAAAACAACATGGCCAAAGAAAGTTCATCCCTACAAAATCATATAGTTTGGCTATGCTCCATCTTCGTCACATAAAATACTCAAATCATGCACAACCCCGGTTTTAGCCAATGTCAGGGATATTACTACCAGGTATAAACCGCCCAGGAGGGTCCGGATTAAGTTATCAAAATTATATTATCAGAATGGCCCAGCGAAGTATGAAGTAAAAGATTGTAGCCCACGGGGCTTAGAGCCCATATGTTAGGGCCCATGATTTGTAAACCGTCATACTGTGTAACTTGGGATGTAAGATAGAAAGAACAGAGGCCGAGGCGGACACGATTATGAGCCGGCCTCGGGACTCTGTAAACCGGACCGGGTGTCACCTCTTATATAAAGGGACGACCCGGCGACTGTTTAGGACAGAAAACAACAGCTCAAGACACAGGCAAAGCGGATTCGCTCCCTGGTCATCGAAGCCTAAGCAATACCACACCGAACTAGACGTAGGCTTTTACCTTCATCAAAGGGGCTAAACTAGTATAAAACCCTTGTGTCCTTCGTCCGCTTTAACCCCTTTAAGCTAAACCCGAGTGATGGACTCACGACTAAGTCCTTTTGCTAGGACATCTGCCGTGCTAAATCCACGACAGTTGGCGCCCACCGTGGGGCTATCGCATGATGGTTTCAAGTTCTTGATGGGCAGCTTTGAAGGACTCAAGGGCTATGCAGTGGGCCGAATGACTAAGAGTCGTCGTGGCTGGATCTACATCGACGATGCAGGCTGGGGCCCCGAGGCCGATTCAATTGAGTATGGGTATCGGGTCCCCTTCGGCGGCATCCACGTCTTCATCGGCAAGATCGGCGAACCGGGCCCTGAGCCGGACACCTTCCCCAACATCGTCGAGTCGGCTCAGCGTGCGAGACCACCCCGGATTCAGCCCGCCGTGAAACACGTATTCGTCGGGGCAGTGCATGGAGTACAAGCCGAGGGCGGATCGGATTCTGGCGGCGAGACTGTTATTTATTACGGTGATGAATCTTCGTCCGGAGAGACCGAATCTTTGTATCTGCTGCAGGACGGCCGGTCTGAGGGTTGTTCCGATGGTGATAGTATTTCGGACCCCCTCGATCCACCAAACAGGGTTGCTGTTTTCATGGCCGGATCACAATCCGTGCAGCAGCCCTCAACGATAGGGGCGTTAAACTCAGAGGCAATGGGAGCTAGAGCTGGAGATCTTCCCACGTTGCCCTCTGATGCTCTATCCACCTTAGTCGACACTTTGACAGCGCTTGCAACAGCGGAAGTAGCCCAGGCCGACAAGGAGCAGCATGATGCAGAGATCGCTCAGGTGAAGAGCCGGATTGAGCAAGCTAAGTAGGATCTGGCTGCTGAGAAAGCTAGGATGGCTACAAGGCAGGCAGAGCTGGATTCTCAAGCTTATCGGCTCAGGTTAGATCAGAACGCCTCACAAGAGGTAATGTGGAGGAGACAACGATCTCATTTGCCGCCGGTTTATGAGGCGAGGAATCTCTTTAGCATGCCAGGCGCAGGAACTAGTAACCATCCAGAGGTAAACCGAGGAGGAGCGCCAGGAACAGGCGCGTCGGTTCAGCCACCGGCCGCAGAGCCGAATCGCCAAGTTGTGCCGACCTCGCATGTGCCCACCCCTCCTGGTCATTATTCTAATCCGTTGGACAACATAGTTGTTGCCGCTTCACGGCTGGCCGCCCTTCCCATTGAAGGTACGTCCCCCATAGCAGTGGAGGCACGACGGGCCAAGGAGTTGCTGGACATGGCGCTAACTCAGCAGCAAGCTTATTCATATAGACGGGAGAGCATCCATTCAACTCCCCGCCCAAGCCGGAGTTATACGAGGCGTTTGGACGAACCCGCCGTGTCAAGCAGCGCACGGAGACGTCATCGGCAGAGGCAGGATTATCCGGCAGGAGAGGAAGCACATGCACAAGAGGTGGTGGATCAGGCCATACATACTGCTCAACATGATGCCCGTCAGGTGACGCCGGTTCATCCCACCGCCACAGCCGAACAGGGGGTCATGTCCAGTTCCTTAGGTGTGCCCTGTCTCATCCCCACTTTACGAAGCGTTAAACTGCCCAATGATTTCAAAGGGCCGCGCAAGGTGCCCAACTACACGGCGGATCTGGCTCTGGAGGCATGGATTGAGAGTTATGAGATGGCAATGGAGATGCTCGACGTGGATGAGGCGGCGTGCACAAAGTATTTCACAATGATGCTTTAGGGCACGGTCCGAACGTGGCTAAAGGGCTTACCACCTAATTCCATCGGATCATGGGCTGAGCTAAGGAGCCGGTTTATCAAAAAATTCAAGGACACATGCAAACAGCCAATGTCTGTCGTAGACTTAGCTGCCTGCATTCAAGGAGAGCAAGAGTCTACAAGAAGTTGGGTGCGTCGAGTGTCAGAAATCTTGCACTCCTCCAATAGCATCAATCCAAGTACAGCAGTGGTGACGTTGGAAAATAATTGCCGGTTTGAACCTTTGAGACAGAAGTTGGGACGACTCAAACGTGACTGCAATGACATGGGCACCCTCATGGGCGCTTTGGTGAAGTATGGAGACTCTGATAATACCAAACATCCAGACACTGATGGAGATAAGTCAGGGAAGGCGAACAAGAGAGGTAACCGCCGCAGGCCAATTCGGCGAATCAAGGATACAATGGCAAGCGTAAAGCGGAAGGCAGCTCAGATTTTGTGGTTAATACCAATGCTCAGGATAATGGGCAACGCCGCAAGGGTAGACCGCCCCCACGTAATGGGAGACCACCTATTAATCTAGAGCGCCAGTTGAACGTGCCCTGCCCAAAGCACGGTACTATAGAAAACCCGGCTACGCATCTTTGGAAAGACTGTTTCATTATGCAAGAATTTATGAAGCAGACTAGGTATGATCACGGGCCCTCCGGCGGATCAGGCCCCGGTTTTCAAGGTCCGGGTTATCAAGGTGGCGGATCCGATTCAGGATACCACGGCGGTAACGGTAACCACAATGGCAACAATCAGCATCAGCATAACCAGCAGCATGGTCAGGGCGGATACAACAACCAAGGGAATCAACAGCGTCAGCAGCAGCAATAGTATGTATATCAGAATAATCCGAAGGAGCTGAGCAGTGGGCAGTATCACGTCTTCACCACGTGTTTATGCAAACGGGATCAAAAGGTTCTGAAGAGGGCAGTGCATTCTGTTGAACCGGCGATACCACGTTTTTTGTGTTGGTCTGAGCAACCCATTGTGTGGAGCAGAGAAGATCACCCACCCCGGGTCGATAATCCGGGTCAGTTAGCTCTGGTGGTGGCACCACAGGTGGGTGGTTATAAGTTCACCAAGGTGCTTATGGATGGAGGTAGCAGCATCAATATCCTATATTATGAGACTTTTCGACGTATGGGGTTGACAGATAAGAAGCTCCGACAGTCCAACACGGTGTTCCATGGGGTGGTACCTGGCAAATCGGCTTATCCAGTTGGCAAAATCGATCTGGAGGTTACCTTTGGAGATGAGCATGATTCTAGGTCGGAGACTGTGACTTTTGAGGTAGTCAAGATCAGGAGCCCATACGACGCCTTGTTTGGGCGGCCGGTTTACGCCAAGTTCATGGCTAGGCTGTGTTATGTTTATTTATCGCTCAAGATGCCAGGCCACAAGGGGACTATTACGGTTCATGGGAGCCGCAAAATTGCATTGGAGTGTGAGGAAGGAGATGCAGCTTATGCTGAGGCGGTTTGTGCCATGGAGGAGCTGAAGTTCTATAAGGACAATGTTGATCCGGCGGATATGTCCCCGCTAAAGAAGCCAACCAGAGAGCATGATCCGGTGTTGAAATTTAAATCGGCCGAGGAGACTAAGCAGGTTGACTTTGTTCCGGGCGATTCATCCAAGCAGTTCACTATCAGCGCAAACCTAGATCCGAAATAGGAAAGCGCTCTCATCGAGTTCATCCGTGATAACTGGGATATCTTTGCGTGGAAGCCTTCTGACATGCCAGGTATACCGAGGGAACTCGCTGAGCACAATCTCAATATTGATCCTAAGTTTAAACCGGTCAAGCAATATCTGCGCCGCTTCAATGAAGAGAGGCGCAAGGCTATTGGAGAAGAAGTGGCTAGACTCTTGGCTGCAGGCTTTATAGTTGAAGTATTTCATCCAGAATGGTTGGCTAATCCGGTGCTAGTGCTCAAGAAAAATGAAACTTGGAGGATGTGTGTTGATTACACAGACCTGAACAAGGCTTGCCCAACTGATCCTTTTGCTCTCCCCCGTATTGATCAAATTATTGATGCTACGGCAGGATGCGAGCGGCTAAGTTTTTTGGATGCATATTCAGGTTATCATCGGATCAAGATGGCAGTTAAGGACTAGGAGAAGACAGCCTTCATAACTCCCTTTGGAGCCTTCTGCTATGTATCTATGCCATTTGGGCTCAAGAGTGCCCAGGCAACCTACCAGCGTTGTGTACAGAACTGCCTACAAGGGCAGATTGGAAGAAATGTTCATGCATATGTTGATGACATTGTGGTGAAATCCAGGAAGGAGGAAACGTTGATAGATGATTTGACGGAAACCTTTGACAATCTCCGAGTTTACAAAATGATGCTTAATCCGGAGAAATGCGTCTTTGGTGTTCCGGCGGGCAAGATCCTGGGGTTCTTAGTGTCAAACAGAGGGATTCAAGCTAATCCGGAGAAGATCAAGGCGTTCACATCTTTGGCTAAACCGGCGTGCATCAATGATATCCAACGCGTAGCGGGCCGTATTGCAGCACTCAGTCGGTTTATCAGTCGTTTGGGGGAGAAGGCGATCCCGCTTTATTAGATGATGAAGAAGACAGACCGATTCGTCTGGAGCGATGTTGCTGATGCTGCGTTCGAAGATTTGAAGAGGCAATTGGCAGAGCCGCCAGTCCTTGCTGCCCCGGTTGACAATGAGCCGCTATTGTTATACGTGGCGGCCAATGCCCGTGCAGTAAGCGTTGCTATTGTGGTAGAGCGCAAGGAAGCGGGCAAAGAATATCCGGTTCAATGGCCGGTTTACTACATCAGCGAGGTGCTCATTGAGTCAAAACAGAGATATCCTCATTGGCAGAAACTGGTGTATAGAGTGTTCATGGCAAACCGGAAGCTAAAGCACTATTTTCAGGGCCACCCAATCACCGTTGTCATTTTAGCTCCGTTAGGGGATATAATCCAGAACAGAGAAGCCACTGGTAGGGTTGCAAAGTGGGCCATTGAGCTTAGCCCGCACGGGTTAAAGAATGTACCCCGTACTTCTATAAAATCCCAAGCGCTGGTGGATTTCATTAACGATTGGAAAGAGTTACAAGCACCTGAGGAGAAGCCGGATCATACGTACTGGACTATTCATTTTGAAGGTTCAAGGCAATTGGAGGGCTCGGGGGCTGGAGTCGTGTTAACTTCTTCATGAGGTTATATGTTCTGCTATGTCCTCTGTTTAATGTTCCCTTGTACTAACAACACTGCTGAGTATGAAGCTCTCCTCCACGGTCTGCGGACGGCCAAGGAGATGAACTTGAGTCGGGTCAAGTGTTTTGGCGATTCAGATCTGGTGGCACGGCAGGTTTCGGGCAAGTGGGATTCGAAGGATCCACTCATGGCAGCATATCGACGAGAGGTAGACGTTATTGCTGGATACTTCAAAGGATATCAGGTGGATCACATAGACCGGCAGAAAAATGAAGCAGCTGACGCGTTAAGCCGGCTGGGCTCCCAGCGTAAACCGGTTCCACCTAATACCTTCTTGGATGAGTTGCATAATTCGTCGGTGCAGGTACGTACAGAGGAGGATTTGGCTGTTCCAGATCCGGAGGCACAATTGGTGGCAGCCCTTCATATCATTCCGGATTGGACGCTCCCTTACTTGGCATATATGAACCGAGGTGAGTTACCAGGAGGCAAAATTGAGGCTCGGCAGATAATCAGGCGGTCTAAATCCATGACTATTGTCAATGGACAGCTTCATCATCGCAGCGTTTCTGGAGCTTTTCAGTAGTGTGTATCATCATAAGAAAGCTGTGAGATTCTCAAAGAGATCCATGAAGGCGATTGCGGTCATCACGCCGGTTCAAAATCTTTGGTATCTAAAGCTTTTCTTCATGGGTTCTACTGGTTGACGGCTCACGCCGATGCAGAGGACTTGGTCAGAAAATGTGATGCCTGCCAGAAATTCTCACGACATGCTCATATACCGGCGCAGGAGTTGAGGATGATTCCAATTACTTGGCCGTTTGAGACTTGGGGGCTTGAAATGGTTGGACCCTTCAAGAGATCCCAAGACAAGAAAACCCACCTGTTGGTAGCAGTGGACAAGTTTACAAAATGGGTTGAAGCAGAGCCTGTCAATAAGTGTGATGCAGCAACAACGGTTCAGTTCATTAAAAAGGTGATTTTCCGGTTTGGCTTTTGACACAGCATTATAACTGATAATGGCACCAATCTATCCAAGGGGGCTATGGAGGAGTTCTGTCAACGAGAGCATATTCGTCTTGATGTATCATCAGTGGCTCACCCTCAGTCCAATGGCCAAGCAGAAACACCCAATCAAGAGATCTTGAGAGGCATCAAACCCCGGCTTATGGTTCCTTTGCAAAGAACACCGGGTTGTTGGGTGGAGGAGTTGCCTTTTGTCTTATGGAGCATCAACACCACACCTAATAGATCCACGGGGTACACACCTTTTTTCATGGTATATGGAGCTGAAGCAGTCCTTCCTAGTGATATCCGTCACGATTCACCACGGGTGGCAGCTTATGTTGGAGCGGATAATGAGCAAGCAAGACAAGACGCCTTGGACCGGTTGGACGAGGAACGAAACACGGCAGCAACTAGATTGGCGATTTATCAACAAGACATGCGCCGGTACCACAGTCGCCGGGTTAAACCAGGACGTTCCAAGAAGGAGATCTGGTGCTCCGGCTCATCCAAGATCAGACAGATATGCACAAACTATCCCCACCTTGGGAAGGACCATTTGTGGTTAGCAAGAACCTGCACAATGGATCATACTACCTCATCGACGTTCGAGAACATAAGGACTCACGCACGGCGAAGGAGGAGACCAAACGGCCGTGGAACATCGCTCTTCTTCGACCTTACTATACTTGAGCCATCAGGCTCCGCTTTATGTACAATGTATATATTATGATTAATAAAATAAACTGGCGCCCCCGGTAAACCGGGGAATCAGCCATTTTCTTCATAAGAGTATCACATGGGGACTTCCGTGCAAGGAAGTTTTCCATGGCCTCTTAAACCGGCGCCCTTGATAAAATCAAGGAATCAGCCGTCCTCTCTGTACAAAAAGAATCACATGGGGGCTTTCGTGCAAGGAAGTGTTCCATGGCCTCTTTAAGCCGGCGCCCTTGATAAATCAAGGAATCAGCCGTCCTTTCTATACAAATAAGAATCACATGGGGGCTTCCGCGGGCAAGGAAGTTTTCCATGGCCTCTTGAACCGGCGGCCATATGAAGCCCATCATAAGAGCACTGCTCTGGTTGCTTCGGCAATTTCCACATGATGATGAAGGGGCAAAAGAGGGTTGATGCCTAGCATGACTCAAACATATGCCCCGACGAGCAACGCTCACACGCTACCTAGGGGCTCCTGATGCAAGTTCATCGGCGAGTTGAAAACTCTTGTAGTGAACACGTCTTGGAAGCCCGGTGTATACACCTAAAACCCCGGATTAACCTGCCTGCATCAAGTAAATCGCGCCGTCCAGGTAAACCTGGTATGACCCGTCGAACGTATCACAAGTCAATCCTTCGGGACCCTGAACTTGGTCACATTAAATTGACGATCATCAAGTGATTATCCAAGCCAAAATCTTTATGAGATTTTGAACATTGGGTAGCTGTTGACATTGATGATTTGGTTAAAGATTGCGGATCATCTTAACAGGCTTTGCTAAAATGGTTAATGACAGTAGCCTGGCAGCGCATAAAAAGCCTCGAATTTGGAGCCTGGCAGCTCGTAAAAAGCCTCGACTACATGGTCTTATTTGCCCAAAAAACTTTATTTTTCATTTTTTATGTTTTCACAAATCTTTATCTTCAAGGTCATTGGTTTTTTTCAACCAAGTCCATTGATTCAAGACCGGACAACTACAAAGTTGCCATTACATCTATAGTCTGGGTCATGAACACCAGTACTACTTCACAGTTAAACCGGCGCTCATTGTAACCCGGATGGGCCTTCATGATAAGCCGACAAGAGCCAAGTAAGTCATCAACACCCATACCTTGGATTGGTCCGGACGGGTTAAGGTTTATATATACACTTAATCACAGGTACGGTGCGTGTTTCAATTCTTACACAGTTTAAGTTATTCACCTAGATCATGTGGCAGGGTAGTATAACCCGTCCGGTGGTAAACCGCCAGGACATCTTTTAGCTTTGTTCATGCAGACACAGGTAATATAAACTGTCAAAGCAGTGCAAGAAGGAGATAATTTAGGGATTGCCAAACAAAGTAATGCCATGAAGGATAAGAGTGGGACAAAGACAGTATCTCAACTGTTCTATTACAAGGCACTTACAGGACCAAAAGAATATCAGTTTCTTGCAAAGTATTCAACACATAATATTAAACCGGAGCCAGTTTAGGCTTCTTCTTCGGCTCGCTGAGAAGACTGAGGGTCAGCTTGCTCCGGATCTTCGTCGACTTCTGGCAGCTGCTGGAAATCAGGAGTGCTCCAGTCAATCTTGGCAAGGGCGCGGAAATATACTTCATCGTTTATGAGTTGTGACGGTTCAATGTCAGGAGCGAAGGTATGCTTACGAACGGGTGGAATTAGATTTTCGATGTCATAAGTCGGCCGCTCCACCCGCGAGTTCTCTAGATCATAACCCGGATGATACCTTGTTAAGTCCGCTTCATCAGCGAGCTTACTGGCAAGAGGGCGCATGTCTTTGGTCAAAGCGTGAAGATCCTTAGCAGAGAAGGCTGATCCGTCTTCTTTCATACTGGGATAGCCATTCATGGCCTCCGCCGGATCAAAATCGGGAGCCCATGCCTTGGCCCGGGTTAACGCCATGAGGGAACCAGCTCTTGCAGAAGATTTCTTCACTTCAACAAGTCGAGTAGGCAAGATGGATAATTTCTCTAGAGTACCTTGGATGGTGGTCGGCGCCGGTTTATTCTGCGAAATAGCACTGATGGCCCTCTGAGCACCGGCATAGAGTTGTTCCACCAAGGTATAAGCAGCCTTCAGCTTCCTCCGGACATCATCCCCAAGATGAGTCACGCGCCTCCCTGTGTACAAGTGATGAGTTAAGCCGGAGCAGTATATGATAGCAAGGATAAAGCATATGAAAACAAGTACTTACCAAAGATAGCAGAAGTCATATCGTCTATATGTTGTCTTAACCCGGATAACTCCTCTGTCACCGAGTTAAGGGCAGCCTGAGCATCCTTAGCTCTTTTCTCTAAAGTAGCCCTTTGCACCTCCCAAGTGGACCACTCCGCTTCAAAATCTATTTTAAGCGTTTCCATACTGGCTAAAGCAAGGGTAAGTTCCTCCTTAACTTTAGTCGAAGAAGATTCCTGGAAGGCCAGGTTATTCCGGAGCTCAGTCATTTCGAGAGCTCTCCGGTTCAAGTCATTCTGCAGAGGATAAGGAATGTCATATATTTGTGGAGACAGCTTAATCAAAAGTCTCAAGCACATAACAAGTTATGCACTCGACACTTGGGGGCTAATGTACAGTTGAAATGCAGGAAATCAATTTTTTCAAACAAGTCCCAAGCACATAACAAAGTTATGTCCTTAGCACTTGGGGGCTAATGTAAGGTCATTCTCAAACATGGAAGAAGTCCCGATTCACCCGCAATGGAGTAAACCGGCCCTTGGGGGCTATACATGCAAATCAAGTTATTCCAGTTAATCTATCAAAGTCCCGGTTCACCCTAAAGGCTAAACCGGCACTTGGGGGCTATAATGGCCTAATGGTACAGTTACAAGATACAAGCAGAAATGAAAGGCAAAGGGAGAGAAGTTACCTCATATTTGTCCTTCATCATGTTTACCAAACCGGCCTCGTGGTCGCGGCTGGTGAAGAGACGGTTTAGATACCCAGAGTGGAGCTCCTGGGCACTATGCTGGGCATAACTAGACAAGTCAATGCTCCATTTGCCCTTGTCTTTCGGGAGAACTTCCTCCTTGGCAGTATGTCTGGCCAAGATAACAGGCTCCGCGGAAGCAGTAAAACCTATCCCAGTAATCTCGACATCTTCTGTCGAGGCGGCAGTTGGCCTGGGAGGATCATCAGTGACAGCAGGATCAGTGCGTACCGGACTAACAGGAGCCGGGGTAATCCGAGCAGGGCTGGCCGGTTCAGCAGCGTTCTCCGTAGCACCACCCTCCGGAGCAACAAGATCTTCGTGGTCCATTGGGGAAGGATCATCGAGCGGAACTTCAGCGTTCTCTTCTAGAGGATTGGTAGCTTCAAGATCCTCTGCCGGTTCAGAAGCATTTCCGGCTGCCGGCTTATTCAATTTTGCCTTCTTGCTAGGCTTGGGCATACTGAAAAGATTAAAGGAATAATGAAAATCACAAGTCAAAAAGGAAAGATAAACCGGACATACTGAAAGATGACTTACCCAGGAACAGTCTTAAGCACCGGGACTTGAGTAGCAGTCGACTCGCCGGAAGAAGACAGAGGAGTTTCCTGATAGTCAGACGGTTTAAGAGGTTTGCGAATAAGACCTGCTTTTGGATGAAGAGTGGTTGGAGTAAGCAAAACCTCTGAGCGGTGTCTTCGAGCTGGCGTGTGGGGTAATCCGGATGATTCAACCACGTGATCACTATGGCGTGTGGACCGGAGAGCCTCATGCTGCTGATTCTTCAAAAGAAAATTGGGATCCAATTGAGCATAAGGGTGAGAAAATGGATACTTCCGGGCTACCCGACAAATTTTGGGTGGCAACGGTTCTGAATCAGAGGAAAGAGAGATTACCTCAACTTCATCTGCTTTACTCCCATCCGTCGGATCCTGGGAAAGGACATTGTTAATATAAATACAGACAAAGGAAAGTTAAAGAGACGTAAGAGCCAAGCAGTACCTCAGAAGCCGGATCATCTTCTTCGGTGTTTGAACTGGAAGCAGCGGCAGGTCTTCTCTTGTGTTTCTTTACGGCCAAGATCTTCTTGCGAGTTGGCTTCGCCGATTTGTCTTGAGCCTTCTTCTTCCAGAAGGGGTCATTGGCCAGTGTAAAGGGGTAAAAACATATTGAAGACAAGCAATATGGACGGATTAAAGCAAAAAGAAAGGGACAAAAGAATCTTACCGACGGCGGTTTGTCGTTCACACAGAAAGGTGTTAAACCGGTCCTGCTGCACTCCTCTAGGGGGATATTCAACATCTTCTTAGCAGACTCGGTAACTTCGTTGTCTGGAAGCACTATAGATGTGTGATGCTGAGGGTCCTTCGGATTACCGGTATACTCGCACATCAAACCGGATCGCCGGCTTAACGGAAGAATGCTCCAAGAGAGCCAGCAGCGGACAAAGTCAACCCCGGTTAAACCGTTGGCTACGAAAGCCCTGAGTTTGGACAGTTGGGGGGCATATCGAGCCCGGTCTTGGGCACTCAAACGCTGCGGAAAAGGGTGATCCGCAGTCAGGCGATAAGGGCGGTAACCCGGTAGTGGATTTTCTCCCTCTGGTGAAGTGTCCTTACAGTAGAACCAAGTCTGATTCCACTCCTTGGGGTGGCTATGAAGAGTGGCGTAAGGAAAACTGACACCTTTCCTCTTCTGGATGCTCATACCGCCGAGTTCAGTATTGGGCCCGTCAGAGAATTCAGTCCGGCGATTCAGATGGAAGAAGTCCTGGAATAGCTCTACGGATGGCTCCTCTTGCACATATGCCTCCGAGAAGACTTGGAAGTTGCAGATGTTCGATATGGAATTGGGACCTATGTCTTGTGGGTGGAGTTGAAAATCGGCTAAAACGTCACGGAAGAACTTTGAACCGGGAGGGCTAAAGCCTCGGGCTAAATGATCGAAAAAGCTGATGTTCTCTCCCTCCTTAGGCTGAGGAGGGCACTCTTTCCCAGGGGCCCGCCAGTGCATAACCTCTTTCGGACCTAAACCTCCTATGAGGCTATCTTTATTAAGTCATCCTCAGTAATCCGGGATGGGACCCAGTTGCAAGCGACGAACTGTTTAGCTGCAGAAGTCATCTTTTTCAAGGAGGGAATGTTGAAAAATACAATACAAGACCCGGTTTACGATCCACTAGATATAAACCGGTATGTTCTATGAAGATATTTACCTAATTGACGGTTTAAGCAAGGGACTAATGGTACCTACTGATCCGGAGCAAACATGAATGATACAGCTACCGGTTTATGAAGCTTAGAAGTGAAAAGTTAAAACCGCCAATTACAGGATGCGGGTCTAAATCTAAGCCGTCAGCACAGGCATATAAGACGCAGGTTAAAATTGAACCGGTGACATAAGCAGATAAGCTACAGATCTAAAGTGTGAGAAACAACTTTCACATGAGCAGTGGTAAAATATGGATCTATAGCACAGGGAAAAATCAAGATAATTCAAGTCATATTCGTTAAAGGCAGTGAAGGTTTTATAGATCCAGTTTTTACTAGCAGTATTGGGGGAACTAAGATTGCAAGAGATGGAGCGGAATCGCGCATACAAGAGTTGACCTAAAAAGATTTAACATCTATAGCTAAGAACCACTCATGGTGATGAACAGCGAGGAGCGGAGGTTCATCTACGAGCTCTCGAGAAACCCAAGAACTAAGATCTATGGGGAAGAAGAAGTAACGCACGTGAGGAAGCAGAAGAACGGCGACGAAACTCTGGACGCGCTCAGGTTGATGCAGCGGCCGGGCTCGGTGAAGACGACGAGCTCGAAGGACGGCCGCGGAGCTTGAGCGCCGGAGGTCAGAGGAAGACAAAGCAGAGGGGGTAAAGAGATGACCCTCGGCCCTATTTATAGGCCGAAGAGATAAAACGACGGGCGCGGGAATCGAGGGGACTAAAAATCGGATATGGATTGAGCTGTCGCCTCGATCTTCGGAGCGGTAATAAATGAAGGTAACAAACAGGTACATGCATTAAATGTGCGGATGATGTCACGACGGTTTAAAGTGACGCAGAGGGATGACGTCATGGCCGGTTTATGAAGTATACGGAAGCTGCAGAAAGGGAGATCTGTACAAGACTTTGAAGACTGACATGAACAAATTCAGATCAATCTGGGGCCTAATGTCAGGGATATTACTACCAGGTATAAACCGGCCAGGAGGGTCCGGATTATGTTATCAAAATTATATTATCAGAAAGGCCCAGCGAAGTATGAAGTAAAAGATTGTAGCCCAGGGGGCTTAGAGCCCATATGTTAGGGCCCATGATTTGTAAACCATCATAGTGTGTAACTTGGGATGTAAGATAGAAAGAACAGAGGCCGAGGCGGACACGATTATGAGCCGGCCTCGGGACTCTGTAAACCAGACCGGGCGTCACCTCTTATATAAAGGGACGACCTGGCGATGGTTCAGGACAGAAAACAATAGCTCGAGACACAGGCAAAGCAGATTCGCTCCCTGGTCATCGAAGCCTAAGCAATACCACACCGAACTAGACGTAGGCTTTTACCTTCATCGAAGGGGCCGAACTAGTATAAAATCACTGTGTCCTTCGTTTGCTTTAACCCCTTTAAGCTAAACCCGAGCGATGGCCTCACGACTAAGTCCTTTTGCTAGGACATCTGCCGTGCTAAATCCACGACAGCCAAGCAATTGTTTCATACTTAAATTTTTTCAAACTTTTTCAACTTTCATGCAATACATGAGCATGAGCCATGGATATAGCACTATAGGCGGAATAGAGTGGTGGTTGTGGAGAAGACAAAAGGAGGAAGATGGTCTCACATCAACTAGGCGTATCAATGGGCTATGGAGATGTCCATCAATAGATATCAATGTGGGTGAGTAGGGATTGCCATGCAACGGATGCACTAGAGCTATAAATGTATGAAAGCTCAACAGAAGAAACTAAGTGGGTGTGCATCCAACTTGCTTGCTCACGAAGACCTGGGGCATTTGAGGAAGCCCATAGTTGGAATATACAAGCCAAGTTCAATAATGAAAAATTCACACTATTATATGAAAGTGACAAAACAAGAGACTCTCTATCATGAAGATCATGGTGCTACTTTGAAGCACAAGTGTGGAAAAAAGATAGTAGCATTGTCTCCTTTTTTCTTTATTTTTTTCTTTATTTTTTGTTTTTTCTGGGCCTTCCTTTTTTATTTGGCCTTTCTATTTTCTTTTTATTTGGCCTTTCTTTTTTTCTTTTTTCTTTGGCCTTTTTCAGGACAATGATCTAATAATGATGATCATCACACTTCTATTTATTTACAACTCAAAGATTACAACTCGATACTAGAACAAAATATGACTCCATATGAATTCCTTCGGCGATGTACCAGGATGTGCAATGAATGAAGAGTGACATGTATGAAAATTATGCATAGTGGCCTTGCCAAAAAATACGATGTCAACTACATGATCATGCATGGCAATATTACAATGATGAAGCGTGTCATAATAAACGGAACGGTGGAAAGTTGCATGGCAAAATATCTCGAAATGGCTATGGAAATGCCATGATAGGTAGGTATGGTGGCTGTTTTGAGGAAAGTATATGGTGGGCGTATGGTACCGGCGAAAGTTGCGCGGTACAAGAGAGGCTGGCAATGGTGGAAGGGTGAGAGTGTGTATAATCCATGGACTCAACATTAGTCATAAAGAACTCACATACTTATTGCAAAAATCTACAAGTCATCAAAACAAAGTACTACACGCATGCTCCTAGGGGAAGGGTTGGTAGGAGTTAACCATCGTGCGATCCCGACCTCCACACAAAGGATGACAATCAATCAAATACCTCATGTTTCAAATTTGGCACACAATGGTTACCATACATGCATGCTACGGGACTTGCAAACCTCAACAAAAGTATTTCTCAAATTCACAACTACTCTACTAGCATGACTCTAATATCACCGTCCTCATATCTCCAAACAATCATCAAGTATCAAACTTCTCATAATATTCAATGCACTTTATATGAAAGTTTTTATTATACCCATGTTGGATGCCTATCTTATTAGGACTAATTTTATAACCAAAGCAAATCACCATGATGTTCTAAAGGACTCTCAAAATAATACAAGTGAAGCATGAGAGTTCAATAATTTCTATAAAATAAAACCATCGCCGTGCTCTAAAAAGATATAAGTAAAGCGCTAGAGCAAAACTATCTAACTCGAAAGATTTAAGTGAAGTACATAGAGTATTATAATAAATTCTGATTCATGTGTGTCTCTCCCAAAAGGTGTGTACAGAAAGGATGATTTTGGTAAACTAAAAAAACAAAGACTCAAATCATACAAGATGCTCCAAGCAAAACACATATCATGTGGTGAATAAAAATACAGTCTCGAGTAAAGTTACCGATAAACAAAGACGAAAGAGGGGATGCCTTCCCGGGGCATCCCCAAGCTTAGGCTTTTGGTTGTCCTTGAATTTTACCTTGGGGTGCCTTTAGAATCCCCAAGATTAGGCTCTTGCCACTCTTTGTTCCATATTCCATCAAATCCTTACCCGAAAACTTGAAAACTTCACAACACAAAACTTAACAGAAAATCTTGTGAGCTCCGTTAGTATAAGAAATCAAACCACCACTTTAAGGTAGTGTATTGAACCCATTCTTTATTTATATTGGTGTTAAACCTACTGTATTCCAACTTCTATATGGTTCATACCCCCCAGTACTACTCATAGATTCATCAAAATAAGCAAACAACACACGAAAAACAGAATATGTCAAAAACAGAACAGTCTGTAGCAATATGTAACTTTCGAATACTTATGTAACTCTAATAATTCTGAAATAAATTGGTGGATGTGAGGAATTTGTCTATTAATCATCTTCAAAAAGAATCAACTTAAAAGCACTCTCCAGTAAAAATGGCAGTTAATCTCGTGAGCGCAAAAGTTTCTATTTTTTACAGTGAGATCGGAAAGACTTCACCCAAGTCTTCCCAAAGGTTCTACTTGGCACCATCACTAATTAAAATACCAAAACACAATTACTACAGAAGTAATAATGTGTAAAACTTGCGAAACAGAACCAAAAAGTAAAGATCGAAAATAAAATTGGGTTGCCTCCCAACAAGCGCTATTGTTCAACGCCCTTAGCTAGGCATTGAGATTTCAATGATGCTCACATAAAAGGGAAGAATTGAAGCACAAAGAGAGCATCATAAAACATGTAAGAATCCCATCTAAGTGTAACATACTTCCTATGCATAGGCATTTTATAGGAAAACAATTTAGCAAGACAATCAATATCTAGCATATGCAAGGAAGAAGAAAGAAACGAGTTCAATCTCAACATGAAGAGAGGTAATTTAGTAACATGAAGATTTATTTAACCATATTTTCCTCTCTCATAATAATTGCATGTAGGATCCTAAGCAAATTCAACAATATAGCTATCACAAAACATATTTAAAACACAATCCACATGCAAACGAAGTTGACATTGTTCCAAAATAGTGGGATCAACATTAAGTAAAGTCATGACCTCTCCAAACCCACTTTTATCAAAAAAAAACTTGAGATTGAACATTCTCCAAATATGTGGGATCTAAAGTTGACACTCTTCAAAACCCACTTTCAATATTATTGCAAACATTATCAGTCTCGTATTCATCATGGGAGTTAGATAAATTTTCAAGATCATAAGAAGAAACACCCCAATCATAATCATTGCAACAAGTAGTGGATATAGCAAAACTAGCATCCCCAAGCTTAGGGTTTTGCATACCATTAACACAATTGAAATTAATATAATTTATAATAACATCATTGCAATCATGATTTTCAATCAAGGAGCTATCATGAATCACCTTATAATCTTCTTCTTTCAGCACTTCATCACAATTTTTGGACTCACGTATTTCAAGCAAAACCTCATAAAGATAATCTAGTGCACGCAGCTCACTAGCATCTGGTTCATCATAATTGGATCTCTTAAAAAGATTAGCAAGTGGATGAGGATTCATAATTTATCAAGCGAAGATGCAAGCTAATAGAGGGCACATGGCAACACAAGCGAACGGAAAAAAGGCTAAGGTTTTTGAAAATCGTTTTAGAAGTGGGGGAGAGGAAAACGAGAGGCGAATGCCAAATAATGTAATGCGAGGGATAAGAGTTTGTGATGGGTGCTAGGCTTCTCGCCCCTCGTTGGTTACCCCAAGTGGAAGGTGTGAGATGTAGTGTTGCGGAAGTTTTTCCCTTGGCAAAGATACCAAGGATCGAATCCCCAGAGACTCCTAGGTTCAACAAGAAGGTGTCAACTGCTACGGCGCCAGATATTAGCAATCAACGTGGACCTGCACACAGATACAAATAACTTTGCTCCCAACGAGTACAGAGAGGTTGTCAATCCCTCCGGCCTTGTAGTTCACAAAGGATTAAACGCAAGTGATAGTAGTGATAGATATAATTGCAATAGTAAATAAAAGCAAAAAGTAAATAGCGGATGTGATCAATGATGGTAATATGGACCGGAGTCTCATGATGTTCACTAGTGATGTCTCTCTCCCAAAAGACGATAAAACAGCTATGTGAGGTAAACGAATTACAGCTGGGCAATTGACAGGACCATGTGCGCAAACCAATGCTGACTACATTGCAAGAAAGGTTGAGGTTCAAAGCATGGGCGGTACGACAAAGTAAGTAGACCGAAATCCATCAATATCTACTACTAATCATCCACCTTGAGATATCTATCCAGAACATCTCGCTGGTATTAAGTTGCGAGTCCCACCCATAGTGTAAACTCAATGCAACAGACAACTGCATTAAAAGAACTTTGCGTAAAGTAAACAATCCTTGCACCCGCGGGCACAAGCACCATTGTTTTCCCCCTTGTGGCAACAACACATCCCCTAGACTCATGTTTCTGTCACTCAAACTAGTCATCGAGGGGCATGAACCCACAATCAAGCATAACGTTCCCTCTTGGAGTCACTACCTATTACTTGGCCAAAGCAATAAATAACAACGGAGAACATGCAAGAATTACTTACGAACATAAATATAAAAGAGGTAGATCAAATATATTACTCAAGCACAATCTGAACATAATCTCATAATCCATCGGATCCCAGCAAACTCATCATAGCAACAGCAGAAGGATTACATATGTGCCTCGATCATGTAGGGCAGCTCACGAGGACTAATTAGTGAAGCACAAGAACGGGAGGAGAACATCACATAGCTACTGGTCATGGACTCATGGTCCAAGGGAGACTACTCACAACTCATCCGGGAGGCGTCAATGGTGGTGGAGAGGCTCCCGGTGGTGATCCTCCCCTCCGGCAGGGTGCCGGGAAGAGTTCTCCTGGTGCTCCCGATCTTGGAAGCGGCGGCGGCGGCGGAACAGAGATGAGATCGCGAAAAGAGTTTCTTCCTCGAGGGTTTCGGGAGACGCTTTAAATATATGCCAAAGGGGGGCATCGGAGGAGCCTCGGGGGGCCCAGGCGCCCCCCCCCCCCCCTGGCGCGGCCCAGGGGGGCGCGCCGCCAGGGCGCCTGGAGCCCTGGTGCCCCCCCTGGCTGTCCTTTGGGCGCACGGTAGTTTCTGGAACTGTCAGGACCCCGATCCTAAGTCACACAGGTCTAGCCTGTAACACACCATATCACTTTGCGGCCTCACGCACGGTATTCCACGGGTGCCACCTTACCTGGCCCGGGACCGTTTGCGCATTTTGGCAGACGTATATGATGGTGTCGCTAGCATCCATATGACAGAGAACCCGGGCCGACATGACCAGTTATAAACCAAAAGTGGCACTAAATTACAGAGACAGGCATACATGACCCAGCAACGAACGTGTCGGTCATCAACGTATGAACCCAAGTCGTAGCAAGCTACAAGGACTTAAAGGAACAATGCGTGACATTTCCCCTAAGGGACAGACACAGGAACGAAGAAGGACACATGCCGGCCAGCCTAAGTGTTCCGGAGCAGTAGCAAGCTACCAAGGCTCAGTGGAAGCACTAGGAGACATTTCTCTGTAAGATAGGCTACCAAAGGTAAACAACTAGGTGTCGGATCCCACACATAGCAATACACATTACACGTACGCATAACATGCAAGTATGTGCTGTACAACATGGCATCACAACATAACTCAACAACTTATATAGATAAGGCCCAGAAGAGCCATCATAGCATTTATTACAAACAGAGGTCACATGACCCAACATTCAGAGCATACAGGCAACGGAAGCATTACATGTCTGAGTACAGACATCTACAAACGAAAAAGACTAAGAAGTCTGACTATCTACAAGACCCTCCCAAGGGTACAAGATCGTAGCTGAGGTAACAAGCTAAACGTCGAAGTCCACGCGGAACCACTAGCGAGACTGAGGTCTCTCTGCAAAACATAAATTAAGCAAACGTGAGTACAAAGGTACTCAGCAAGACTTACATCAGAACTAGCTACATATGCATCGGTATCAACAAAGGGCGGTGGAGTTTGACTGCAGCAAGCCAGCTTTGACTCGGTGGCTATTCTGAACTACGACTGCAAGTAACTTTTTTTGAGGTGGCGCACACGAGTCCACATAATCACCAATCAATACACCACTATGGATCCGCTCCCGTCTCCCTACGAGAAGGCCATCCATAGCATTCACGCTTATCTTGCGTGTTTTAGAGTATCCACTTTCACTTGTCTATGAACTGTAATAGGTAACCCAGAAGTCCATTTCCGCGGACACGGCTATTCGAATAGATTATATTTAACCCTGCAGGGGTGTACTTCTTCACACACGCTCTCACCACTTACCGCCGCTTACACGACATGTACTCGGCAACCTTCAAGCGGAGGCCCGGCGAGGGTGTCGGCCACGACCTGACTAACCACACAAGTCTCTCGTCCAGGTTTATCGCCTATTTGGGTTCCATCCGTGGGGAGATCCGGCCGGGGTGTCGCTCACGGCCCCAAACGATGTGTACAGGGTTCCCGCATCACCAAACGGGCAATCGGTACACCGTGCCACGTACCTGCCGTGTCACAGCCCACCCCGAGGGTCAGCGCTGCGCACGACCTCCAGTAAACTACAAACACCAGAAACTAGTTGCAACTCCTGGACAGAGATCATGTTGATTAATAAGTCGAGAGGGTCCATTGGTTTCGGGCCCAATGCATGGTAGTAACTGGTCATGGATCAACCAACACAGAACTCAGTTCCTAAGGACGGCTGCAATGAGACAACCCACCATGTACTCCTACATGGCCTCTCATCGCTACCTTTACCAAATCGTGTTCACACACTTAGCTCACACACAGTAGGACATGTTCATCACATTCCAATTCATCCCCGATGAATCAGACCTGACACAACTCTAAGCAATAGCAGGCATAACCAAAAAGCATCAATGAGTTGGCACAACATGGCTCAAACAACTCCTACTCATACTAGTGGGTTTCAACTATTTACTGTGGCAATGACGGGTCATGCAGTGGAAAGGGGTTCAACTACCTCAGCAAGTAACAGTTGAAGCGTTGTTGTCCTAATGCAGTAAAAGAGAGCAAGAGCGAGAGAGTGGGATTGTATCGGAATGCTCAATGAGGTTTTGCTTGCCTGGCACTTCTGAAGATAACAATGAGTCTTTATCGGTGTCATCGAACTCATCGTCGGAACATGTCTACTGAAAGGGGACAAGCACCGGCAAACAAGAGAGAACACAATCAATGCAATGCAACAATATGATGCATGAACATGACATGGCAATATGCTGTTGATTGAGCTAATGCAACTAGCAACCATGTTAAATGAAGTTGGTTTGAACCAAAGGTTCAAATTCAAACTTCATATGTGATTATTTAAATGCCATTAAATTGATTTGACCTGATCAGCAGGTTTAACTTGTTCAAACATGCATGAAAATGCCATAAACAGATTCCTTGAATTTTTCTGATCAATTTTCATATATAAATTATTTTCATCTGAGCTACGGTTGATTTTATATGATTTTTACAAGTTTTAGCTATTTTCTGAAATAAATAAATCATTTAAGATTTATTTTAAAATCCAGAAACACTTTACTGCATCAGCATGACCACATGCTGACGTCAGCAGGTCAACAGGGCTGTTCGGGTCAAACCTGACCAGTGGGTCCCACTGGTCAGTCTCTCAGGGCTAACTAAACGTTTTAAAACTAAACTAGAGATTAACAGAGTCTGGGCCCCACGTGTCAGTGACACATCTAACTAACAAGGTTAGTTAGCCTTAAGTTAATACTAACTAAACTGTCAGTGGGCCCAGGGCCCACATGTCAGTGTCCAATCTAACTAACAGAGATTAAAAACACTAAACTAAACCTAAACCGTAATTAGTTAGGGACCTGGGTCCACCTGTCATTGAGAGAGGGGTCAAACCTCTGGACAGACGGGGTCAAATCTCACCGGTCAAAGCGGTCAACCCGCCGGCGTTTCGCCGCCGGCGAGGCTAGACGCGGCGGAGCGCGTCGGGTTTCACCTACAGGGGGTCTTTTGGCGCGCAGAGAGCAGCTATGGGAAGAGGACGGAGTGGCGCATCCAACGGTGGCGTTGGCGGAGGCTGGGGTGGCCGGAGTTATCGCCGGCGACGAGGTCCGCGGCGGCTGAAACTCTGGTGGCGTCGGGTTCATCGAAACGGTGCTCGGGAGGGGCTGCGGTTTGCGCCTACGGCCTCTACGAGTGCCCGCGAACTCGTTGGACTAGGTGGTGTGACCAAAAGGTCACCGGAGTGGTGCCGGCGACCAGCCCGAGCGGCGGCGAGCTTCGGCTCCAGTCGAAGCAGTGGCTACGGTGGTCAGGAAGCAAGGGGAGGAGGGGCAAACGACGGAGGAGCTCACGGTGGGTGCAGAGGCGCCGGCGTGGGCTCGGGGGAAGCTCGGAGCAGAGCAGGGCGTCGAGGAGGATCTCCGGCGGGCGGAGCTTCAAAACGAGGTCGGGGAAGACGCCCAGAGGCTCCCGAGCTCGCGTGCGTGGGCGTGCAGATTCACGGGTCCGTGGCGGAGCTCGTAGAGATGTCGAGGGGACGAGGGGGAGGCGGTGGCTGCGGCTACGACGGACGGCGGCGACGAGCTCCGCTCGGACGCGGGAGGGAGAGAGAGTAGAGGAGGGGGAAAGGCACCGAAGAGAGTGAGGGGGGGGTCCGGGGGGCTGCGTGGAGACGCCAGAGACGTCCAGGGCGAGGCGGCAAGCAGGAGGTGGCCGTCGGTGGCCGTGCGCGTGCTGGCGCGCCGCGGGCACACGCCCTCGTGCCTTCTGGCACGAGGTAGACGACAGAGGAGGCCACGTGGGCTGGGCCGCACAGTACCGGGCCGGCCAGCCTGGACAGGTAAGCCTTCTCCTTTTCTATTTATGTTTCTGTTTTCTAATATCTATTTCCTTTGTAACTTTGTGGCTTTTCTAAAAATGCTTAGGCACTTTCAAAACTCACCAAACTGCTCATGCCCACTGTTTAGCATATAACCAACATGGAACATTTCAGTTGGGATTATTTGAGCATTTAAAATAATATACAAAATTTAAATGCCCAAATGCAAATAAGATATGATTTAATTCAAAAATCCAGAATGGTCCTAGAAATATGAGCAACATTTTTGGCAGAGGTTTTTAATCAATCCAAAAATGATGAACTTTTCCAAAGAGCATTTTGGGTTCATTGAAAAAGATTTAAATTTAACCCTAGTTAAATTCATTTAGTGCTAGGGTTTGAGCATCCCCATTTCAGGTTTCTGAGAAATTGAAATATGATGCAACAGACAAAAGCTATCTTAGGGCAAGGTGAAACTGGGGATGTGACAGGAACGCTGATTTTTTATATAATTTTTCTGGATTTTTCCTGGCAGTTCTCGTAACGTGAAAACCTGAAATACAAAAACAGCCGAAAACAGAAACTGGCACTGGGGTGCACTGAGTTAATAGGTTAGTCCAAATATGATCGAAAGTGTATGGAAGTGTATGAATATCATAGCAATATCACCCAAAAGAGGCATGGAGCAAGCAGAAATTATAGATACGTTTTGGACGTATCAACATCCCCAAGCTTAATTCCTGCTCGTCCTCGAGTAAGTAAATGATAACAAGAATAATTTCTGTGGTGACATGCTATTAACCATATAGGACTTTTTCATAGTCATATGACAAAAGCTTACTGAGACAATGAATCTATAGTAATTAAGTTGCCTCATGAGAAAATCACAAAGGACTGAAAGTTTTACAATATGATACTGAAACATCAAATAGATTTGCAATGAACATGATGTGCAAATATGATAAAGTGATATCTAGCTTGCCCCCTTTAGTGAAGCAAAACATAAATGCAGGGGCACCTCCAAGGTTTAAGTGATGACTAGATACAATGATTTCAGAATAAACGATATCACAATCATGCATAAGACAATGCTACTTTGGGACAATGCACATTACACTCAGAATGACAATCATGCTCTCAGTACTTGGTGCTTTTAAAAGAAGGTGGAGACTCTCGAACCGTGGCTTTTGTTGGCAAGGTTGAAAACCCGTAGTCGGAAACAAAGACAAAATATGTACCAGAGCTATTGGCTTTAAAACAGAGGTAATAATTTATTTTAGATCATGCATGTTTCGTCAACGAATGCTAGCAGACAACTCAATCACTTTTCGAGATGGACAAGTTTCGAGGAACGGCTCCCGAATGAGGACGATCACATCCTCTTAATCTCCTTTGTTTATCACTGCCAAAGTTTTCTGATTTCTCATGAACAAAGCGTGAAGGAGGGTTTGTTTGTTATATTATCTTTTTGAGCCGGGCGCACTCAATGCCAGTTCCTTCTCGTATTATGGGTTTGCACATTATACATGCAATCCCGGGGTGAAGCTTGTCCAACTTAAAAAGGTCATGAATTAACCACTACTTCCTCATGAACTTACAACAGAGGCACAAAATAAGAATGATTTTTCTTTGAATAATTTTGAGATGGCACATGCAAGTCTCCGTTAGGAATGGCAGGTAAATACCATGTAGGAAAGGTATGGTGGACTCATATGACATAACTGGATTAAAGGATGTGGATGCACAAGCAGTCAGTCCGCTTAGTACAGGCAAAGTTTAGCAAAAGACTGGGAGCGACCAACTAAGAGAGCAATGACGGTCATAATCATGCAGAGCGACAAAGCAACATTGAATCAGGCATGGTAGTCATATCGCTACTCAGAAACAAAAGATCATCAAGGCTTGACAGACTTTCTTTACAGTCTTAAATATGCGTGAGCATACGCCAAGTCAATCAAAATAAATTCTCGAAGGAAGATATTACTAAACCATACCACATCATAGGCAAACAAATTATGTTGGTACTCCAATAACACATTGGGAACCCCCCAGTTATTTGAGAGTAACCATAAAAAAACATGAACTACTAAGCGCCATCATGCACGTAGCATCTTTATCATAGACATATCAACCAATGCAACGGAAGCAAACTCTCTTAATAAGGTGAGCATGGTAATTAAAGAGATTTCAAGCAACCAACTAAACAAAAAGCTCTTTGAAAAGATAAGCATGAAAGCTAAGAGCTGAACATGATAGTAGCTATTAAAAGACAAAGAACACACACAGCAAGGATAGACATGAAAATTCTATGTCATGTTCTAGGTAGAAGTGGAGCGTGTTTCTCTCCCACATAAAGAAAGCTGAGTTCCGACTCGTTATGAAAAACTAAAGAAAACTAAAAGCAAGACGCTCCAAGCATAGCACATAACACATGAAGTGATTAAAATATAGTGGAACGAAAGACGAACTGATAATGTTGATGGAGAAGGGGATGCACGGGGGCATCCCCAAGCTTAGACGCTTGAGTCTCCTTGAATATTTCTTGGGGGTGCATGGGGGCATCCCCAAGCTTGAGCGCTTGACACTCCTGAATCTTTTTATCATCTTCCCTCGCACACTTGAAAACTCCCTTCATACATAACCCATCATAATCTGATTAGCGAGGTTAGTACCCATAATAAAATAATTATACCTTGCTGGAAATAAAGATATTCTTGAAGGTCTACTGTTTCTCAAGATTGCCAAAAGGTTTTTGCAAAGAAAAAGCAAGCTCTAGGTTTGCAAAATGAAGGAAAAGCAAAACAGGACAGAATCTGTGAAAAACAGAACAGCAGGTAGTAATTGATTTGTTCGGGTCACTTCTGCAACTCTAATCAAAAAACTCAGAACAGACGCACGAAAGACAATTATATAGAGCACGCTGTCGAAAAAATTCAGACCAAAAAGATGATCTGGTGATTTTATACGAATTTTTCTATCCAAGGACAGAATCTGTTTCCTGGACAGCACCTCACAACTTTTAAACTTTCTAGCAATCAAAGGCTACACTTGGCACAAAATTGAAAAGTAAAGATACAATGATGATGCTACAGTAGTAACAACATCAAGACACAACAAAAGCAAAATAAATTTATTCATGTGGGCTGCCTCCCAAAAGCGCTTTGTTTTATGCCTTTAAGCTAGGCATAATGCATATAGATCAAGTTTTATCAAGAGTAAAAGAATAGCTAGCCCGTACAACGGACTCAAAAAGGTAACTTGATCTTCTTTCGAGGGAAGTGTTCCATCCCTTTCTTGAGAGGAAACTGAAATTTTATATTCCCCTCTTTCATGTCAATGATAGCACCAACGGTGCATAAAAAGGGACGTCCCAAAATAATTGGACAAGAAGGCTCACATTCAATATCCATAATAGTAAAATCAACGGGAACATAATTATCATTGACAACGATAAGAACATCGTCGATCCTCCCCAAAGGTTTCTTTATGGAAGAATCAACGAGACGAACACCAAAAGAACAAGAATCATAAGGTTTCAATTTAAGCATATCATATATTCTTTTGGGCATAACAGAGGTACTAGCTCCAACATCACATAATGCATAGCAAGAGAAGTCATTCAATTTCATTTTTGTCATAGGATCCCAACCATCTTCTAGCTTTCTAGGTATGGAGGCTTCTACTCTAAGTTCTCCTCCCTAGCTTTGATGAGAGCATTAGTGATATGCTCTGTGAAGGCAAGGTTAAGCGTGCTAGTGCGGGGGTCTCTAGACATCTTGTGAAGGAAATCAATAACTTCAGTAAGAGTGCAATTATCAAAATCAAGGTCACTAGCATCAAGTAAAGTGGTAGTGGTGTCCTTTAGGTTCACATGTTTGGTAGTTTCTATAGTCATAGCATCACCATTAATAGGTCCAATGGGACCAGGAGTACATTGGGTGCTAAGAGTTTGGATATCCTCAATAACTTGGATAGTAGCAACAGTGTGGTGGGTAGGAAGGCTCTTAATTCTATCCTCTTCCTCCCTTTCTCTAGCCCATCTTTCCTTAAGTTTAGCCATCATCCTAATATTTTCATTAATTTGCACTTGAGTAGCATTAATAGGAGTGACCTTCCTCTCCTCAAGAGGAGAAGTTTTAATTTTAAGCAATTATATCTCATTGGCTAAATGGTCTACCTTCAAAGAGAGATCATCTAGTTTATGTAGTTTTTCTTCTACACTCTTATTAAAGGCTTTTTGGGTAGTGATGAAATCTTTAAGCATAATCTCTAGTTCAGTATTGGAGTTCTTGGTGCTAGGATAAGCATTGTTGTTCCCATAAGAATTAGAGGGGAACGGTCTAGGATTGCTACCAAAATTACTCCTATAAGCATTGTTGTTAAAATTGTTTCTAGAGATAAAGTTCACATCTACTTGTTCTTGAGCAATCAAAGAATTTAAAGGAACATCACGAGGATCAACATAGGATTGCTTCGAAAGTAGAGACATGATCAAGTCAACTTTTTCATTAAGGGAGGAAATTTCCTCGACAGAGTTTACCTTCCTACCTGTTGGAGCGCGTTCGGTGTGCCATTGGGAATAGTTGGTCATCATCTCATCGAGAAGCTTCGTGGCAGCACCAAGTGTAGTTGACATAAAGGTTCCTCCCGCGGCCGAATCTAATAAGTTCCGCGAGGTAAACTTCAAGCCTGCATAAAAAGTTTAGATAAACATCCAAGTAGTCAAACCATGAGTAGGGCAGTTCTTGATAAGTGATTTCATACGTTCCCAAGCTTGGGCAACGTGTTCATTATCCAATTGTTTAAAATTCATTATGTTACTTCTCAGTTGGATAATTTTAGCAGGTGGATAGTATTTTCAAATAAAAGCATCTTTGCACTTGTCCCATGAATCTATGCTATTTCTAGGCAAAGACTGAAACCAAATTTTAGCTCCTCCTCTCAAGGAGAAAGGAAAAAGCTTAAGCTTAACAATATTACCATCTATTTCTTGGTACTTTTGCATATCACAAAGTTCAACAAAGTTGTTCAAGTGTAAAGCAGCATCATCTCCAGCACCGGAGAATTGATCTTTCATAACTAGATTCAGTAAAGCAGGTTTAATTTCATATGAAGGTGCTGAAGTGGCAGGTGTAGTGATAGGTGTGCTGATAAAGTCATCGTTGTTGTGACTAGTGAAGTCACCCAACTTGGTGTTCTCGGTTGAACCCATAGTAGCAAGCAAGCAAGATAACTATTTTTGTGATTTTCGATAAAAGATACTAAAGCAAAATTTGAAAGGTAAACTAACAAGACTAAAAGCAAAGGTAAAAGATAGCATGCAACTCCCCTATCTTGAAGAGTGGAGTCCCCGGCAACGGCGCCAGAAAAACTCTTGCTAGGCTTCTCGCCCCTCGTTGGTTACCCCAAGTGGAAGGTGTGAGATGTAGTGTTGCGGAAGTTTTTCCCTTGGCAAAGATACCAAGGATCGAATCCCCAGAGACTCCTAGGTTCAACAAGAAGGTGTCAACTGCTACGGCGCCAGATATTAGCAATCAACCTGGACCTGCACACAGATACAAATAACTTTGCTCCCAACGAGTACAGAGAGGTTGTCAATCCCTCCGGCCTTGTAGTTCACAAATGATTAAACGCAAGTGATAGTAGTGATAGATATAATTGCAATAGTAAATAAAAGCGAAAAGTAAATAGCGGATGTGATCAATGATGGTAATATGGACCGAAGTCTCATGATGTTCACTAGTGATGTCTCTCTCCCAAAAGACGATAAAACAGCTATGTGAGGTAAACGAATTACAGCTGGGCAATTGACAAGACCATGTGCGCAAACCAATGTTGATTACATTGCAAGAAAGGTTGAGGTTCAAAGTTGGGTGGTACGCCAAAGTTAGTAGACCGAAATCCATCAATATCTACTACTAATCATCCACCTTGAGATATCTATCCAGAACATCTCGCTGGTATTAAGTTGCGAGCCCCACCCATAGTGTAAACTCAATGCAACAGACAACTGCATTAAAAGAACTTTACGTAAAGTAAACAATCCTTGCACCCGCGAGCACAAGCACCGTTGTTTTCCCCCTTGTGGCAACAGCACATCCCCTAGACTCATGTTTCTGTCACTCAAACTAGTCATCGAGGGGCATGAACCCACAATCAAGCATAACGTTCCCTCTTGGAGTCACTACCTATTACTTGGCCAAAGCAATAAATAACAACGGAGAACATGCAAGAATTACTTACGAACATAAATATAAAAGAGGCAGATCAAATATATTACTCAAGCACAATCTGAACATAATCTCATAATCCATCGGATCCCAGCAAACTCATCATAGCAACAGCAGAAGGATTACATATGTGCCTCGATCATGTAGGGCAGCTCACGAGCGCTAATTAGTGAAGCACAAGAACGGGAGGAGAACATCACATAGCTACTGGTCATGGACTCATAGTCCATGGGAGACTACTCACAACTCATCCGGGAGGCGTCCATGGTGGTGGAGAGGCTCCCGGTGGTGATCCTCCCCTCCGGCAGGGTGCCGGGAAGAGTTCTCCTGGTTCTCCCGATCTTGGAAGCGGCGGCGGCGGCGGAACAGAGATGAGATCGCGAAAAGAGTTTCTTCCTCGAGGGTTTCGGGAGACGCTTTAAATATATGCCAAAGGGGGGCATCGGAGGAGCCTCGGGGGGCCCAGGCGCCTCCCCCCCCCCCCCCGGCGCGGCCCAGGGGGGCGCGCCGCTAGGGCGCCTGGAGCCCTGGTGCCCCTCCCCCCCGGCTGTCATTCGGGCGCACGGTAGTTTCTGGAACGCTGATTTTTTATATAATTTTTCTGGATTTTTCCTGGCAGTTCTCGTAACGTGAAAACCTGAAATACAAAAACAGCCGAAAACAGAAACTGGCACTGGGGTGCACTGAGTTAATAGGTTAGTCCAAATATTGTCAAAAGTGTATGGAAGTGTATGAATATCATAGCAATATCACCCAAAGGAGGCATGGAGCAAGTAGAAATTATAGATACGTTTTGGACGTATCAATGGGTACTTGGCATGTCTTGACTTATGCGTAGATCTCCCCGGCAACGGCGCCAGAAATCCTTATTGCTACCTCTCGATCATGCGTTGTTTTTCCCTTGAAGAGGAAAGAGTGATGCAGCAAAGTAGCGTAAGTATTTCCCTCAGTGTTTGAGAACCAAGGTATCAATCCAGTAGGAGAATACACGCAAGTCCCTCGTACTTGCACAAACAAATAAGAACCTTGCGACCAACGCGATAAAGGGGTTGTCAATCCCTTCTCGATCACTTGCAAAAGTGAGATCTGATAGAGATAATAGGATAAATATTTTTGGTATTTTTGTTGTATAGATTGAAAAGTAAAGATTGCAAAAAAATAAAGATAACTAGTTGATGGAAGATTAATATGATGTAAGATAGACCTGGGGGCCATAGGTTTCACTGGTGGCTTCTCTCAAGATAGCAGATTCTACGATGGGTGAACAAATTACTGTCGAGCCATTGATAAAAAAGCGCATAGTTATGAGAATATCTACGCATGATCATGTATATAGGCATCACGTCCGCGACAAGTAGACCGAAACGATTCTGCATCTACTACTATTACTCCACACATCGACCCCTATCCAGCATGCATCTAGAGTATTAAGATCATAAGAACAGAGTAACGCCTTAAGCAAGATGACATGATGTAGAGGGATAAACTCGTGCAATATGATATAAACCCCATCTTTTTATCCTCGATGGCAGCAATACAAGATGTGCATTGTTGCCCCTGCTGTCACTGGGAAAGGACACCGCAAGATTGAACCCAAACCTAAGCACTTCTCCCATAGCAAGAAAGATCTATCTAGTAGGCCAAACCAAACTGATAATTCGAAGAGACTTGCAAAGATATTTAAATCATGCATAAAAGAATTCAGAGAAGAATCAAATATTGTTCATAGATAATCTTGATCATAAACCCACAATTCATCGGATCTCGACAAACACACCGCAAAAAGAATTACATCGAATAGATCTCTAAGAAGATCGAGGAGAACTTTGTATTGAGATCCAAAGAGAAAGAAGAAGCCATCTAGCTAATAACTATGGACCCGAAGGTCCGTGGTAAACTACTCACAACTCATCCGAGAGGCTATGGTGTTGATGTAGAAGCCCTCCGTGATCGATTCCCCCTCCGGTGGAGCTCCGAAAAAGGCCCCAAGATGGGATCTCACGGGTACAGAAGGTTGCGGTGGTGGTATTAGGGTTTCTTCGTGCTCTTAGATGTTTTCAGGGTATATGAGTATATATAGGACGAAGAAGTATGTCGGTGGAGCTACGAGGGGCCCACGAGGGTGGGGGCGGGCCTACCCCCCTGGGCGCGCCCTCCTGCCTCATGGACACCTCGTGGCTTCCCTCGCGTGTACTCCAAGTCTTCTGGGTTGCGTTTGTTCCAAAAATGATCCTCGCGAAGGTTTCATTCCATTTGGACTCCGTTTGATATTCCTTTTCTTCGAAACACTGAAAGGCAAAAAAACAATTTGCACTGGGCCTTGGGTTAGTAGGTTAGTCCCAAAAATAATAGAAAAGTGCATAATAAAGCCCATTAAACATCCAAAACAGATAATATAATAGCATGGAACAATCAAATATTATAGATACGTTGGAGACGTATCAGGGTCCTGTTGATCGGGAGGGGTTTGGCGTACCGCAAAACGGATGAAACAGACTTCTCTTCGACCTCATACGATCGAAAAGGGGTCATGTTCATTGGGAGTGGTGTGGCGTACCGCAAAATGGGACTCCATAGGGTCATGTTCATCCACCGTCTACTGCCTCACTCCAGCCTCCACGAGCTACTGTTCATCCACCGTCGACTTTCTCCAGCCTCCACCAGCAACTATTCATCCATCGTCAAGTTCCTCTTGCCTCCACCAGCTACTTTTCATCCACGGAGTCCTGTTCATCAAGCCTCCACGGGGTCCTATTCAACCAGCCCTCCACGGGGTCCTGTTCATCCACCCCCACCTCATCGATCAGGGTCTTGTTCATCTAGCAGCAACGGCCTCTACTACCATGGGGTCCTGTTCATCCAACCCCAACCTGGAACTGTTCATCCAACCCCCCAAAACGGTCATTGTTCATCAAGAGGCTACAAGTTCGATCGGCTTTAGTTAGCAGCAGTAGCGAAGGAATTTCTTAGGTTCGGTTAACAGCCAACGGATCCATCGCTCGGGTTCAATAACGTAGCTAGTGCAATCGCTCGGGTTCAATAAGTGAACGCCTCACTCGGGTTTAGTAACGTAGCTAGCGCGTACATGTACGAGAGAAACGCGCAAACCTTCATGCATTGCTCGGCCCCGACCACCCACTGTAACTGGGAACTCACCGAAGTTTTCCTCGCCCTCGCTTCTACCATGATTTTTTCCGTCATGGCCGTCCCAAAGAATGTCATCCATCTGCGTCCCTGGCCCGCCCATGACGAAAAGCCCATTTTATGTCATGATTTTTGTCATAGAAGTAGGAGCCCACCACATCTATGATCATACCAGGTTTTGTCACAATTATTGTCATAGAAGTGTCATAAGCATGACAGGAAAAAAATCATTCACGGATGTGTCTTTTTTTTAGTGAAACAAGCACACACAATAATATTAACCCCACGCTATTGCTCCCCCGACAACGGTGCTAGAAAAAGGTCTTGATAACCCACAAGTATAGGGTATCATTTGTAGTCATTTTCGATAAGTAAGAGTGTCGAACCCAACGAGGAGCTAAAGGTAGGATTTATATTCCCTTCATGTTCTATCGACCACCGATACAACTCTACTCACACTTAATGTTCACTTTACCTAGAAAGAGTATAAAACTATTTTGTAGGTGTGATAGGATAGGTTTGCAAAAATAAAATTAGAGGTACTTAGGAAGAATAAAACTACGGATAATTTTCGAGATAATAAAATTTAGTTGATTAGTAGAAAGGTTTTTGTCACACAAGTTATTTGTCAATAGGCAATCAATGACTAGACCGGTAGTCATTATGACGATTTTATATGAGGGAGAGGCATGAGCTAACATACTTTCTCTACTTGGATTATATGCACTTATGATTAGAACTCTTACAAGCATCCGCAACTACTAAATATCATTAAGGTAAAACCCAACCATATCATTAAGTATCAAGTCCTCTTTACTCCCATGCACAACAACCCCCTTACTAGGGTGTAAGCTTCTATCACTCTAGTCACCCACCATAAGAGAATCATGAAAGTATTGAAACACCCTATAGCGGGGATCCCTCACGCTTGCGCGACATGGAGGGCACCATAGGACATCACCAAAATAAAATATAGAACTCAAACCAATCACGATCATCATTCAACCCATAGTACAAAACAAATCTACTCAAATATCATAGGATAGCCACATATCATTGGATAATAATATATAGTGTTGAGCATCATGTTTAAGTAGAGATTACAACGGGGAGAAGAGGTGTTACACCACTGCATAGAGGGGGAGAAAGTTGGTGTTGACGGTCGCAAGATTGTTGGTGTAGATCGCCACCACAATCCTTGCCCCCGCGACACTCCGGCGCCATCGGGAGAGAGAGTCCCCCTACTTCTTATTATTCCTTGGCCTCCCCCTAGATGTGAGGAGGATTCCCCCTGTGGTCCATGGCCTCCATGGTAGCGGAGATGCGAGAGCCCCTCCTAGATTGGATCTCTCGCTCTGTTTTGCGAACCCCGTTTTGTGGCCTTTCACCATTTCTTTAAATATCTGGAGATCCGTAACTCCGATTTGGCTGAAATTTTGATGGGATTTTTATCCATAAATTGTATTCCCTGCGGCAAAAGAAGGACATCAATCGCCTTACGAGGTGCCCACTACCCATCAGGGCGTGCCTGGGGCCCCCTGGCATGCCCTGGTGCATGGTGGCCCCCTCGAGCACCGTCTTGCGTGTAACACCCCAAGTGTAATACCTTCCTTATATGGCAATAAACATTTACCTTTTGGTCCTTGTCCTTTTCCCTTGGGGGTTTCTTTCCATTTATGCCATTGTCTTCATATTGCATTGTCATGTTTTTCATTATTGCATTATCATGCAAATTGCTTCATTACCATCATTGCATCATGACCTCATCATATTGCCTTCAACCTTGTCATGAGGCATTCCCACTATCACCATGTGCATTGTGGGTTTAGTGTTGCTTTGATACATGTGTGGTCTATGTCTGATCATCTTGAAGTTTCACCACTTCCCCCTTCTCTCTTCCTTCTAGTTTTGCAAAGTGCCTTTTTGCCTCCTCCTTTAATGTTCATCTCCTCCCATAAAATCTTGCTCTATGTCCTAAACACCTATGCCAAACCTCAACCTATTTTAAATTGTTTTGGTCAGGTTCAAAAATGACAGAAGTTTGAATCATATTCAAACTTCTTTTATTTTTCTACCTCTAAAAATGTCCAACTCATTTTTATAAAATAGGGCATAATTCCAAGAGTTAGGGGATATTTTTACTTCTCCCTAAATCCTCTCCTAGGTGCATGTGTATTTCATTTTGTTTTTCTGCTTAAGGAAAAAAAACAGCAATAGTTCAGCCCAGCAGCCAGGCGCGCCTTTGGGTCTCTTCCTCCTGGGCCGAAGCCACTCGCCTGGGCCCAGCCAACCCCCCCTGCGCAGCCCCTCACTCTCTCGCATGCGATTCCACGCTGGACACCGCCCGGGCCCGCCTGGCAGCCTCACCTTTTTTCCCTGTCTTCCTCCTCGCGCTTCTTTTCCTCCTCACGGTAAAAGCTCCAGTGCCAGGAGCACATGGCCACCTGGACGCCATGGCCTCGTGTTCCCTCTCTATAAAACTAGAGTTGCGGCTCCCCTAGGGTTTCCCTTCTCCCTCTCCTCTGCCGCCGCCACCAGCCAGGAGGGCATTTCCTTCCCCTCATTTCCCTTTCCTCCCTACAGCCGCCATGGTGGCCCGAGCATGAGCTCGCCTCCGGTGTAGGAGCTCCTTCGGCTTCCTCCTCGACATCCTCTAGCCCCGCAACACTGCCCCGGATCCGTTCAGACGCAAAGCCGAGCCCAAGGACTTCTTCCACGACGTCCCCTTCTTCAACTTCTTCACGGACATCAAGTTCGCGAGACTTCCTCACCTTGTCGCAATCGTGCTGCTGCATCCCCGGCCCCGAATTCATGTCATAGGTATACTAGGTATACCCAGCCTCCTCCCTGCTCCTTCCCGTCGTCCTTAGTGCACCAGAGACGTTGCTAGTGTCGATCCTTCGTCGCGCTCCCCATACTCTGGCAGATCTCTGATTTTTTTCAGAGAGAACCTGCAGCCGCGCACACACGCCCCAGGACACCTGCAGCCCGGACGCCCCGCGTCACTTGCAGCCGTGCACGCACGCCCGCAGCTCGTCTCGCTTCTCATTGTGCCTCACTGCGCCTCGTTGAACCCGATTGCCATGGCCCGAGCCGAGCGTATGCTCGAACTCGAGCGCCCCTCTCCCCGCGCCTGCACCCAGCACCCCCACGCACTCAATACCCTATTCCGCACGCCCGCCGCAACCTTTCAAGCCCCGCAATCATCGTGCTGCTCGCCGTCATTGTCGTAGCAGTCGTCGTCTTCTCTGATGGAGGCAGAGGAGCTCGACCCTGCTTTAGTCTTATTAGTTCATGCCCTTCTTCTATCAGCAAACGCATCGTAGCGCACTGGTCAGCGCCCACGCATGCCACCCGAGAGATCCTAGGTTCGAATCCAGCACCCTCTCTTTTCCGTTTTTAGTTTATTTCTCTTTCGCAGGCACAGAGCTGTTTATCTAGAATACTGCCTCCATTCTATTAGCCGCCTGTAGCCTAGCGTAGTGGTTCAACCTCTTCCCCCCTAACCTGCAGACCCAGGTTCGAATTCCACCCAGGGCAAGTGGTTATAAGCCCTAGTTTTTGCACCTTGGCCCTATGACATCAGGGTCCCATGTGTCATCCTCACTGAGCACTCACCCAGCTCCACACCCAATTTTCTGCCACTTCAGCACCCCCTGGGCCCACTAGTCATTGGCTGTGGCTAGTCCAGGCCGGGTCAGAGTTGTTTTTCTTTCTTTTCTGTTTGAATATATTTTCAGCTTTTGTTTGCATTTTTTTTTGAAATACTCATATCTTTTGTTATATGCATCTGTTCAAAATACTTTATATATGAAAGCTGCTTAGTTTTTAGTGTAGATTATTTATATGCAGTTTGTTACCGTGTTAAAACCATTTAAATTGTTGTTTGAATTATTTTGAGTTTAAAATATGCTCAAACTTGTTAAATTCATAACTAATTAACCACAACTCCAAATTTGACAAACTTTATATGTATTTGGGGTGGAAAAATGTATAGATTAAGATGGTGCTGTTGTTTTGCATGTTTAACAACTCTAAAACATGGTTGCTACAGTTCTATCCTATATGTGTTCTTATGTACATGGGAGTTTCCGGAAATTGTTGTTTGTTCTTTTCGGCCCATTTAAAATGCTAGCATGTTATTGTTGGTCCTAGTTGCACCCCTTGCCATGTTATACAACTTGTAAAACTTGTTGGGTGCTTGGTTAATTTAACTACATAACCACTTGTGTCTATGTTTGTTCTTGTTTCCTTTTGCATGTGTCCCCTACATGTGTTGTGATCTTGCTTATTGACATGCCACATGTGCACCCATCTTGTTCCTTTGAGACGCATCATATCCTACCCATATTCATATGCATCATATCTTGCATCATGTGTTTGAGCATTGCATGATGATTGATTGTTGCTCTGGTGTTTGTATTGTTGTGTTGGTTAGAGCCCCGTGACGATTCGGAGTTCGAGGTTCCTATCGAGACTGAGTTTGAGGAGCATGGTTACGATCCCTCCCTGGACTTAACAGGCAAGATGACCATTCCCCGATATCACCTCTATCTTTGCCTATGCTAGTTGTCTCGCTCTTTAGATATGCCTTGATGCCTATTCCTGTTTGTCAGCCTCCTATTGTTGCCACGAAACACTCTAACTGCCTTCCTAGGAAACCGTTGATTGGCTAAGTACGCTTTTGCTCAGCCCCTCTTATAGCATTGTTAGATGCAGGTGAAGTTTGAAGATTGCTCCACGTTCGGACTTGTTCTTTTGGGATAACACAATATATATCGTGTTAAAATAATGCACCTATATATATTGGTAATGGGTGGAAAGCTTGGCCTTCTGCTTGGTGTTTTGTTCAACCCATGCCACCTTAGGACCCGATAAACCGGTGTTATGTTCCTTGATTTTGCGTTCCTAACACGGTTGGGGTTTATGGGCCCCCCCTTGATAATTCACACTGCTTAAAGCTTTTCCAGCAAGGCCCAACATTGGTTTTACATTTGCCTAACAACTCAAACTTGCATAGGGCGTTGCAAACCCGAGTTCTTAATTCACAACCCGGGCCAGTGCTCCTCGTGAGTGTTGGTCCAAACTGGGGGTTCTGCGGGGCCGCCTTGGGGAAACCCGAGGTATCTGGTATTACCTGTAGGATCGCCCATCCGGTCGTGGCCTGAGACGAGATACGCGCGGCTACTATCAGGGTGTCGGCACGCCGGGAGGCCTTGCTGGATTAGTTTTACCTTTGTCGAAATATCTTGAGCATGGGATTCCGAGAATACTCGGGTCTTCCCACTTTGGAGTTGTGACTCTGCATATCGTGAGCTTGTGATGGGCTAAGTTGGGACACCCCTGCAGGGTTTGATCTTTCGAAAGTCGTGCCCGCGGTTATGTGGCAGATGGGAATTTGTTAATATCCGGTTGTAGATAACTTGTCACCATATTCATAAGAATACACTACCTGCGTGAGTAACCGTGATGGTCTCTTTCCGAAGGGCTTCGGGAAGTGAACACGGTGGGGTTATGTTTGACCGTGAGTAGCTAGGATCACTTCTTGATCAAATTGGCGATTGTTGGCACTTGTTCTCATTTTGCTCTAAACTCGTAAGCTAGTTGCTTAGTGCTTGCCGCAAGCACTTTAATAACCTTTCCACACCTAAGGCTTTGGTAGTTTTGATACCCGGGAACGGGATTGCTGAGTCCTTGTGGCTCACAGATTACAACACACACCAGATGCAGGTACCGCTGAGAACAATGCAGAACATGGATCAGAACTTCAGTGGGAGTTCGATGAAGAGCATGGTCGATACTATGTTTCGTATCCCAGCGATCAGTAGTGGTTCCTACTAGGAGTGTTCCGGGCTTGTGTTTATGGTATCTTTCTTGTTTGGATTTCGTCCGTAGTCGGACCTAGGTTATTTGGATGAATGTATGTTATTGTATTCATTGTGTGACGTGGTGAGTGTAAGCCAACTATCTTTTACACTTTCATCCTTGAACTTTTACATGAGATGTGCAAAGATACCATACTTGAGATCATTCCAGAATGCGCTTATGTCTCTAAGTCGTGCCTCGACACGTAGGAGACATAGTCACATCCTGGGCATTACATTGCATTGATTCTTCCTTAAAAAATTCACATATGTTCCAAAATAAATCTCCAAAAAATTATCATGTTTGGACTTCGTCTGATATGGATATTCTGCGAAACAAAAAAAATGAAACAAACAGGAACTAGCACTGGGCATTGATCAATATGTTAGTCCCAAAAATAATATAAAATTTTGCCAAAAGTGTATGAAAATTGTATAATATTGGCATGGAACAATAAAAAAGTATAGATACGACGAAGACGTATCGATACACTGGGCATCAAAGTTGGCCACCAGTGCAAATAAATGCCGCAGCAAAACAAGTCCAGAACATAAACCACTTCAAAAGAGCTCAAGAAACGATATCCTATGTATCCACCATGCCGGCAAGAAGCTTAGCAAGCTTATTAGCTTTCTGTTGTTTGGCGCTGAAATCCTCCAACTCTTGTTGTTCCACCAAAAAGTATTCATCTGATTTCTGCATGGATTTCCTCAGTCCTCCGGCTTCTTGTCGCAGCACAACTGATCGGTGTCTTTCAGCTTGTAGTTGAGACTCAAGAAGCTGAACTGATTGAGGCAGCGAGTTCGAAGAGCTTGTGCCAGCGGTAGTGGCCAGTAACTCGAACACTACATTTTTTCGAGAGTACGCCAATGGCATACCATATTTTTTTATGGAAGAGAGCAAAATAACAAGAATCCGTTGGTCAATGCGAACATCAACCGCCGGGACTCCCACACTATCCATTACACACTGATCAATGTCTCACAAATCTATCTAATCCTCCTAATCCCACACCCGCTTGACTCCAATCGAGAATTTCCTCTAAGATCCAGCTAACTAGTTCCCGTGGTCCTTCGCACGGTTGAACACTCTCGCATTCCTCTGCTTCCATAGGGACCAAGCCACTCCGATGACAAGAGAATTGAACCCTCTACTATCCTTCCCCTGATATCCTGTTCTTGTAGTGCACCACCAAGCCTCCCAAGTGTCATGTGTGTCCGGTGCATGATTGTTCAGTTCTAGTGTGTCCAAGCAAGTGTGCCACACTTCCCTCGCGTAGACGCATTGCATCAAGATGTGCTCTATGTTATCCTCCTCATGCGAGCATAGGAAGCACTCCGAAGTCTCATCATGTAAGCCGTGCCATGCACATCTGTCAGAGGTCCACAACCGATGATGTCCGGCCAACCAAGCAAATATCTTACATTTTAGAGGTGCTCAACTCCTCCAAATTCCCTCAGCCAACGGGGCACGAATCCCTCCTTGGCAAAGTTGCTTATAGGTGGATTTTTTAGTGTATTCTCTTGACTTGTCATGAGGCCAGGTGAACTTGTCATTTGCCAGCTCATCTATTTGCACAGTGGTAATTGCGTGCCTGAGATGCACAATTTGCAGCAGGGCACCCATAGAGATTTTCGGTGGCATATCATGAATCCGCCTTTCATGGATCATGGCATGCTCTATCGTTCGTGTGGTCCTCGTTTTAGTGTCAACAGCACTAGCCAGTGTAGGGGCAATGTCTTGTACTGCAAAACCATGGATCCATCTATCTCTCCAAAATAGAGTCTGTCCCCCTTGCCAACTTCGATCTTGACCAAGTTGTCAAACACCATCCTCGCATCCTCATCCACCAAGAACTGGAGTCCTTGCCATGGTCTCTGGTCATCCGTGCGCCTCGACCACTCCCAACGCACCCTCGGGGCAAGGGCTTGCATGCCCAAGTTCTTCACTCCAAGCCCGCCAAATGTCAGAGGTTTGCATATAGCATTCCAAGCCACAAGGCACTGGCCTCCATGAGCTCGATATTTGCGAGCCCAGCAAAATGCGCGCATCCAACTGTCCATATCCTCGAGCACCCATATTGGCGGCTTCATCACGAGAAGTTGGTGTACTGGTCTTGCTGCAATGACAGCTTTTACCTGGATGAGCCGTCCTGGCCGCTGCATGAGCCCTCTCTGCCATGCAGGTATAAAGTGCCTAACTTGATCAAGAAGGGGTTGCCAATGGGCTTTGGTCAGCTTTTTGATAGCTAGCTGGAGCCCGAGGTATCGACAGGGGAACTCTCTTATGGGGCATTGGAGAAGGTTCTCCACTCGGGCTCTATCTTCTGCATCTTTGGTGATTAGTATGGCGGAGGATTTGCTGGAATTTACTCTTAGACCGGATGCTTCTCCAAAGATTTCCAAAGCACTCCTGACAAACTCTAAATCTTGCATCGATGGTCTCACAAAGAATGCCACATCATCAGCATAGATTGATAATCTTTGCATGGCCGATATTCCGGTGTAGTTGCTTAGAACCCCCACTTGAAGAGCTTTAGCAATGATCGCTGTGAGCGCCTCCATCGCAATGACGAACAACAAAGGTGAAACCAGATCACCCTGCCGCAGCCCTTTGGCATGCCAAATCCTTCTCCCAGGTGATCCATTCACCAGCACCTTCGTGCTCGTGGTCTGCAACAGGGTTGCGATCCAGTTCAAACAAGTGCTTCGAAGCCCCTTCGCTCTGAGTACTTCGAACAAGAACGGACAAGAGAGCGAGTCAAAAGCACGTGTGATATCGAGCTTCAGGAACACGCTCGTACTCTTTCTAGCGTGTATTTTCATTGCCACTTGTCTCACAAGCAAATAGTTATCGTGCAGATTCCACCCTTTGATGAATGTCGATTGGTTGGCTCTGACCAAATCGGGCATGTGCCCTGGCACTCTGTTGGCTAACGGCTTTGCAAACAACTTGGAGAAGCTATGAGGCAAGCTTATCGGCCTATAATCTCCCACTTTGATGGTGTCTGGCTTCTTAGGAATTAGCACGATGAGCGCTCTGTTAAGCTTGGCGAATCCGTGATGATCACCCAGATCAAGCTTCGAGAGTGCAGCCATGATGTCTTCAAAGCTGGACTTTGGGGTTGTCTCACTGTCTTCAAGATATTTTTTATCAGTTTTCTTGGAGACCAACAAGGATGTCTCACTATCTTGAACATTATCTGCATTACTTCTTTTACCATTGCATAATGGGGTACTCTTCTCAAATATTCCATCGGCATTCTAAAAGAGAAACAAGCAGAAACATCATTGATTTAGCATTTTGTGTATGAAACTCATTTTGGTAAACCAATTCACTAGTAAGGTGGACAGGATAACAACATGAAACAAACATATATATATGTTGTATGATCACTATATTGTCTACATCATTCTAGTTTATGTTACCAAATCAAGATTGATCCACGGTTCAAATCATATCCGTTTAATACATAGCATCATAGACATAATATAAGTGTGGGAAACTACACAACACTAGCAACACTTGTAATGTGCATGACATGAGAACATAATTTTTTATAGAATTGAAACTGAAATCAACATAGAGCAAGTTACAATAGCAAATCAGTTAAATAAACAGGTTTAAAACATACTTGTTGCGCCATTGGAGTTTCAATTGGATCCTTCGAATTTGAAATTTGTTTGTATGAGTAAATATAGTGATGCAAGAGCAAAGGAGTATGCACCCTAGCTACGGAATCTGACCTGAGAACATCCTTCTTCTACTTTAAGCATTGAGTTGGCGTTCGCAGTGGTGGTCCTCGTGCTTTGGGCACTGCGGTTGCCTTACTAACTGCTCTTGTTTGGGTGCTCTGCGGTGGAGGTGGTGATGTGTCAACTAGAACTCGGTTACTATCTGTTGGGGTTTGGGTTAGATGGGGTCTAGTTGGTTCTCTGTCCAACAGGGTAGGGGTACAATATGCGAGAGTCTAGGTTATGTGTGTAGAGCTAGTTCTTGGGAAAGTACAACCGTGGTTCTATCTGCATCGATGGGTAGCACTGTCTTTTTTGAAGACCGTGTTTTTACTCCCTTAGATACTTTCATCACCCCTCCAATTCAAATGGCTGATAAACAGGAAAAAGTAAATGAATGTACAGACATTGTATGATGGACAGGTGCAATGGATAGTTGGGAATATAAGAGGGCATGAAATAATTGACATATACGTTGTCTAACCAAACAGGATAGCATAACACAATTTGGCATAAAAGGATTGCATGACACAATTTCACATATATTATGGCTAACTAAACAAGATAGAATGACACAATTCAAAATATGATGACTATGTAAATAGGATGACATGATATAACTATATGATGTCTTCATTAAATTGGTTGGCATGTGATACGTCCATTTTGCATCATGCTTTTATATTGATATTTATTGCATTATGGGCTGTTATTACACATTATGTCACAATACTTATGCCTTTTCTCTCCTATTTTACAAGGTTTACATGAAGAGGGAGAATGCCGGCAGCTGGAATTCTGGCCTGGAAAAGGAGCAAACATTGGAGACCTATTCTGCACAACTTAAAAAGCCCTGAAACTCCATGAAAGTCAGTTTTGGAAAATATAAAAAATATCTGGCGAAAGAAATACAGGAGGGGGCCCACCCGCCGTCCACGAGGGTGAGGGGCGCGCCCTACCCCCTGGGCACGCCCCTTGTCTCGTGGGCCACCTGACAGCCCCCCGATACCCATCTTCTACTATATTAGGTGTTTTGACCTGGAAAAAATCATAAGGAGGCTTTCGGGATGAAGTGTCGCCGTCTCGAGGCGGGACCTTGGCGGAACCAATCTAGGGATCCGGCGGAGCTGTTCTGCCGGGGATACTTCCCTCCAAGAGGGGAAAATCGTCACCGTCGTCATCACTAATAACTCTCCCATCTTGTGAGGGTTATATTCATCAACATCTTCACTAGAACCATGTCCTCTCAAACCCTAGTTCATCTCTTGTATCCAATCTTTGTATCAAAACCTCAGATTGGTACATGTGGGTTGCTAGTAGTGTTGATTACTCCTTGTAGTTGATGCTAGTTGGTTTACTTGGTGGAAGATCATATGTTCAGATCCATTATGCATATTAATACCCCTGTGATTATGAACATGAATATGCTTTGTGAGTAGTTACGTTTGTTCCTGGGGACATGGAAGAAGTCTTGCTATAAGTAGTCATGTGAATTTGGTATTTGTTTGACATTTTGATGAGATGTATGTTGTCTTTCCTCTAGTGGTGTCATGTGAACGTCGACTACATGACACTTTACCATTGTTCGGGCCTAGAGGAAGCCATTGGGAAGTAATAAGTAGATTATGGTTGCTAGAGTGACAGAAGCTTAAACCCTAGTTTATGCGTTGCTTCGTAAGGGGCTGGTTTGGATCCATATGTTTCATGCTATGGTTAGGTTTACCTTAATACTTGTTTTGTAGTTGCGGATGCTTGCAATAGAGGTTAATCATAAGTGGGATGCTTGTCCAAGTAAGGACAGCACCCAAGCAGCGGTCCACCCACATACCAAATTATCAAAGTAACGAACGTGAATCATATGAGCGTGATGAAAACTAGATTGACGATAATTCCCATGTGTCCTCGGGAGCGCTTTCCTTCATATAAGAGTTTGTCCAGGCTTGTCCTTTTCTACAAAAAGGATTGGGCCATATTGCTTCACCTTATTTGCTTTTACTACTTGTTACTTGTTACCAATTACCTTATCACAAAACTATCTGTTACCGATAATTTCAGTGCTTGCAGAGAATACCTTACTGAAAACTGCCTATCATTTCCTTCTGCTCCTCATTGGGTTCGACACTCTTACTTATCGAAAGGACTACGATAGATCCCCTACACTTGTGGGTCATCAAGACTCTTTTCTGGTGTTGTTGTCGGGGAGTGAAGCGCCTTTGGTAAGTGGAATTTGGTAAGGAAAAATTTATATAGTGTGCTAAAATTTACTGTCACTTGTTACTATGGAACATAATCCTTTGAGGGGCTTGTTCGGGGTGTATTCACCCCGACCAGTAGAGAAAAGAGTTGCTCCTCAACCTACTGAACCAACGGAAAATGTTTACTTTGAAATTCCTTCGGGTATGATAGAGAAACTGCTCACTAATCCTTTCACAGGAGATGGAACATTGCATCCCGATTTGCACCTAATCTATGTGGATGAAGTTTGTGGATTATTTAAGATTGCAGGTATGCCAGAGGATGTGATTAAGAAGAAGGTCTTCCCTTTATGTTTGAAGGGAGAGGCATTTACATGGTTTAGGCTATGCGATGATATTGAATCATGGAACTTCAACCGATTGAAGTTGGAATTTCATCAGAAGTTCTATCCCATGCATCAGGCTCATCGTAATCGTAATTATATATATAATTTTTGGCCTCGTGAAGGAGAAAGTATCGCTCAAGCTTGGGGGAGGCTTAAGTCAATGTTATATTCATGCCCCAATCATGAGCTCTCAAGAGAAATGATTTTTCAAAAAGTTTATGCTCGGCTTTCTCTCAATAATCACTCCATGCTCGATACTTCTTTTACTGGTTCTTTTATGATGAAGACTATTGAATTCAAATGGGATTTATTGGAAAGATATAAACGCAACTCTGAAGATTGGGATCTCGACGAAGGTAAGGAGTCAAGTATAACACCTATGTTTGATTGTGTTAAATCTTTTATGGATATCGATGTTTTCCATGAATTTAGCACTAAATATGGACTAGACTCTGAGATAGTAGCTTCTTTCTGTGAATCTTTTGCTACTCATGTTGATCTACCTAAGGAAAAGTGGTTTAAATACCATTCTCCTATTGAAGTAACAATAGTTGAACCTGTTAGAGTTGAAGAAAAGACTATCACTTATAATGTTGATCTTATCATTCCTACTGCTTACATTGAGAAACCACCCTTCCCTGTTAGGATAAAGGATCATGCCAAAGCTTCAACTGTGGTTCGTAAGAGTAGTACTAGAACACCTACAACCTCTGAGCAAATTAAAGTTAAGCCTAGTATTGCTATGGTTAAGGATCTCTTGGTCGATGATATTGATGGGCATGTTATTTACCTCTGTGATGAAGCTGCTAGAATTGCTAGACCCGATACTAAGAATAAACATAGACCTGTTGTAGGCATGCCTGTTATTTCAGTTAAAATAGGAGATAATTTCTATCATGGCTTATGTGACATGGGTGCTAGTGCTAGTGCAATGCCTCATTCCCTATATGAAGAAATTATGCACGATATTGCACCTGCTGAGCTAGAAGGTATTGATGTTACTATTAAGCTTGCCAATAGAGATACTATTTCACCAGTTGGGATTGTTAGAGATGTTGAAGTCTTATGTGGGAAAGTTGAATACCCTGCTGATTTTCTTGTTCTTGGTTCCCCACAAGATGATTTTTGCCCCATTATCTTCGGTAGACCCTTCTTGAATATTGTTAATGCTAACATAGACTGCGAAAAGGACATTGTTACTGTTGGTTTGGGAGATATGTCTTGTGACTTTAACTTTGCTAAATTTCGTAGACAACCCCATGATAAAGCATTGCCTAGTAAAGATAAAATTATTGGTCTAGCTTCTATTTTCGTGCCTCCTAACGATCCTTTAGAACAATATCTGCTAGACCATGAAAATGATATGTATATCAATGAAAGAAGGGAAATAGATGAAATATTCTTTAAACAAGGACCCTTACTGAAACATAATTTGCCTGTTGAAATTCTAGGGGATCCTCCTCCACCCAAGGGTGATCTCGTGTTTGAACTCAAACCATTACCAGATAGTCTTAAGTATGCTTATCTCGAGGAAAAGAAGATATATCATGTTATTATTAGTGCTAACCTTTCAGAGAAGGAAGAAGAGAAATTATTGAAAACTCTGAAGAAGCACCGTGCTTCCATTGGATATACTCTTGATGATCTTAAGGGCATTAGTCCCACTCTATGCCAACACAAACTAAAATTGGAGAAGGACGCTAAACCGGTTGTTGATCATCAGCGGCGGTTAAATCCTAAGATGAAAGAAGTGGTAAGGAAGGAAATACTAAAGCTTCTAGAGGCATGTATAATTTATCCAGTTGCTGATAGTCAGTGGGTAAGTCATGTCCATTGTGTCCCTAAGAAGGGATGTATTAATGTTGTTCCTAATGATAAAGATGAATTGACCCCGCAAAGAATTGTTACAGGTTATAGGATGGTACTTGATTTCCGCAAATTAAATAAAGCTACTAAGAAAGATCATTACCATCTACCTTGTATTGATCAAATGCTAGAAAGGTTATCCAAACATACACATTTTTGCTTTTTAGATGGCTATTCTAGTTTCTCTCAAATACCTGTGTCAAAAGAGGATCGAGAAAAGACCACTTTTACTTGTCCCTTCGGCACATTTGCTTATAGACGTATGCCTTTTGGTTTATGTAATGCACCTTCTACCTTTCAAAGATGCATGATGGCTATATTCTCTGATTTCTGTGAAAAGATTGTTGAGGTTTTCATGGATGATTTTTCTGTTTATGGAACTTCTTTTTAGAGTTTTGCAGAGATGTGAAGAAACTAATCTTGTCTTGAATTGGGAAAAGTGCCACTTTATGGTTAATGAAGGTATTGTCTTGGGGCATAAAATTTCCGAAAGAGGTATTGAAGTTGATAAAGCTAAGGTTGATGCTATTGAAAAGATGTTGTGTCCCAAGGACATTAAAGGTATAAGAAGTTTCCTTTGTCTTGCCGGTTTTTATAGGAGGTTCATTAAGGACTTCTCCAAAATCTCTAGGCCTCTGACTAATCTCTTACACAAAGATGTTCCTTTTGTCTTTGATGATGATTGTGTAGAAGCATTTGAAATACTTAAGAAAGCATTGGTCTCTGCACCTATCGTCCAACCTCCTGACTGAAATTTACCCTTTGAAATTATGTGTGATGCTAGTGATTATGCTGTAGGTGTTGTTCTAGGACAAAGAGTTGATAAGAAATTGAATGTTATCCAATATGCTAGTAAAACTCTAGACAGTGCCCAGAGAAATTATGCTACTACTGAGAAAGAATTTTTAGCAATTGTATTTGCTTGTGACAAGTTCAGGCCTTATATTGTTGATTCTAAAGTAACTGTTCATAGTGATCATGCTGCTATTAAATATCTTATGGAAAAGAAATATGCTAAACCTAGACTTATTAGATGAGTTCTCCTGCTACAAGAATTTGATTTGCATATTACTGATAGAAAGGGAGCTGAGAACCCCGTTGCAGACAACTTGTCTAGGTTAGAGAATATTCTTGATGACCCGCTACCTATTGATGATAGCTTCCCTGGTGAACAATTAGCTGTCATAAATGCTTCTTGTACTGATCCATGGTATGCTGATTATGCTAATTACATTGTTGCTAAATTTATACCACCTAGTTTCACATACCAGCAAAAGAAAATTTTATTCTATGATTTAAGACATTACTTCTGGGATGACCCACACCTTTATAAAGAAGGGGTAGATGGTATTATTAGACGTTGTGTACCTGAGCATGAACAGGAACAGATCCTGCGCAAGTGTCACTCCGAGGCTTATGGAGGACACCATGCTGGAGATAGAACTGCACATAAGGTACTGCAATCTGGCTTTTATTGGCCTACTCTCTTCAAGGATGCCCGTAAGTTTGTCTTGTCTTGTGATGAATGTCAAAGAATTGGTAATATTAGCAGACGTCAAGAAATGCCTATGAATTATTCACTTGTTATTGAACCATTTGATGTTTGGGGCTTTGATTATATGGGACCATTTCCTTCCTCTAATGGGTATACACATATTTTAGTTGTTGTTTATTACGTTACTAAGTGGGTAGAAGCTATTCCAACTAGTAGTGTTGATCGCAACACTTCTATTAAGATGCTTAGAGAAGTTATTTTTCCGAGGTTTGGAGTCCCTAGATACTTAATGACTGATGGTGGTTCACACTTTATTCATGGTGCTTTCCGAAAGATGCTTGCTAAGTATGATGTCAATCATAGAATTGCATCCCCTTACCACCCACAGTCTAGTGTTCAAGTAGAACTAAGTAACAGGGAGCTGACATTAATTTTGCAAAATATTGTTAATAGATCTAGAAAGAATTGGTCCAAGAAACTTGATGATGCATTATGGGCCTATAGAACTACATATAAAAATCCTATGGGTATGTCTCCGTATAAAATGGTCTATGGAAAAGCATGTCACTTACCTCTCAAACTAGAACATAAGGCATATTGGGCTATTAAAGAGCTCAATTATGATTTCAAACTTGACGGTGAGAAGAGGTTATTTGAAATTAGCTCGCTTGATGAATGGAGAACACAGGCCTACGAAAATGCCAAACTGTTTAAAGAAAAAGTTAAGAGATGGCATGACAAAAGGATACAAAAGCGGGAGTTTAACATAGGTGATTATGACTTGCTATACAACTCTCGTTTAAGATTTTTTGCAGGAAAACTTCTCTCTAAATGGGAAGGTCCTTACGTTATCGAGGAGGTCTATCGTTCCGGTGCCATAAAAATCAACAACTTCGAAGGCACAAATCCGAAGGTGGTGAACGATCAAAGAATCAAACATTATATCTGAGGTAATCCTATAAACGTTGAAACCAATGTTATTGAAACTGTAACCCCGGAGGAGTACATAAGGGACACTTTCGAGAACGATTCAGACTTCGAAAATGAAGAGGTATGTGGTACGGTAAGTAAACCGACTCCAAAACAGTTCTAATGGCATTTTTTTCTCTATTTTGGAATATTTAGAAAAATAGAAAAATAAGAAGCAGTCCGGAAAGGACATGCGGCGTCCATGAGGATGGAGGGCGCGCCCTACCCCCTGGGCGTGCCCCCTACCTCCTGGGCACCTCGTGTGCCTCTCGGACTCCGTTTTCTTGCACGTTACTTCTTTTGGTCGGTAAAAAAAATCATTATATAATCTCCCGAAGGTTTTGACCACCATATCACGCCAAAACCCTCTGCTTTTGTTTCGAGCTGTTTTTGTCGCGGATAAGAGCAAGATGTCTTCTCAGTAGTCAGTTGGAGAGAGTCGGGTGTCTCATCCGAAACTGGGACCAGGAGCAAACAGCGATGTTGACCACTTTGGTCCATCAGCGAAGGAGGAGATGGAGGCTGACTTGAAAAGGATAGATGCCATGGAGGAAGATCAAGAAGTTACATCTCGGTTTCGAGTTGGATTCACGATGGGGGAGCTACAGAGCTCAGCTATTCCAAACTCGATCATCCCTTCCAATATCAGGTTTCTTTCTTATGAAAATGTGAAAAAGAGTGTCACTTGTTCTCCCGTAGCTATGCAGCATCCTTGGGTGAAAGGAGCTTTAGACGTAACGGGCAAGCTTCGTGAGGAAATAATGGACTTCAAGTAACAAGTTAATAAGCTCGAGGAGGAGAATTGTATCATGAGGGGTATCATCGCCAAAAATATTACATCACCACCTCTGAAGAAAGAGACATAATCACATGGGTATGGGCACTCCCCTTGGCAACTGCCAAGCTTGGGGGAGGTGCCCCGGTATCGTATCACCATCACACTCTTATCTTTACCATTTTTCTTAGTTCAATCATTTTGGTAATATCTTGATCTAGTAGAATAAAGTTTAGTATGATCTAGTTGTGAGCTTTCCTTTATGTTCTTTATCTTTGTAATCGAGTCCGTGAGCTATATAATAAAGATTAGTTTTGAGTCAAGGTCTTGATTTTCTCACTATGATCATGAGAGGACAAAAGAAAATATAAAAAGTATCAAAGAGATCATATTGATCTTATGGAAAGTAATGACTTCACATATAAAAATTATGATGAATAAAAGTTGTTGGGAGTTGACAAACATAGTTTTGGTCATCGTTGCAATTAATAGGAAGTAATAAGGAAAGACAGGTTTTCACATACAAATATACTATCTTGGACATCTTTTATGATTGTGAGCACTCATTAAAATATGACATGCTAAAGAGTTGATGTTGGACAAGGAAGACAACGTAGTGGGTTATGTATTCTTATATCTGAAATAAAGTATATTGTTATGGATCATCCAACATGTTGAGCTTGCCTTTCCCCCTCATGCTAGCCAAACTCCTTGCACCAAGAAGAGATACTACTTGTGCTTCCATACATCCTTAAACCCAGTTTTGCCAAGAGAGTCCACCATACCTACCTATGGATTGAGTAAGATCCTTCAAGTAAGTTGTCATTGTTGCAAGTCTCTAAAATGTGTATGATCTATTAGTGTGGAGAAAATAAACTTTATACGATCTTGTGATATGGAAGCGATAAAAGCGATGGACTGCATAATAAAGGTCCATATCACAAGTGGCAATATAAAGTTACATTCTTTTGCGCTAAGATTTTGTACATCCAACCATAAAAGCACATGACAATCTCTGCTTCATTCTGCGAAGGGCCTTTCTATTGTTCTTACCTTATAAGAGTCATGTTGATCTTCACCTTTCCTTTTTTACATTTTATCCTTTGGCAAGCACATTGTGTTGGAAAGATCTTGACATATATACCCACTTGGATGTAAGCTATCATGATCTATTACTGTTGACATTCCCCTTGAGGTAAAAGGTTGGGAGGCAATACTATAAGCCCCTATCTTTCTCTGTGTCCGATTAAAACTCCATACCCATAAGTATTGCGTGAGTGTTAGCAATTGTGAAAGACTAAATGATAGTTGACTATGTGGACTTGCTGAAAAGCTCTTATATTGACTCTTTCCGATGTTATGATAGATTGCAATTGCTTCAATGACCGAGATCATAGTTTGTTGGTTTTCAATGAAGTTTTTGATTCATACTTGACATTGTGAATAGATTGTTACTTTATCATAAGAATCATATGACAATATATATGTCGTTGTTATTAGGATGATCATGATGCCCTCATGTCTGTATTTTATTTTATCGACACATCTATCTCTAAACATGTGGACATATTTTTTGATGTCGGCTTCCGCTTGAGGACAAGCGAGGTCTAAGCTTGGGGGAGTTGATACGTCCATTTTGCATCATGCTTTTATATTGATATTTATTGCATTATGGGCTGTTATTACACATTATGTCACAATACTTATGCCTTTTCTCTCTTATTTTACAAGGTTTACATGAAGAGGGAGAACACCGGGAGCTGGAATTCTGGGCTGGAAAAGGAGCAAACATCGCAGACCTATTCTGCACAACTAAAAAACCCATGAAACTCCACGAAAGTCAGTTTTGAAAAATATAAAAAAATCTGGCGAAAGAAGTACAGGAGGGGGGACACCCGCCGTCCACGAGGGTGGGGGCACGCCCTACCCCCCTGGGCGCGCCCCCTGCCTCGTGGGCCACCTGGCAGCCCCCCGATGCCCATCTTCTGCTATATGAGGTGTTTTGACCTGGAAAAAATCATAAGGAGGCTTTCGGGATGAAGCGCCGCCGTCTCGAGGCGGAACCTTGGCGGAACCAATCTAGGGCTCCGACGGAGCTGTTCTGCCGGGGATACTTCCCTTCGGGAGGGGGAAATTGTCACCGCCGTCATCACCAACAACTCTCCCATCTTGTGGAGGGTTATCTTCATCAACATCTTCACCAGCACCATCTCCTCTCAAACCCTACTTCATCTCTTGTATCCAATATTTGTATCAAAACCTCAGATTGGTACATGTGGGTTGCTAGTAGTGTTGATTACTCCTTGTAGTTGATGCTAGTTGGTTTACTTGGTGGAAGATCATATGTTCAGATCCATTATGCATATTAATACCCCTGTGATTATGAACATGAATATGCTTTGTGAGTAGTTACGTTTGTTCCTGAGGACATGGGAGAAGTCTTGCTATAAGTAGTCATGTGAATTTGGTATTCGTTCGATATTTTGATGAGATGTATGTTGTCTTTCCTCTAGTGGTGTTATGTGAACGTCGACTACATGACACTTCACCATTGTTTGGGCCTAGAGGAAGGCATTGGGAAGTAATAAGTGTTGGGGAACGTAGTATTTTAAAATTTTCCTACGATCACGCAAGATCTATCTACCAGATGCATAGCAACGAGAGGGGAGAGTGTGTCTACGTACCCTCGTAGACCGGGAGCGGAAGCGTCAAGTGACGCGGTTGATGTTGTCGAACTTCTTTGCGATCCAACCGATCAAGCACCGAACGTACGGCACCTCCGCGTTCAGCACACGTTCAGCTTGATGACATCCCACGAGCTCTTGATCCAGTTGAGCTTCACGGGAGAGTTTCGTCAGCACTACGGCGTGGTGACGGGTATGATGTGTTCACCGGCGCAGGGCTTCGCCTAAGCTCCGCGACGGTACGACCGAGGTGTGATTCTGTGGACGGGGCACCGCACACGGCTAAACAATTCAACTTGTGTGTCTTTGGGTGCCCCCCTGCCCCCGTATATAAAGGAGCAAGGGAGGAGGGGCCGGCCAACTCTCCTGGTGCGGCTAGGGAAGGGATTCCTACTAGGAATAGGATTGCAATCCTATTCCTAGTAGGATTCACCGAAAGGAAGAAGGGGGAAAGGAATAGGAGAGGTGGCGCCCCCCCAATCCTAGTCCAACTAGGATTCCTAGGTGGGGGCGCCGGCCAGCCCTATGGGCTGCCTCTCTCTCACCCTTTTGGCCCACTATGGACCATCCCCTCTCGTAGGGGGTTCCGGTAACCCCCTCCGGCATTCCCGATAAATCCGAAACTTTTCCGGTATACTTCCGGTGTCCGAATATAGCCGTCCAATATATCAATCTTTATGTCTCGGACATTCCGAGACTCCTCGTCATGTCCGTGATCTCATCCGGGACTCCCAACTACCTTCGGTACATCAATACTCAAAAACTCATAATACCGATCGTCATCAAACGTTAAGCGTGCGGACCCTACGGGTTCGAGAACTATGTAGACATGACCGAGACTCATCTCTGGTCAATAACCAATAGCGGAACCTGGATGTTCATATTGGCTCCTACATATTCTACGAAGATCTTTTATCGGTCAGAACCGCATAACAACATACGTTGTTCCTTTTGTCAAACGGTATGTTACTTGCCCGAGATTCGATCGTCGGTATCTTTATACCTAGTTCAATCTCGTTTACCGGCAAGTCTCTTTACTCGTTCCGTAACACATCATCTCGTGACTAACTCATTAGTCTTTTGCTTGCAAGGCTTATTGTGATGTGTGTTACCGAGAGGGCCCAGAGATACCTCTCCGACACTCGGAGTGACAAATCCTAATCTTGATCTATGCCAACACCATGAATACTTTCGAAGACATCTGTAGAGCATCTTTATGATCACCCAGTTACGTTGTGACGTTTGATAGCACACAAGGTGTTCCTACGGTATTCGGGAGTTGCATAATCTCATAGTCATAGGAACATGTATAAGTCATGAAGAAAGCAATAGCAGTTAAACTAAACGATCATAGTGCTATGCTAACGGATGGGTCTTGTCCATCACATCATTCTCCTAATGATGTGATCCCGTTGATCAAATGACAACTCATGTCTATGGCTAGGAAACATAACCATCTTTGATCAATGAGCTAGTCTAGTAGAGGCATACTAGGGACATACTGTTTTGTCTATGTATCCACACATGTACTAAGTTTCCGGTTAATACAATTCTAGCATGAATAAAAGACATTTATCATGATATAAGGAAATACAAATAACATCTTTATTATTGCCTCTAGGGCATATTTCCTTCAGTCTCCCACTTGAACTAGAGTCAATAATCTAGATTACAAAGTGATGATCCTCACACCCATGGAGTCTTGGTGCTGATCATGTTTTGCCCGTGGAAGAGGCTTAGTCAACGGGTCTGCAACATTCAGATCCGTATGTATTTTGCAAATCTCTATGTCTCCCTCCTTGACTAGATCACGGATGGAATTGAAGCGTCTTTTGATATGCTTTGTTCTCTTGTGAAACCTGGATTCCTTCGCCAAGGCTATGGCTCCAGTGTTGTCACAAAAGATTTTCATTGGACCCGATGCACTAGGTACTACACCTAGATCGGATATGAACTCCTTCATCCAGACTCCTTCATTTGCTGCTTCTGAAGCAGCTATGTATTCCGCTTCACACGTAGATCCCGCCACGACGCTCTGCTTGGAACTGCACCAGCTGACAGCTCCACCGTTCAATAAAAATACATATCCGGTTTGTGACTTTGAGTCATCCGGATCAGTGTCAAAGCTAGAATCGACGTAACCGTTTACGACGAGCTCTTTGTCACCTCCATATACGAGAAACATATCCTTTGTTCTTTTCAGATACTTTAGGATGTTTTTGACCGCTGTCCAGTGATCCACTCCTGGATTACTTTGGTACCTCCCTGCTAGACTTATAGCAAGGCACACATCAAGTCTGGTACACAGCATTGCATACATGATAGATCCTATGGCTGAGGCATAGGGAATGACTTTCATTTTCTCTCTATCTTCTGCAGTGGTCGGGCATTGAGTCTTACTCAACTTCATACCTTGTAAAACAGGCAAGAATCCTTTCTTTGACTGATCCATTTTGAACCTTTTCAAAATCTTATCAAGGTATGTGCTTTGTGAAAGTCCAATTAAGCGTCTTGATCTATCTCTATAGATCTTGATGCCTAATATGTAAGCAGCTTCTCCGAGGTCTTTCATAGAAAAACTTTTATTCAAGTATCCTTTTATGCTATCCAGAAATTCTATATCATTTCCAATTAACAATATGTCATCTACATATAATATTAGAAATGCTACAGAGCTCCCACTCACTTTCTTGTAAATACAGGCTTCTCCAAAAGTCTATATAAAACCATATGCTTTGATCACCTCATCAAAGCGTATATTCCAACTCCGAGATGTTTGCACCAGTCCATAGATGGATCGCTGGAGTTTGCATACTTTGTTAGCACCTTTTGGATCGACAAAACCTTCTGGTTGCATCATATACAACTCTTCTTTGAGATATCCATTTAGGAATGCAGTTTTGACATCCATTTGCCAGATTTCATAATCATAAAATGCGGCAATTGCTAACATGATTCGGACAGACTTAAGCATCGCTACAGGTGAGAAAGTCTCATCGTAGTCAACTCCTTGAACTTGTCGAAAACCTTTCGCAACAAGTCGAGCTTTGTAAACAGTAATATTACCGTCTGCGTCGGTCTTCCTCTTGAAGATCCATTTATTTTCGATGGCCTGCCGATCATCGGGCAAGTCAACCAAAGTCCATACTTTGTTCTCATACATGGATCCCATCTCAGATTTCATGGCTTCAAGCCATTTTGCGGAATCTGGGCTCATCATCGCCTCCTCATAGTTCGTAGGTTCATCATGGTCTAGTAACATGATTTCCAGAACTGGGTTGCCGTACCACTCTGGTGCGGAACGTACTCTGGTTGATCTACGACGTTCAGTAGAAACTTGATCCGAAGTTTCATGATCATTATCATCAACTTCCTCACTAATTGGTGTAGGAATCACTGGAACAATTTCCTGTGATGTACTACTTTCCAATATGGGAGAAGGTACAATTACCTCATCAAGTTCTACTTTCCTCCCACTCACTTCTTTCGAGAGAAACTCTTTTTCTAGAAAGGATCCGTTCTTAGCAACGAATATTTTGCCTTCGGATCTGTGATAGAAGGTGTACCCAACAGTCTCTTTTGGGTATCCTATGAAGACACATTTTTTCGACTTGGGATCGAGCTTATCAGGTTGAAGTGTTTTCACATAAGCATCGCAGCCCCAAATTTTAAGAAACGACAACTTTGGTTTCTTGCCAAACCATAGTTCATAAGGCGTCGTATCAACGGATTTAGATGGTGCCCTATTTAACGTGAATGCAGCTGTCTCTAAAGCATAACCCCAAAACGATAGTGGTAAATCGGTAAGAGACATCATAGATCGCACCATATCCAATAAAGTACGGTTACGACGTTCGGACACACCATTACGTTGTGGTGTTCCAGGTGGCGTGAGTTGTGAAACTATTCCACATTGTTTCAAATGAAGACCAAACTCGTAACTCAAATATTCTCCTCCACGATCAGATCGTAGGAACTTTATTTTCTTGTTACGATGATTCTCTACTTCACTCTGAAATTCTTTGAACTTTTCAAGTGTTTCAGACTTGTGTTTCATTAAGTAGATATACCCATATCTGCTCAAATCATCAGTGAAGGTCAGAAAATAACGATACCCGCCGCGAGCATCAACACTCATTGGTCCACATACATCAGTATGTATGATTTCCAACAAATTTGTTGCTCGCTCCATAGTTCCGGAGAACGGAGTTTTAGTCATCTTGCCCATGAGGCATGGTTCGCAAGCACCAAGTGATTCATAATCAAGTGATTCCAAAAGTCCATCTTTATGGAGTTTCTTCATGCGTTTTACACCAATATGACCTAAACGGCAGTGCCACAAATAAGTTGCACTATCATTATTAACCTTGCATCTTTTGGTTTCAATATTATGAATATGTGTATCACCACAATCGAGATCCAGTAAGAATAGACCACTCTTTAAGGGTGCATGACCATAAAAGATATTATTCATCAAAATGGAACAACCATTATTCTCTGATTTAAATGAATAACCGTCTCGCAATAAACAAGATCCAGATATAATGTTCATGCTCAACGCTGGCACCAAATAACAATTATTTAGGTCTAAAACTAATCCCGAAGGTAGATGTAGAGGTAGCGTGCCGACGGCGATCACATCGACTTTGGAACCGTTTCCCACGCGCATCGTCACCTCGTCCTTAGCTAATCTTCGTTTAATCCGTAGTCCCTGTTTCGAGTTACAAATATTAGCAACCGAACCGGTATCAAATACCCAGGTACTACTACGAGAATTAGTAAGGTACACATCAATAACATGTATATCACATATACCTTTGTTCATCTTGCCATCCTTCTTATCCGCCAAATACTTGGGGCAGTTCCGCTTCCAGTGTCCAGTCAAGCACTCAGTTTCAGGCTTGGCTCCAGATTTGGGTTTCTTCGTTGAAGTAGCAACTGACTTGCTATTCTTTTTGAAGTTCCCTTTCTTTCCCTTGCCCTTTTTCTTGAAACTAGTGGTCTTGTTAACCATCAACACTTGATGCTCCTTTTTGATTTCTACCTCCGCAGCTTTGAGCATAGCGAAGAGCTCGGGAATTGTCTTTTGCATCCCTTGCATGTTATAGTTCATCACGAAGCCTTTATAGCTTGGTGGCAGTGATTGAAGAACTCTATCAATAACACTATCCTCGTCAACATTGCAACCAAGTTGAGTCATATGATTGTAGTACCCAGACATTCTGAGCAAGTGTTCACTGATAGAACTATTCTCCTCCATTTTGCAGCTGTAGAACTTATTGGAAATCTCATATTTCTCAATTCGGGCATTTGCTTGAAATATTCACTTCAACTCCTGGAACATTTCATATGCTCCATGACGTTCAAAACGTCGTTGAAGTCCCGGTTCTAAGCCGTAAAGCATGGCACACTGAACTATCGCGTAGTCATCAGACCGTGACTGCCAGACGTTCAAAGCGTCTGCATCAACGGAAGGGGGCTTGTCACCTAGCGGTGCTTCAAGGACATAATTCTTCTGTGCAGCAATGAGGATAATCCTCAAGTTACGGACCCAGTCTGTGTAATTGCTACCATCATCTTTCAACTTAGCTTTCTCTAGGAATGCATTAAAATTCAAAGGAACGGTAGCACGGGCCATTGATCTACAACGACATAGATATGCAAAACTATCAGGACTAAGTTCATGATAAATTAAAGTTCAATTTAATCATATTAATTTAAAGAACTCCCACTTAGATAGACATCCCTCTGGTCATCTAAATGATCACGTGATCCAAATCAACTAAACCATGTCCGATCATCACGTGAGATGGAGTAGTTTTCAATGGTGAACATCTTATGTTGATCATATCTACTATATGATTCACGCTCGACCTTTCGGTCTCCAGTGTTCCGAGGCCATATCTGTATATGCTAGGCTCGTCAAGTTTAACCCGAGTATTCTGCGTGTGCAAAACTGGCTTACACCCGTTGTATTTGAACGTAGAGCTTATCACACCCGATCATCACGTGGTGTCTCGACACGACGAACTTTCGCAATGGTGCATACTCAGGGAGAACACTTATACCTTGAAATTTAGTAAGGGATCATCTTATAATGCTACCGTCGTTCTAAGCAAAATAAGAAGCATAATAAGATAAACATCACATGCAATCAAAATATGTGACATGATATGGCCATCATCATCTTGTGCTTTTGATCTCCATCTTCAAAGCACCGTCATGATCACCTTCGTCACCGGCTTGACACCTTGATCTTCATCGTAGTATCGTTGTCGTCTCGCCAACTATTGCTTCCACGACTATCGCTACCGCTTAGTGATAAAGTAAAGCAATTACATGGCGATTGCATTTCATACAATAAAGCGACAACCATATGGCTCCTGCCAGTTGCCGATAACTTTACAAAACATGATCATCTCATACAAAATCGTATAACTCATCATGTCTTGACCATATCACATCACAACATGCCCTGCAAAAACAAGTTAGACGTCCTCTACTTTGTTTGTTGCAAGTTTTACATGGCTGCTACGGGCTTAGCAAGAACCGTTCTTACCTACGCATACAAAACCACAATGATGTTTCGTCAAGTATGTGCTGTTTTAACCTTCACAAGGACCGGGCGTAGTCACACTTGATTCAGCTAAAGTGAGAGAGACAAACACCCGCCAGTCACCTTTAAGCAACGAGTGCTCGTAACGGTGAAACCAGTCTCGCGTAAGCGTACACGTAATGTCGGTCCGGGCCGCTTCATCTCACAATACCGCCGAAGCAAAGTATGACATGCTGGTAAGCAATATGACTAGTATCGTCCACAATCTCATTGTGTTCTACTCGTGCATATCATCTACGCATAGACCTGGCTCATGATGCCACTGTTGGGGAACGTACTATTTTAAAATTTTCCTACGATCACGCAAGATCTATCTACCAGATGCATAGCAACGAGAGGGGAGAGTGTGTCTACGTACCCTCGTAGACCGGGAGCGGAAGCGTCAAGTGACGCGGTTGATGTTGTCGAACTTCTTCGCGATCCAACCGATCAAGCACCGAACGTACGGCACCTCCGCGTTCAGCACACGTTCAGCTTGATGACGTCCCACGAGCTCTTGATCCAGTTGAGATTCACGGGAGAGTTTCGTCAGCACGACGGCGTGGTGACGGGTATGATGTGTTCACCGGCGCAGGGTTTCGCCTAAGCTCCGCGACGGTACGACCGAGGTGTGATTCTGTGGAGGGGGCACCGCACACGGCTAAACAATTCAACTTGTGTGTCTTTGGGTGCCCCCCTGCCCCCGTATATAAAGGAGCAAGGGAGGAGGGGCCGGCCAACTCTCCTGGTGCGGCTAGGGAAGGGATTCCTACTAGGAATAGGATTGCAATCCTATTCCTAGTAGGATTCACCGAAAGGAAGAAGGGGGAAAGGAGTAGGAGAGGTGGCGCCCCCCCCCAATCCTAGTCCAACTAAGATTCCTAGGTGGGGGCGCCGGCCAGCCCTATGGGCTGCCTCTCTCTCACCCTTTTGGCCCACTATGGACCATCCCCTCTCGTAGGGGGTTCCGGTAACCCCCTCCGGCATTCCCGATAAATCCGAAACTTTTCCGGTATACTTCCGGTGTCCGAATATAGCCGTCCAATATATCAATCTTTATGTCTCAGACATTCCGAGACTCCTCGTCATGTCCGTGATCTCATCCGGGACTCCGAACTACCTTCGGTACATCAATACTCAAAAACTCATAATACCGATCGTCATCAAACGTTAAGCGTGCGGACCCTACGGGTTCGAGAACTATGTAGACATGACCGAGACTCATCTCTGGTCAATAACCAATAGCGGAACCTGGATGTTCATATTGGCTCCTACATATTCTACGAAGATCTTTTATCGGTCAGAACCGCATAACAACATACGTTGTTCTTTTGTCAAACGGTATGTTACTTGCCCGAGATTCGATCGTTGGTATCTTTATACCTAGTTCAATCTCGTTTACCGGCAAGTCTCTTTACTCGTTCCGTAACACAACATCTCGTGACTAACTCATTAGTCTTTTGCTTGCAAGGCTTATTGTGATGTGTGTTACCGAGAGGGCCCAGAGATACCTCTCCGACACTCGGAGTGACAAATCCTAATCTTGATCTATGCCAACACCACGAATACTTTCGGAGACACCTGTAGAGCATCTTTATGATCACCCAGTTACGTTGTGACGTTTGATAGCACACAAGGTGTTCCTACGGTATTCGGGAGTTGCATAATCTCATAGTCATAGGAACATGTATAAGTCATGAAGAAAGCAATAGCAGTTAAACTAAACGATCATAGTGCTATGCTAACGAATGGGTCTTGTCCATCACATCATTCTCCTAATGATGTGATCCCGTTGATCAAATGACAACTCATGTCTATGGCTAGGAAACATAACCATCTTTGATCAATGAGCTAGTCTAGTAGAGGCATACTAGGGACATACTGTTTTGTCTATGTATCCACACATGTACTAAGTTTCCGGTTAATACAATTCTAGCATGAATAAAAGACATTTATCATGATATAAGGAAATACAAATAACATCTTTATTATTGCCTCTAGGGCATATTTCCTTCAATAAGTAGATGATGGGTTGCTAGAGTGACAGAAGCTTAAACCCTAGTTTATGCGTTGCTTCGTAAGGGGCTGATTTGGATCCATATGTTTCATTCTATGGTTAGGTTTACCTTAATACTTCTTTTGTAGTTGTGGATGCTTGCAATAGAGGTTAATCATAAGAGGGATGCTTGTCCAAGTAAGGACAGCACCCAAGTACCGGTCCACCCACATACCAAATTATCAAAGTAACGGACTCGAATCATATGAGCGTGATGAAAACTAGCTTGACGATAATTCCCATGTGTCCTCGAGAGCGCTTTCCTTCATATAAGAGTTTGTCCAGGCTTGTCCTTTGCTACAAAAAGGATTGGGCCAGCTGCACCTTATTTGCTTTTACTACTTGTTACTTGTTACCAATTACCTTATCACAAAACTATCTGTTACCGATAATTTGAGTGCTTGCAGAGAATACCTTACTGAAAACTGCCTATCATTTCCTTCCGCTCCTCGTTGGGTTCGACACTCTTACTTATTGAAAGGACTATGATAGATCCTCTACACTTGTGGGTCATCAGCATGCCATAATTCACATACATGATGTCTATTGAAACATGATGGCATGATATAATTCACGGATAGAATGATAAATCAAACTATGATGACTATGTAAACATGATGAGATGGTATAACTATATGATGTCTTTATTTAGTAGGTTGTCATGTCATAATTCACATATATGATGTCTATGTAAACATGATGGCACAATATTATTCACATATATGATTTATACACTAAGCAAGTGAGCATATGGTAATCGCATATATGATGTCTAAACTAAGCAAATGGCATTCAGTATTGGTATATGATGTATAAACTAAGCAATGCAAGACAATATATGCATGCTATGAGTAATATAACCCTGCCAAGTTTGAGCATACACCTCAGGGGGAAAATAGGACTGGTCGTTTGTCTCTAAATCCTCCTTTGAGGAGCTATTTGTAACCAACAAGATATCTCCTTCAGCAGGTAGCATTGTCTACTATGAAGACCTTGTTTTCAATCCAATTTTTTTCATCACCGATTCAAATGGTTGATGCACAGGAAGAGTAGTTGAATATACAAAAATTGTCGGCAAATAGAATATGTAATACAAAAAAGGATGGCATGATATAATTCACATAATGATGCCTGGCTAAACAACATGTCATTGCATAATTCACATAATAATGCTTGGCAACAAGATGGCATTGCATATTTCACATATATGGTAATTAGACACTAAACATATGGCATACACACAAAATATGCCTAAACTAAGCAAATGACATAGCAATGCAAGACACCATATGCATGATATGAGCAATATAACACTGCCAAGTTAGAGCATACACCTCGGGTGGATAGGACCGGCCATCTCTCTCTGAATCCTCCTTTGAGGAGCTACCTCTAACCGGCAAGATATGCGCTTCGTCGGATAGCACTGTCTGCTCTGAAGACCTTGTTTTCAGTCCAGGTTTTTTCATCATCGTGCCAAGTGGCCGATGCACAAGAAAGTAGTTTAATGTACTAATATTGTTTACAAATGTAATATGTAATTAAAAAAGGACGGCATAATATAATTCACATATATGATGATTGGCTCAACAGGATGGCATTGCAAAATTCACATATATGATGCCTGGCTAAACAAGATGGCATTGAATAATTCAGATATATGATATGGAAACTATAAACAAGACATTCACACAAAGCATGTCTAAACTAAGCAGATGACATATGTTATTTACAAAGTAAGCAATGCAAGAGGCCATATGCATGATATGAACAACATCAACATGCCAAGTTATAGCAAAGACCTCAACTGTAAATAGAAGTAGTCTGCTCCCTCTGAACCCCCCTCTAAACAATTATCCTCCTCTTGATCACAATCTGGAATGAGGGGAGGGGGCTCCCATTGTGCCCACCATGGAGCGACGCCAGCATGACATTATATTACCACACAAGGCCCTTCTCTTTTGCTCTACATGTTCAACACCATTGTGTACAAGAACTGACATGCATAGGAATAAAACATAGTGAGATTATGGAAGGAGTGCATGCAGAAATCTAGAGTGATGGTAGCAAGCAGTGGATAGACCCAAAACCAATGATAGGAGGCAGATAATAGCTTTAGTTAAAAAATACAGATAATGGCTCCTTGAATGTTTGTTTCCCACCCAACATGAAACGCATAGTAGACACCCGAGATTAATAGGATAGTACAAAAATATAATATTCTTTGTTGTCCCAATTGTACCCCACAACCATTTAAAACTCAAGTTTGAGCATTTTTTTGGACCTGACTCGGAGTCTAAGAGGTGAACAGAGCAATAAAAGTAGCAGGTAATACTAATTGATGCATAATGTAAGTGGACACGAAAGAGTGCGACCTCTCTTGCATACCTATGTAGTCGTTTCGTTGTTGGGGTAGCTTAGCTGGGGTGGACGATGGTGCGGAAGGAGCGGCACAAACCACACAAGGTTTTCTTTGACACCTATCTGTAACAGAAGTAATTCTATAAGGGCTCATTTAAATTGGAGGATTCAAACAACACAGGGATAGGAACTACACATGAATAGGATGGAAATACACACGCAAAATAAAGCATTTGCAAACACATGATTTCTGTTAATCTTGGTGTTTGGTTCACATGAATTGTAAGAATACATGAATGCAAAGAAGCATGGTCAAATAAAAGTCAAACCACATGAAAATGTGCAATTATAACTCTATTATGCTACTATCACTTAGTCTTGTTCCTCATGAATAATAATTTGAAAGGGAGGTCCAAAGTGGATATTAAAATTCCTACGATTTTTCTTTGAAAGAGACAATAGAGGAAAAAATTCTACAGTTTTTCCATGCTCCATTCCTTTGAACCAAATGCACGAATAGTAGTACCATAGGAAACTTTCCAACCCTATGTTATTCCTTCACTTTTCCTTTCAACCAATGGCAATTCTAGTAGGCAAGCTTGAACAGGCAAAAGCCTACACTCCAAAAATGTTTTTACTACTTATACTACTTTGGACCCAGGCCACTGCCCGACTATATAAACTCCCAGACCCATCTACACATGCACACCTCCAACGCGCAGAAATAAATAATGATGGCTTTCGAGAGAGTCCATCACAGATAGCTAAGTTGCCTAGTACCTCACTACTTGTGATATAGGAGAAACTATTCGTATTTCTCATTACTACCTGTGCTCATTGGACAATAGATTTTACATGTAGAGTAAAAAAATGATGTGACAAATGTACAAGCTCTTTGGCGAAGGGATGTCGATCTCAGCGTCATTGTGTTGGTCATTGAGGATGCTGCAACTGATGTGGTTGTCGGAGGCAGGGAAGAAGATCTTATGTGTATGGAGATGGAGCCGAGCATACTGCTCCGATTTGATGGACAATTTCATCATTGAAGCTGCTCCAATGAGGCGTATTACGACGAGGCTGAAGTAGGACAAGCGAGACAACGTTAACATGAAGTGAGATTCTAATAACATCTCCAATAGATGATGTAAAATACATATCAAAAAGTGCTAGATGTCAAATACATCAGCCGCTCATCTCTGAAGTAAACCGTCAAAACTGAATTTTACTGTCGAAACCGAATTTTACTGTCAAAACTGATTTTTTTGTCGAAACTGAATGCACCAGTAGCAGATAAGAAGTGCACTAGTAGTTTTGGCTGCTCGACCACTAGTGGCAGGGAAGCAGTGTTCTAAATCGGTAGCCGCTCAAGAAGAGAACATACTACCAGAGAGCAACCGGGGCAGCTGGTCGTGCATAATAGCAACAGCCGGAGCAGCAGCTCGGGTGGTAGCATCTCGGGTAGCAGGAGGAGGAGCGTGAGCACGAGCCGGAGGTGCTCGTGCAAAAATGATACGTCTCCAACATATTTTTTTTATTGTTGCAGTTCGATTAAACCTTGGTTCTTATCGGAGGGAAATACTTCATGCTGCTATGCTACACCACTCTTGCTCTCCGAGGAAATCCAACAACTCCTATGGGAGTAGCAATCATCCTTGTTGCAACCTAACCTATTTCTTGCTCTAGCGATCCCGATCTATGAACCGAACTATCTCCTTATCCTTGTCACATGGCCATGCTTATCCCAGGCCGGATCACGTGAGTGGGCCCAGAGTGTGTGTCTCCAGATAGGAGGGGCAAGTCCCATCTTGCTCGACCATGTCTCGGAGCATGGATCTTGACAAGCCCGAAACCAACCTTCGTAAGTACCTCATTACAGAGTAACATTTGATCGGTCCTAAGCAGGCTAGTCACCATCCCGAGTCAATGTGCCATCTCAGGTCTTAGGACATAGAACACGTGTCGTAAAAGGGACTAGTATAGGACATATCTCCGCGTCTTATCGTTGGGTTAGACCGACCTAATATCCATCTAAGCTTGGCTCCCGGCCGCCTGTTAGCAGACCTTAGATACTATCAGGTCCATGCAGTTCAACTATCATCCAATGCTACATGGCTAATGAGATTAAACCATCTACCGTATTGCATACTGTTCTAGTTCTATATGAGTCCACACATCACTATCGGACCAGGGACTATTTATAACGTATCATACAATGTAAGATCTAACAGACAAGTCATATACTTGCTAACATGCATCATTGGTGTCATCCAAGCACAATATTGATTCATAAACACACATGAAATATCATCATACATGATTGCCTCTTGAGCATATCTGTAATGCCCAGGATGGGACTATACCTCCTACGTGTCGAGGCACGACTTAAAGGTATAAGCCCATCCTAGAATGATCTCAAGTTTGGTATCTTTGCACAACTCATGTAAAAGAGGGATTAAATTGCAAAAGGAGATAGTTGGCTTACACTCGCCACTTCACACAATACAATACATAAGCAATACATCATTCAAAACATCACAACCCGACTAATGGTGAAGATCCAAAAGAAAGATACCAAAACAACATAAAGCCACAGGTCAGGATCGAATCCTAGTAGAAACCACTACTGAACATCGAAGCGTCACAAGCAAACGGTCAAACTCTTCATCGAGCTCCCGGCGAAGAACTGATCCAACTCTTGCATCAAACTCGGCTGAACCTGCATCTGGTGTGGTGAAGTAACTGTGAGCCACAGAGGACTCAGCAATCCCGTTCCCGGGTAACAAGACTATTTAAGCCTTGGGTGAGGATAAGGCTGAAGAAAGAACGAGAGGTGAAGGAACAAACAAGAGTCTGCAGCAGCAACTAGCACTAACTTACGTAATAGAGAGCGAGAAGAGAAGAGCATCGGTCGAAAGATGATCACGAAGTGATCCTAGCTAAAGCCGGTCAAACATAACCCCACCGTGTTCAACTCCCGAATCCCTATTCGGAAATTGACAGTCACGGTACACACGCTGGTAGTGTATTGAAACATTGTGTCAAGTTATCTACAACCGGAATTAACAAGCTCCCATCTGCCACATAACCGCGGGCACGGCTTTCGAAAGTTCAAACCCTGCAGGGGTGTTCCAACTTGGCCCATTACAAGCCCACGATCCGCGAAGTCGCAACTCCATAGGTGGGAAGACCCGAGTATTCTCGGAATCCCGTGCTCAAGTTAAACCGAACTAAGGTAAGGCTAATCCAGCAAATCCTCCCGGCGTGTCGACACCCTGATAGTAGCCGCGTGTATCTAAGTCTCAGGACACGAACGGATGGGCGAAGCTACGGGTATACCAGATACCTCGGGTTGCCCCAAGGCGGCCCCGCAGGCTCCCCGTTTGGGACCAACACCATCAGCGCTGGCCCCCCCTGCTATGTAGAATTAAGAATCCTCGGGGACGCGACCCCCTATGCAATTTTAATTAATTAATTAAGTTGTTATTATGAGGCAAATAGTACCAAATGTTGGGACTTGCTGGAAAAGACTTAGCACTTAGCGGTTTATCAAGGGGGTCCCATACACCCCAACCGTGTTAGGAACGCATAATCAAGGAACATAACACCGGTTTATACGGTTCCTAACGGCATGAGTGGAACAAAACACCAAGCAAAAGGCTTAGCCTTCCACCCTGCCAGTATATAGATGATTTCATTTTTAAGCATTTATATAGTGTGATATAACCCAACCAAACTTCAACATGAAGCAAGCATCTTCAATCTTCACCTGCAACTAACAATGCTATAAGAAGGGCTGAGCGAAGCGTACTTAGCCAAGCAACGGTTTGCGTAGGTAGGGTGGTTAAACATGGCAATGGTTACAAGTAGGAGGCTGACAAGAAGAACATGGGCATCGAGGCAAAACTATAGATCGAGACTACTAGCAATAGGCAAAGATAGTAATGGTATCCGGGTTCGGTCATCTTGCCTGGGATTCCACAAGGGAGAAGAACGGATCCAAGAAGAAGACGGAGCAACAGTCGAGGGGATCCTCACAACTCCGGAACGGAACCGAAGCTAACAAGAGAAGCAACCGGAAAGAAGGAAACAACACGGTAAACACACAAGCATAACATGGCATACGATGCACAAGCAAGCATGATGCATGTCCGGTTTAAATATGCGTGGCATGGCAAAGTGCACAAACAAAACTACAAGTTAAGTGGAGCTCAATACGCAACGAGTTGCATATTGACGAAACACCACATTTAATTATTTAGTTGACTCTCATTATTTACAAGACAAGATTAAATGTTTTTAACATGGCAAGAGGTGAAGCATAATAAAACTACACTATTAAGACATTTTAAATGAGGCCGGAAATAACAACAACAAATTCCGGAAAATCCCCATGAGCATGGTTTAATAATTATAAGCAAACAACAAATAACATTTTAGTGTTGTTAACATGATGCGAATGAGATGATCAAGTTTATACAAGTTTTTGTTATAAGTTGACAAGAGAGAAAGAAGTTTTTGTCACCGTGGTGGAATGAAAGGGTGCCACGACAACGATCCGAAAATGATGCAACGCATCATATCGGTTCCGGTATCTCGTTGAGAGTCCGGTGCAAGAGGAAAGATGGCGGAGTGAGTCAAACGAGATGATGGGGTGATCCCGTTACCGGGTTCCCACGAATCGGTGACGAGGCAACCGAGGAACATGACAAAAGGTGGAACGGGCACGAAGCACACACGGGAAACATTTCATACAACACACAAGCACGAGCGTTCATCCACGGGGTCGTTTCGGTATACCTTCGAAGCGTGCGTTTCGGGGCGGTTCGAGACGTCGAGGGACATAGTGGAAGGAGTCGTTCACGCGATTCGTAGAGGAAGTAGAGGAAGTAGTCGTTCACGTCATCGGTAGTCGTTCGGGTCGTCGTGGAAGTAGATGTTCCGTTCGTCTTGGCGGTTCCACGACGGGGGTAGTTGTACTCGGGCGACGGTAGTGGTACTCGCGGTCGTCGAGCGACGGTAGTTGTTCACGTCATCGGTAGTCGTTGTACTCGCGACGTCGGGGTACTTGGTCGAAGATGTTTCGTAGGGGTACACGGGCGACGGTAGGGGTACTTGGGGTCTCCGAGTAGACGTTCTCGAGCTCGTAGTTGTACATGTAGTAGTCGGACTTGAGCATCGGAGAGGCACTTGGTCGTATAGGCGTTTACGCGTTCCCTGTCAAGGTCAACACAAGCACGAAACAACAAAAAAAAAACAAAACTACAGCAACGTTCTTGCGGGAAGGGACCCTGGCAGCGGCTCGGCGAGGTAGTGACGAGGCCGGGGCGGCTCGCGCTGCGGTGCTGGTGAGGAAGGGAGGCCACGGGCCTCTGGCCGCGAGGAGAACGGGGCCGCACGGGGCTGCTGGGCTCCTGGCCTTGCTGGACGAGGGAGGACGCGGGGCCTCGAGGCTCTGGCTGGAACCTGGCCCGCGCTCGGGGCGCCGTTGCTTCTGGCCGGCCGAAGGGAGCGGGGCTCCTGGAGGCGCTGGGGATGCGCGAGGAGGCGAGGAGGATCCAGGCGGGGCCAGCCCTGGCCCGATGGCGGCGGGGCACGCTGCACCGGCGAGGCGCCGGCTGCATCTGGGTTTGAGCAAAGGGGCTTGGGGCGCTCGCGGGGGAAGCTGAAGGGAGGCAGGCAAGGACGAACGAGGGAGGCTCGGGCGAGCGAGAGAAAGAGGGGGCGCGGTCGAGAGGCGCTCGGGGAGAGAGAGGCACGAGCGCTGGGCGATGCGGGACCGATCGAGCAGAGGGAGGAGGGAATCGGGAGAGGAGCGGGGAGCGGGGTCGAGAGGTGGCGGCGGCGCACGATGGGAAGAGAGGGAGCGAGGGAAAAAGGCTGCGGTTGGGTTAGGGTTAGGGGAAGGCTGCGGGCTGGAGTTTGGGCCGAAGTGGCCTTGGGCCTAGAGGAGGGAGGAGGAGAAGTGAGGAGAAGACGGCCAGGAAAGGCTAGAGAGAGGCCCAAGAGGGCGCGGCTGCTCTCTGTTTTTTTTAACTCTTAGACAGAAAAAACAAAAAGGAGAGAGCCAAAATAAAAAGAAAAGAGACAACGAATAAGAATAAAATGATGGACATTTTTGTAAGGCTTTACGGAATAATTCCAACCTCACAAAAATAGTTCCAACAACAAAAGGGAAAAACAAACTAAAATAATTAGTTTGCCTTAAAGGAGTTTAAAAGGAGTCTAGATAAATGGAGGAGCCTCGAAACAACGGAAAGAATTATAGGCAAGGTATAGAAGTCAAACTTGAAGTGAAATAAACATGGGGAATTAATGCAAGTGTGTTACGATGAATTCCAACAAATGGAATATTTATTATAGCTCTCTAAAATAATGAGAGACTTTTATATGTTATAAAGAGAAGTCACCTTCCCTCGATTTAAATGGACCGAAGGTCCACACAATTTATTAGGTTGAGATGCAAAATAAAATGACATGATGGCATGATGCATGATGCAATGCAAAAAAATAAATAACACAAGCAAAAGAAACACACGGGCAACCCGGAACATCTGGAATCTTCTGGAATCTTCTGGGACGTCGGTCTCGGGCGTCACAACTCTCCCACACTAACAGAGGATCTCGACCCGAGATCCTAGAGATATCACCGGATAAAAATGGAAGAGGAGGAGGTAAACCAAAGTTGCTTCTTTGACAGATGAGTGAAACCAAAGAACCTTGAGAGGTTGACCACGATGAAAGAAGAACACAACAGAGATGAACGAAGTTAAGAGCACTCCGGTAAAAAGGAGGAACAAGGAACATAATGAGAACCTTGTAGGTTGAAAGACATGAACAAGAGCTTACGAACCAAAAGAATATGAAACCAGAACGGTATAGCCAAGGAATAAGAATGACAGAATTTGGACAGCACTCCGTCTGAAAATGGAAGGAATTGAGCATAAACTTGAGGAGATGAGATGATACTTGATGAAATCAACAACACACAGCCTCCGGAACAAATAAAAGAATGGCACAAGGGTAAGAAAGATTCAAATAGCACTCCGGTTAAAAGATAAACAAGGAAAAGAACATGATCTTGACAAAATGATACGATGGTTAAAGAGAGCAATATCACAATGCCTCCGGAATGAAAGAATAGAATATAGATCAAAGAAAGAAATGAACGGTGAAATATGACAACTTCTCTCAAAAATTGAATTTGAAAGAGCGTCCTTACGAAGAAGGGTTGAACGGAGTTGTTGGAAAAATCAACAACGAAAAGAATAAGCTCGTTGTGGGCTTATTGAAAACATCTCAAAATTAAGAGGTGACAACCAGCCACTAACTTAAACAATTGATTGGATTGAGATCAACAAGGAGATGAAAAACTTATTTCACCGGAATGATAAATGAAGAACTTGGGTCATTTATGAGCACCATAATTAGCAACAATCCTTAGGGAAAGCTTTAGATGAAATACAGCCCAAGATAACTCCAATGAATAAATTGAAGGGTTGGAAAGATCTCCTGAACAAAGTAAATGATGGGTTTAAATATCTCATTCCCGATAACTCGTGAATCATGAAACATGAATGAATTGACAAGAATGACATAACACCATCTGCAAAGATAAGGTAGAAGAATAGCAATTGGAAAGCATGATGAAAATGCTTGAGCTCCAACAAGAATCTTGATGAAGACTTCGAGGATGAATTAAATGATGATGAACCACCATTAAGAACTCCGGTAATGAAAGCATTAGAAGTGAAAGATGAAAAGAATATGAATCAAGGCCTGCGATGGATTAGATTGAGGTTGAAATGATAAAATTGAAATAACTTGAAGCTCCGGAAAACAAGATGAACAACTTAGAAGCGAGAATATGATATGATGAACAAGCTCCAGATAGATGAATTAAATCACCTTGAAGGAATAAGAATAAGAATTATGTCATGCATATCCTTCACCAATTAAATTGATGACAACCAAAGGATTTGGCATACTACTTATTCTCATTGCAAAGAATTAAAGAGAGATCCCGCACAAGCTTGGGTAAATCTTCAACGAACCACCGGTAGGATTATGAAAGAACAAAATGAATTAAAACGATAACAACGGAAGGGTAAACTTGAATGAACCACCGTAAGAATATGGAGACGAACGAAGAGACATCAATGAAGAATAGTTGGAGGACGAAGTTGAAAACTGAGAGCGAAGAATCTTCTGAAATGATGGCCTTCGGAGGATCACAAAGAAAGAATTATGAAAAGCTTCGGATGGTATAAAAGAATTCCTCACAATCAAACGATAATGAGGATGGCAAGAAGCTAGAATCACGAATCTTCAAGAGAACGGGCCAAGATTTAAGAGAAACACTTCTCCGGTCTTCAAATGTTGAGAATGAAGACGAGAAATGCCATAAGAATTGTTTAGCACTCCGGAATGAAGAATTAAAAAGGTTGAACCAACGAAGAAAAAAAAAGAATTGGAAAGAGATCTTGGAGAAGGCATGTGACTGATGGAAATCATTCTTACGTCACACTTGAAAAGAATTTCAGAATACTCCGGAAAAATAGAAGAGTCAGGTAAGATCCTGGGAAAAGACCTGTGGGTTAGGGCCCACTCAAAGAAAACACCGTTGGAAAAGATTGCTTAAGAGATATTGCACCGGTTGAATTCAATGGCTTGAATAAGATGACAATCCTCAAAAAAAAATTGAACGGATTAAGAGTGGAATTATGAATCTTCAGCACTCCGGATATGAATAGCAAGAGGAGAATGATTAATTGGTGCACCGGAATAAGAAAGCATTGTGAAAAGAGGAAAAAGGATAAGATCAACACCGAAATCTTGAATTACATCCACCGACAGAATCTAAGAACAAAAGAATGATGAATTGAAGCTCTTGAGCATCTTCACGATAACTCACCGGATAAGAACATTGAAGGAAAAGAATGAAGAAACATCACATAAATAAATGGATACTTCATCTGAGAATTTCTGGCTCCAAGAAGAAAAAAAGGGAGGGAGGGCGGGGAAAACAAAGACGACTTGGGATGAATGAAACAGGCAAATCGTCAGATTTCTCAACGGTGTCCGTATGGAATAATTTGAAGAGAAGGCACACCGGTTGAAAAGAATTAACATGAAGATCTTGATGATCAAGAAGAACTAGCACTCCCATAGAAATATTAGAACACCGATTAGGAAAGGTATGGAATCAACATTTGACATCGAAGCAACTCGAATACCAGAATGAAAACAAAAACAAAGGATAGAAGTGTTGCAGCATCATCTTCACAATATCATTCGAACAGAGGATTGAACGAATGAATTCCGTAGGTACATCCACTAGTCGAGAAGCCACTTGGAAGAAGAAAAAGATAAATAAAAAGGAACAAGGAACAGATAGAACAAATACAAGATAGAAGCTTCGTTCGACATCTTCATGCTGAAAGCTCATGGAACGTGTTACAAAAGGGTTTTGCAATCCCCGGATCAGCATAGCCAAGGACCCTTTAAGATGCAACTCCCGATCAGAACAAGTCCATAAAACCACTTCACTCAATGTAGAACCCCAAACTTCATATCGAGCATCCGTTGGAAGAATGCCTAGAACTACTAGATGAACCCACCTATAGATTTCCGAAAGTTCCCAGTTATGCAATCAGGTGTTGGGGATACACGGGAAGCACCGCGCAATCAACTCTAAACCTACATCCAGGTGTATCCATCCTTCAACACATAACCAGTCTTTCTCGGAAACTGTGTACCTCGGACCTTCGAAAAGCATCCACTATAACAAGCTATGGCAATACTCTCGAACTACCTCCCCAGTACTGGGTGATGTCGGGGTTATCTTGCCACTGGCCGTATAGGAGAGATTTTCGATGTCGGCCGTCTTAAGTATTTAGTACTGCCGCGATATGCTTGTTACAATGATACCCCGAAGCTCAACTCCTCGGTAACAGGAGGCATCGAGAACAATATCCTTGTCACAAGAACATCGAAACAATCCCAGAATACTCGCGGGATCCTAAAAAAAATTTGGTGCAATTTTTGAAAGTAGAAGAGAAAAGAGTAATCGTCAGGAGTCCTCACTAGAGAGAAAGGGGATGAGAAGCAAAGAAATCCTACTCTCCGATATAATACAGGAGTCAAAAAAAGTTTTCAGTGTGTGCCTAGACTCAACCGTCAACGATTCGATCAAACAGTGGGGCTTCTAGGTCTGAGAAGGCTCTGAATACCAACTTGTAATGCCCAGGATGGGACTATACCTCCTACGTGTCGAGGCACGACTTAAAGGTATAAGCCCATCCTAGAATGATCTCAAGTTTGGTATCTTTGCACAACTCATGTAAAAGAGGGATTAAATTGCAAAAGGAGATAGTTGGCTTACACTCGCCACTTCACACAATACAATACATAAGCAATACATCATTCAAAACATCACAACCCGACTACGGGTGAAGATCCAAAAGAAAGATACCAAAACAACATAAAGCCACAGGTCAGGATCGAATCCTAGTAGAAACCACTACTGAACATCGAAGCGTCACAAGCAAACGGTCAAACTCTTCATCGAGCTCCCGGCGAAGAACTGATCCAACTCTTGCATCAAACTCGGCTGAACCTGCATCTGGTGTGGTGAAGTAACTGTGAGCCACAGAGGACTCAGCAATCCAGTTCCCGGGTAACAAGACTATTTAAGCCTTGGGTGAGGATAAGGCTGAAGAAAGAACGAGAGGTGAAGGAACAAACAAGAGTCTGCAGCAGCAACTAGCACTAACTTACGTAATAGAGAGCGAGAAGAGAAGAGCATCGGTCGAAAGATGATCACGAAGTGATCCTAGCTAAAGCCGGTCAAACATAACCCCACCGTGTTCAACTCCCGAATCCCTATTCGGAAATTGACAGTCACGGTACACACGCTGGTAGTGTATTGAAACATTGTGTCAAGTTATCTACAACCGGAATTAACAAGCTCCCATCTGCCACATAACCGCGGGCACGGCTTTCAAAAGTTCAAACCCTGCAGGGGTGTTCCAACTTGGCCCATTACAAGCCCACGATCCGCGAAGTCGCAACTCCATAGGTGGGAAGACCCGAGTATTCTCGGAATCCCGTGCTCAAGTTAAACCGAACTAAGGTAAGGCTAATCCAGCAAATCCTCCCGGCGTGTCGACACCCTGATAGTAGCCGCGCGTATCTAAGTCTCAGGACACGACTGGATGGGCGAAGCTACGGGTATACCAGATACCTCGGGTTGCCCCAAGGCGGCCCCGCAGGCTCCCCGTTTGGGACCAACACCATCAGCGCTGGCCCCCCCTGCTATGTAGAATTAAGAATCCTCGGGGACGCGACCCCCTATGCAATTTTAATTAATTAATTAAGTTGTTATTATGAGGCAAATAGTACCAAATGTTGGGACTTGCTGGAAAAGACTTAACACTTAGCGGTTTATCAAGGGGGTCCCATACACCCCAACCGTGTTAGGAACGCATAATCAAGGAACATAACACCGGTTTATACGGTTCCTAACGGCATGAGTGGAACAAAACACCAAGCAAAAGGCTTAGCCTTCCACCCTGCCAGTATATAGATGATTTCATTTTTAAGCATTTATATAGTGTGATATAACCCAACCAAACTTCAACATGAAGCAAGCATCTTCAATCTTCACCTGCAACTAACAATGCTATAAGAAGGGCTGAGCGAAGCGTACTTAGCCAAGCAACGGTTTGCGTAGGTAGGGTGGTTAAACATGGCAATGGTTACAAGTAGGAGGCTGACAAGAAGAACATGGGCATCGAGGCAAAACTATAGATCGAGACTACTAGCAATAGGCAAAGATAGTAATGGTATCCGGGTTCGGTCATCTTGCCTGGGATTCCACAAGGGAGAAGAACGGATCCAAGAAGAAGACGGAGCAACAGTCGAGGGGATCCTCACAACTCCGGAACGGAACCGAAGCTAACAAGAGAAGCAACCGGAAAGAAGGAAACAACACGGTAAACACACAAGCATAACATGGCATACGATGCACAAGCAAGCATGATGCATGTCCGGTTTAAATATGCGTGGCATGGCAAAGTGCACAAACAAAACTACAAGTTAAGTGGAGCTCAATACGCAACGAGTTGCATATTGACGAAACACCACATTTAATTTATTTAGTTGACTCTCATTATTTACAAGACAAGATTAAATGTTTTTAACATGGCAAGAGGTGAAGCATAATAAAACTACACTATTAATACATTTTAAATGAGGCCGGAAATAACAACAACAAATTCCGGAAAATCCCCATGAGCATGGTTTAATAATTATAAGCAAACAACAAATAACATTTTAGTGTTGTTAACATGATGCGGATGAGATGATCAAGTTTATGCAAGTTTTTGTTATAAGTTGACAAGAGAGAAAGAAGTTTTTGTCACCGTGGTGGAATGAAAGGGTGCCACGACAACGATCCGAAAATGATGCAACGCATCATATCGGTTCCGGTATCTCGTTGAGAGTCCGGTGCAAGAGGAAAGATGGCGGAGTGAGTCAAACGAGATGATGGGGTGATCCCGTTACCGGGTTCCCACGAATCGGTGACGAGGCAACCGAGGAACATGACAAAAGGTGGAACGGGCACGAAGCACACACGGGAAACATTTCATACAACACACAAGCACGAGCGTTCATCCACGGGGTCGTTTCGGTATACCTTCGAAGCGTGCGTTTCGGGGCGGTTCGAGACGTCGAGGGACGTAGTGGAAGGAGTCGTTCACGCGATTCGTAGAGGAAGTAGAGGAAGTAGTCGTTCACGTCATCGGTAGTCGTTCGGGTCGTCGTGGAAGTAGATGTTCCGTTCGTCTTGGCGGTTCCACGACGGGGGTAGCTGTACTCGGGCGACGGTAGTGGTACTTGCGGTCGTCGAGCGACGGTAGTTGTTCACGTCATCGGTAGTCGTTGTACTCGCGACGTCGGGGTACTTGGTCGAAGATGTTTCGTAGGGGTACACGGGCGACGGTAGGGGTACTTGGGGTCTCCGAGTAGACGTTCTCGAGCTCGTAGTTGTACATGTAGTAGTCGGACTTGAGCATCGGAGAGGCACTTGGTCGTATAGGCGTTTACGCGTTCCCTGTCAAGGTCAACACAAGCACGAAACAACAAAAAAAAAACTACAGCAACGTTCTTGCGGGAAGGGACCCTGGCAGCGGCTCGGCGAGGTAGTGACGAGGCCGGGGCGGCTCGCGCTGCGGTGCTGGTGAGGAAGGGAGGCCACGGGCCTCTGGCCGCGAGGAGAACGGGGCCGCACGGGGCTGCTGGGCTCCTGGCCTTGCTGGACGAGGGAGGACGCGGGGCCTCGAGGCTCTGGCTGGAACCTGGCCCGCGCTCGGGGCGCCGTTGCTTCTGGCCGGCCGAAGGGAGCGGGGCTCCTGGAGGCGCTGGGGATGCGCGAGGAGGCGAGGAGGATCCAGGCGGGGCCAGCCCTGGCCCGACGGCGGCGGGGCGCGCTGCACCGGCGAGGCGCCGGCTGCATCTGGGTTTGAGCAAAGGGGCTTGGGGCGCTCGCGGGGGAAGCTGAAGGGAGGCAGGCGAGGACGAACGAGGGAGGCTCGGGCGAGCGAGAGAAAGAGGGGGCGCGGTCGAGAGGCGCTCGGGGAGAGAGAGGCACGAGCGCTGGGCGATGCGGGACCGATCGAGCAGAGGGAGGAGGGAATCGGGAGAGGAGCGGGGAGCGGGGTCGAGAGGTGGCGGCGGCGCACGATGGGAAGAGAGGGAGCGAGGGAAAAAGGCTGCGGTTGGGTTAGGGTTAGGGGAAGGCTGCGGGCTGGAGTTTGGGCCGAAGTGGCCTTGGGCCTAGAGGAGGGAGGAGGAGAAGTGAGGAGAAGACGGCCAGGAAAGGCTAGAGAGAGGCCCAAGAGGGCGCGGCTGCTCTCTGTTTTTTTAACTCTTAGACAGAAAAAACAAAAAGGAGAGAGCCAAAATAAAAAGAAAAGAGACAACGAATAAGAATAAAATGATGGACATTTTTGTAAGGCTTTACGGAATAATTCCAACCTCACAAAAATAGTTCCAACAACAAAAGGGAAAAACAAACTAAAATAATTAGTTTGCCTTAAAGGAGTTTAAAAGGAGTCTAGATAAATGGAGGAGCCTCGAAACAACGGAAAGAATTATAGGCAAGGTATAAAAGTCAAACTTGAAGTGAAATAAACATGGGGAATTAATGCAAGTGTGTTACGATGAATTCCAACGAATGGAATATTTATTATAGCTCTCTAAAATAATGAGAGACTTTTATATGTTATAAAGAGAAGTCACCTTCCCTCGATTTAAATGGACCGAAGGTCCACACAATTTATTAGGTTGAGATGCAAAATAAAATGACATGATGGCATGATGCATGATGCAATGCAAAAAAATAAATAACACAAGCAAAAGAAACACACGGGCAACCCGGAACATCTGGAATCTTCTGGAATCTTCTGGGACGTCGGTCTCGGGCGTCACAATATCTCCGACAACCAGGCTTTGCGGTGGCCTTGAGAATTGCCTATAGTAGCAAACGTCGGCCAATAAGACCGGCACTAGCCATCACATGTGCCTTTATCAAAATCGAATGGGGCCGGTGTTTATACATACAGTGTAAGTTAACGTTGTGTGTTGTCATAACAGTCCTTCCAAATGGTTGGTCTCTTAAGTCAACGCAGTATTGTAGGCTGACATATCATATGTTAACACCAAACAATTCGTTAAAGATGTTTTCTGAATGATTTGTCTAGCTTTCCAGCATTAAAAACAAATAAAGGTTCATGGATGTGGAGGTGCCTCGGCTACCCGGTATAATGTCCTTGCAGCCATGACTGAATAACATGTTTTTGAATGCTTGTATGGCTTTTGGACGCCGCGATCTAGCAAACTCGCACTATCGGTGTCCGTGTGTGTTGCATGTGCCCTATGATTGTGCTCTTCCCCTGGATTGGCTCATTGTTCCCCTCGCTTCCTTTTGCTTCTGTTCTGCCAGGCTCGTGTCGAATTGTGGAGCGACCTCTTGCCATTGCGCCCCCTTGAACGGATCATGTGTGTTGGGATGTATGCCCGAGCTTTGAACGTTATGGTCTGCCCGGATGGCATGTCTGGCCAACATTTGGATGGTGCGGCTGGTCGGGTGGCCTATTTTTGGATGTGTGCCCGGTCTTTCGATGTTGTGGCCCTACAGGTTGGCGTGCGCGCTGCTTGTGCTCGCTGATCGCACTCTTTCGTACCTCATGATTCGTCTGGTCGGTTCGCTTTGCTTCCTTCTACCCATGTGGTACCGGATGGAAGTGACCGGTTTTGATGGTTCTTGTCATTTGCCATGGGGGTGGGATTGGCCTTTCTATCTACCGGACCGTTGGGTTACCTTGTCCGACCAAGGAAAGACATGGGTAACGATTATCGTTGTTTTTCGTTAGTAAATACACAATAAGAATATAATGGCTCATGAATAATTCAGGAGAGGCATCTTTAAATAGTGTGCTTCATCTAGACCAAAAGGACATGGTAGGCGATGTGAAAATGACAAAACTCACTTTATGGATATCGTTCATAAAACATGTATCACTCGTTGCTTCACTTCTTAACTTTAGTTGGACCTTGCGCCAATGGCACAACAAGATATTTACTATTCCCTCCGTCCGAAAATACTTGTCATCAAAATGAACGAAAATGATGTATTTAAAACTAAAATACACCTAGATACATCCATTTTTTTTCCATTTTGATGACAAATATTTCCTGACGGAGGGAGTAGTTAACAAGATACCCTATACAATTTCTGAAATTGAAAGAAAAATCAAAAGTCTGTTAGACTTGCTAGGGTATTAGTATGATTTTGATCTTCCAGCAAAGATAAAAACTCCCCTAAAAAAGCAAAGATGAAAACGAAAGAATCCAATGCAGCGCAGTCCACCTCAAAAGCACCGCAAAGTTCCGAGATTCTTTCTACTCGCGCGGGCGCGGTCCACCAAGCCTCGAACCGTGCACCGCCCTGCCCCACGTACTCCGAGCCTTTTTTTTTCTTGGTCGGGCTCGGGCAGCCTCTCTCGGTCCATACTCACGGCCCAAGCGCCCCCGCCCAACGTAGCGCACAAACTTTTTAGCCCGCGCGCCCGGCCCATCCGAACCCTCGATGGCGTGCTACAGCAGCTCATGGCCGTCCGATCACTGCAGCAGCTTTTTCCCCCTCGGCCCTTTTTTCCTTTTGTCACGAACATATACCGCTACGGTTTCACTCGACACCCCACGCCGCTCCCCTCCACCCTTCGCTCCTCTCTTCCTTTCCGACCTGCAACAATGGCGTTCTCCGGTGAAGCGGCTGCGCCCTACAAGTAGACGGCGGAGGTTCCCGTGCCGGTACGTCCTTACCCACCCAGGCCACTCCTTAGAGTCCGAATTCCTGCACCTCAATTACTTACACTTGGTTTCTTCTCCTGTTTAATTTGTAGGGGAGGGCGGCGTCCCAAGCCTGGAGGTCCTCTGCCGCCTTCTTGCGGCATTTTGGGGGCGTCTCCTCTTTCTTCCGAGCCCATAAAGGCCCTCACTTGTTGCTGCCGTGGGACTCCGCTGCCGTGCTGTTTGGGCCTTGCCATTTGGGATCCAACTCGCAGCAATGCGGTCCCTCCTCCTGCTGCTCCTCGTCCACCTCGTCTTCCTGGCGGAGGCCAAGGGCGGCGGCCGCGCGGGCCTGGCGGCGGCGCTGAACGACGACGTCCTGGGGCTGATTGTGTTCAAGGCCGACGTGGTGGACCCGGAGGGGCGCCTCGCGACGTGGAGCGAGGACGACGAGCGGGCCTGCGCGTGGGCCGGCATCACCTGCGACCCGCGCACCGGCCGCGTCTCGGGGCTCAACCTCGCCGGCTTCGGCCTCTCCGGCAAGCTCGGACGCGGCCTCCTGCGCCTCGAGTCGCTCCAGTCGCTCTCCCTCTCCGCCAACAACTTCTCCGGCGACATCCCACCCGACCTCGCCCGCCTACCGGACCTCCAGTCGCTCGACCTCAGCTCCAACGCCTTCTCGGGCGGCATCCCGGAGGGATTCTTCGGCAAGTGCCACGCCCTCCGGGACGTCTCCCTGGCCAACAACGCCTTCACCGGTGACATCCCGGACGTGGGCGCGTGCGGCACGCTCGCGTCTCTGAACCTGTCTTCCAACCGCCTAGCCGGCATGCTGCCCAGCGGCATCTGGTCCCTGAATGCGCTGCGAACTCTGGACCTCTCCGGCAATGCCATCACCGGTGAGTTGCCTGTGGGCATCAGCAAGATGTTCAACCTGCGGGCGCTGAACCTGCGGAGGAACCGCCTCACAGGCAGCCTCCCGGATGACATTGGGGACTGTCCGCTGCTGCGGTCAGTGGACCTGAGCTCTAACTCGCTCTCCGGCAACTTGCCAGAGTCCCTTCGGAGGCTCTCCACTTGCACAGACCTTGACCTGAGCTCAAATGAGCTCACCGGGAATATTCCAACTTGGGTTGGAGAAATGGTGAGCCTGGAGACGCTAGATTTGTCGGGGAACAAGTTCTCCGGGGAGATTCCGGGGTCAATTGGTGGGCTCATGTCGCTGAGGGAGTTGAGGCTGTCTGGAAATGGCTTCACTGGTGGCTTTCCTGAGTCAATCGGTGGATGCAGAAGCCTAGTGCACGTTGACGTGAGCTGGAATTCCCTCACTGGCAGCCTGCCTACCTGGGTATTTGCATCCGGTGTGCAATGGGTATCCGTGTCCTACAACACATTCAGTGGTGAGGTGATGGTGCCTGTGAATGCATCCTCTGTGATTCAAGGCGTGGACCTGTCAAGCAATTCGTTTTCAGGACGGATCCCGTCCGAACTCTCGCAACTGCTCACCTTGCAGTCGCTGAACATGTCTTGGAACTCGCTGTCTGGGAGCGTTCCAGCCAGCATTGTGGAGATGAAGTCACTGGAGCTGCTTGATTTGAGTGCCAATAGGCTCAATGGGAGCATTCCATCTACCATTGGAGGGAAGTCGTTCAAAGTGCTGAGCCTTGCCAAGAACTCCCTCACTGGAGAAATCCCACCCCAGATTGGGGATTGCTCTGCCCTCACGTCACTGTAAGTTTAAGCGCACCTCTTTCTTATTCGACTCGGTTCGCTAGGCCGATATTTGGAGTTGTTCATGCAATTCTACATTTAATTGTATTTGTATGCTTGGTCACTATGTGCAGGGATCTATCACACAACGGTCTAACCGGAGCTATTCCAGCAGCAATAGCCAATCTCACCAACCTTGAGACTGCTGATCTTTCTCGGAACAAGCTCACGGGTGGTCTGCCGAAAGAGCTCTCCAACCTTGCCCACCTCATTCGCTTCAACATTTCACATAACCAGCTCTCCGGGGATCTCCCTCCTGGTAGCTTTTTTGACACTATCTCCTTCTCATCTGTGTCTAACAATCCTGGCCTTTGTGGTGCAAAGCTCAACTCATCTTGTCCTGGTGTACTACCAAAACCAATTGTACTGAATCCAGACTCTTCTTCCAATCCGCTAGCACAGAAAGAGCCTGTGCCTGGGGGGCTCCATCACAAGAAAACCATACTGAGCATCTCAGCCCTTGTTGCAATTGGTGCTGCTGTTCTCATTGCTGTTGGTATCATAACCATTACAGTCCTTAACCTTCAAGTTCGCGCCCCAGGTTCTCATTCTGCTGCTGCTGCTGCTGCTGCGCTGGAACTCTCAGATGGATATCTCAGTCAGTCTCCAACAACTGACGTGAATGCAGGTAAGCTTGTCATGTTTGGAGGAGGCAATCCAGAATTCAGTGCCAGTACTCATGCTCTTCTGAACAAGGACTGTGAGCTCGGCCGTGGTGGTTTTGGCACTGTTTACAAGACCACTCTCCGAGATGGCCAACCTGTTGCCATCAAGAAACTGACTGTGTCAAGCTTGGTTAAATCTCAAGATGAATTTGAGAGGGAAGTGAAGATGTTGGGCAAGTTACGCCACCGTAACCTTGTTGCACTCAAGGGCTATTACTGGACGCCATCACTTCAGCTTCTTATCTATGAGTTTGTCTCCGGGGGTAACTTGCATAAACAACTTCATGAATCGTCCCATGCAAATTACCTTTCATGGAAGGAAAGATTTGACATAGTTCTTGGTATGGCAAGAAGCCTAGCTCACCTCCACAGGCATGACATTATCCACTACAACCTGAAGTCAAGCAACATTATGCTTGATGATTCGGGTGAGGCCAAGGTGGGGGACTATGGATTGGCAAAGCTACTGCCGATGTTGGATCGGTATGTTCTAAGCAGCAAGGTACAGAGTGCACTTGGTTACATGGCACCAGAGTTTACATGCAGGACTGTGAAGATAACCGAGAAATGTGATGTGTATGGATTTGGAGTTCTTGTGCTGGAGGTCATGACGGGGAGGACACCAGTGGAGTACATGGAAGATGATGTTATTGTACTGTGTGATGTGGTGAGGGCTGCTCTGGATGAAGGCAAAGTGGAAGAGTGTGTCGATGAGAAGCTCTGCGGAAAATTCCCACTGGAAGAGGCGGTTCCTATCATGAAACTTGGCTTAGTCTGTACTTCTCAGGTTCCCTCCAATAGGCCAGACATGAGTGAGGTGGTGAACATATTGGAGTTGATCAGATGCCCACAGGACAGCCCAGAAGCCGAATTAGGTTAAGCTCTATCTGCTTTTCCCCCCTTCTCGTCGGGGCTTGTTTCATTTTGGGTATCCTTCTTTGCTTGGTAACCATTTAAGCGAGGAAAGACGAAGGAAGTTCTATCTAGTGTGCTTTAGGTAGTAGGAGCAGAATGGCAAGTGCCAACGCTAGTCTTTGATAGGCAAGAAATTATGTAATGGATTCCAACGGTCTCATGTCCTATGGCTGTTGATGTGTTTGACTTTGATCCTCATCAGTATGATGCCTGTTGTGGATCCTCTCACATCAATTATATAAGCATGAGACTTATTTCAAAAGTATTCGTATATTTTGCGGTGTCTTGTCCACAAGTTGTCTGTAGTTGTTAGTTTCAGTTGTGTAGTGTGATGATGGAGAGATGCTACTTGTGTTGTCCTCTGGTGTCTCCTTTTCAAACCATGTATGGCGGGTCCAGTTGATCTAATCATGTCATGTCATCTCTAGCTATAGGTCTAGCTGTAATTTAAAACTTATATGCACTTGAGCTCCTATAAAATCCTTGTATATTGGTAGTGCTACCTGAAATTCTTTTGCATTTCAGTTAAGCCTTGTATTGCCGGAGAAGCTCCTTTGTTTCTGTATCTGGATATCAAAGAGGGAAATAACGATGCTTTCCTTTTGTTCCGGCAATTTCAGTGCCCAGTGCTCTCGCGTCGCCCGTGGGGCGACTCAGGAGGGCTCAGCCGCCGCCTAGTCCCTCCAGCGTCCTTCTCCTCCTCCGCTGCTGTCAATGGTCGGCGCCGGGCAAAGCCCGTGCATGCGACGGCGGCGTCGGAGGGTCTCTCCTCCCATTCCCGAATCCGCGGCGGCGCGGGCGTCCTGATCCGCGGGGTGCGGCCCTCCCGATGATGTGGCGGATCCCGGAGGCGGCGGACTCGCGGCGGTGCACGGGTGCCAGATCCATGGGTGTGGGACTCCTGACAGCGTACGAGCTCCCGACGACAGCGGGATCGGTCGACAGCGGGCTTGGGTGATGGCGTCCGCCGCGCGGTGCCGGATCTCGTCACTCGTGGCGGATCTAGCCACTCCGGCCTTTGTGGAGGAACCTGGACCAGGGGTGGCGGCCCCGTTTCGCAGGTGGTGTTCGCGTCGGAGGAGCGGCGTGGCATCTGGCACGTTGACAACGGCGGGTCTCGGCGGCATGTATCAGCGGGGTCTTGCTGGTGGACGTGTGATGATGGACGAGCGCAGGATGGTGGTGTTGTCTGGCGTAATGGTGGCGTCGACGGCAGCTAGATCGGGCAAGGTAGATGCATCAGTACAACACTGAAGATGGATTGATGGCAGGTGGCTGCGACGACCTCATACCCGGCTAGCGTTCTGGTTGAGGAGCGTGCCGGACTGGTGGATGCCCCATACCCGACACGCGTTCTGGTTGGGGACCTCAGGTCTTAGATGTTAGGTTTGGCTACATGGTCTGTTTGGTATTAGGCCTAGACCATCAGCATCCCTACATCAACTGAATATGAGTAGCGATAGATGTTGTCTAGACAGTGGTTTTAGTTTTACTGTTGTATGACTTTGTAAGATCTTGTGTGAATAATTAATAAAATGGCTGCATGCATCGTTCAGATGCAGAGACCGAAGTCCTTCTTCTTTAAAAAAAATCAGTGTCCAGTGTGTCATCTGGTTCAGAAATGCCTTCGTTTAATTTTTTAACCTTTTTTGTTGTTGTACTTGAATCGGTCCACAAGTACTACTACTAGCAGGAGCCGGATCCTCTAACATTAAGAAATAAAGTCACCGTGCTACAGTGCTACCCTAGTGTAAAATGATGAAGAAAAGTTAGGGATTGCTAGTAGGTATTTAGCAAATTGTTTACTGTTGATATTTACTGTAGATATAAATAATTTAAAATTAATTTTATTTCACCATCAATTTGTTTGTTTGTAATTATTATAAATGTACATAGTAGATCATCAATTTTCAAATTAATTTAAGGCATTTTAGCCATAATCATATGGATAGAGAGAAGGAAAGTTAGGATACTTTAGCTTCTCTAACTTTCCTTCTCAATGTTAGAGGATCTCGTTCCCTACTAGCATCTGGTTCAGAAATGCCTTCGTTTAATTTTTTAACCTTTTTTGTTGTTGTACTTGAACCGGTCCACAAGTACTACTACTACTAGCACTCCTACATAACTACCGATTAGTGTACATAGCAAGTGACGTGTGAGAAGGTCTGATGTTCTGTCTCTTGGTCTAACCTGACTCTTCTTGCAATAATACAGACAGACAGCAGACAGAGCATAAGAGGTTGATATGGATCGACCACACCCTGGAGACTAACTGTAACTCTAGACTCTAGTGCATAATGAAAGTTGCTTATGTGTCCCCTTCCTCATGTACTACTTGTTCCTCCCTCGTGCTGCTACAGCTGTAGGAGTATCTTTCTTCTTTTAATCTGTCTACTCCTACACCCAGAGAATGAGAGCGGCCTGTCTTCACTAAACTAAGCCTGTTCCCATCAGCCAACCATAAGAAAGTTTTGGTATAATAGGGCTCTTTGTTCCCATCAGCCAACCATCCATCAAATGAAGAGCCGAACTATCTACCCTTCATCTAGGGAATGGCAAAGGCAATGCAAACTCTGCACTGCTTGGCCGGCTGTCTGTCGTCAAGTCGCTGGCTGCCTCTCAAGCATACGTCAGTCACTGCTTGCCTCGCATTTTACCAGTTTTCTTTTCTTTTGGGGGACTGCCAGTTCTTGCATTGTCTCCAGCGTCACCTGAGGACGTCGTGACCAGGATGTTTATGGCGCTGGCAACTCGCACCCTTGCATAACAGCTCACCAAGCAAGAGCAGCTTTGGCACCACGCCTTTGGACTTGGAGTGGACCTGTCCAATCAGGTCTAGCTTTCTCCCCGTTTCCTACTGCAACTTTTCAATTTCAGCACAAAAAACCACAAGGCAGGAAAAGGAGACAAGAGGGAATAGCTGAAAGCCACCGACTGTCCTGGATAGTCCATATTGGTAAAATTGACAAAATTGACCTCAGGCCGAACGTATTTCACAAACCGAACCGTCGGTAAAACTAATTCACCCAGTTGATCATTTTGTGCAGTGTCCGACAGGTAGACACTGCATTCTACTAAGCAGCACCTTACTGACAGATGCTGCACATAAATTCACCGACTATCCTAGATAGTCCATACGACAAAATAGACAGAATTAATCTCAGGGCGAACATATTTCACAAACTGAACAGTCGATGAAACTAGTTCACCGAGCTGACCCTTTTGTGGAGCGCCGATAGACATACGCTGCACTCTACTGAGCAGTGCCTTACTGAGAGGCACTGCACACTATAGCAGCGTGGCACCCCAGGGCCAGACCCGACCCCACACCTAGGTGTGCAAGGCTTAGCCGACATGCGCTACACTTTCCAAGTGCAACGCCTAGGCGTAAAGCTCCACACTTGCCAAGTGCAGCGCCTATGTGTTAGGCGACGCACCTTCACTTACTTAGTCAGATTTGCGCCCTAGCCGACCCCCCCTCACACACCCACGGCAGATTTGCCCCCCTCCCCGATATCCCCCTTTCAAATCCTTCCCCAAATACTTGGAATCTGAAGGTTTTCTCTGTGGATTTGGACCCCAATCCCCCCCGCAAGGTAATCTCCTCCAATCCCCTCATTTTCATCCGAAAAATTCTCCCATTTGCTCAATTCCTGCTAGGGTTAGGCAAACCCTAGTTCTTCATGGATTTCGAGATTTGTATGGAAATATGAGATGATTGTTTGGCATTTTGCTAGGGTTAGGCTTCTTAGCGTGTTAGGGTTAGGGCTATGATTCTTGTTATGTTGGGGTTCGGGTTAGGGTTGTTAGTATGTTAGGATTAGGTTATGGCTCTTGTTAAGATGGGTTTAGGGTTGTTGTTTGATATCTTTGTTAGGCCTTTGGATTTTGTGTTAATATCCGAATGAGTACTTATGGAATATATTTTACATTGGGTTGTTCTAATTAATTTAGGGATGGGAAGAACATGTGTTTTTGTTCATCATGTGGACAAGGACGCCTTTCAAAAAGGCAATATTGAGCCAGACCCGGATGAGGTTGACATGGTGTTTGAGAGTAGTCCTAGCTATGAGGAGGTCTTGGAACAAGCGAGGAAAGATTTGAATTGGATGGACCCAATTGATATTGTTGAGTTGGAGGGAAGGCATAATGTGGGTTTTTGGAATGCACAATGCGTGTGAACTCCGAGAAACATTGGGTTGCATACCAGGAGACGGTGGTCGAATCTCTAGATAAGGCTCTTTAGTTATTTGCTACCAATAAGGTTGAGGCTACTTTGCACTTGGACTTGAACCGGCATGCCTCCCCATTGGTTGCTAGGAGTCCTCCACCATTGAACCAAGATGAAAGAAGTGAACCTCTTTTGACCAAACAAGTGAGGCCAACATTGAGCCCGATTTCAGACAACCAAAATGAAGCTTTGCAAGAGGAGAATGATTAGTATGAGGATGATGAGAATGAACTTGATCTCCATGAAAACAGTGTTGGTGATTTGGACACATATCATGCGCAAGAGACCATGGACCCTTCCATTCTGTATTCCCATTTGTAAGTGCATCTAGTGCCCCCTAGTTGGTTTTGGAGTATTGACGACAAACGTGGTTGAGGGACTAACGTGTTTGTGAGAATTGCAGGATAACATAGGTAATAGTCCCTCACATATTCGGTTTAACTTCCAGAGATGACCCCTAAAAATGTGTGAAGACATTGAAGACAGTGGTTGTTGATGTCTACTACACGCTTCTATTCCTGTAGACAGTGTTGGGCCTCCAAGAGCAGAGGTTTGTAGGACAGCAGCAAATTTCCCTTAAGTGAGTAACCCAAGGTTTATCGAACTCAGGGAAGTGGAGGTTGAACGTACCCCTTTCAAGCAAACCTGCAATCAAGATACAAGAAGTCTCTTGTGTCCCCAACACACCTAATACACTTTTCAGATGTATAGGTGCACTAGTTCGGCGAAGAGATGGTAAAATATGGATGATAGGAGTGGCAAAGCAAAGTAATATAAATCTGTAATAAAAAGTGCAGCAAGCAAACAAGTGGTAAACGTGAGCACAAACGGTATTGCAATGGTGGAAACAAGGCCTAGGCTTCATACTTTCACTAGTGGCAACTCCCAACAACATTGACATAGTCTAATCACATGATATTTCCCATAAAACATGCAATGGAGACGCACTCGGAGGTCATTCCTTTGTGGTCAAGAGAGGACGAGAATTATGTAGGGCTACAAAAGCACACCTCAAAGTTCGTAGTTCTCAATCTATGAATTTTCCAATGTCACCGCGGCCATCCAAAGAGAGTACCACAATCACCACAACATATCTCCAGGATAGTCAAAGACAAGCACCAAGAGACTCTCAATCTTCAATCAACACACAAAAGAGGAAATCACTCATGAAAATATTTTTCTAATCCATGTCCAATAGACCGCTATCACCTTGGTCTCGGGGATTATACTAGATAAAGACAAGTGAGTACATCAATTCAATACATAGAGGAAGGGGAAATATCATGGGATCACCCTAGATTAACATAGCCTATGATCACAACGAAGATCACATCATGGGAGAGAGAGATAACCACATAGCTACACGTACAAGCCCTCAGCCTCGGAGAAGACTACTCACACATGACCATGGTGAGCAAGAGATTGATGGTGGTGTTGATGGAGAGGTGCAGCCCCGCGAGGAGGAGGCGGCCGGCGACAGCCACGGCGGCGGCGGCGGCTGCCCTAGGGCAGCGGCGGCCCTTGGGGGCAGCGGCCCCTTGGCCCTCCTTCTTCCTTGTGGATGGTGCTGCAATGGTGCAGGTCCTCCCCACCAAGATGGCGGCTTGGTAGTAGAAAAATTCGTGGCTCTTGGTGACCTAGGTTTCCTCTCTTTATATAGACTCTCGGATTCCCGTCATCAGATTTTGGGCTTCAGTAAAACGGGCTTTTCTCGGCCGTCCAGACTCCGATTTGGACGAATTTTATATCCAGAAGCATCCTCTCAAAATTCTCCACAACTTTCACAACTAGGCTTTTTCCGTTTGACGTCGTCTTCGGGCCGGAACGTGACCATCTTATAAAAACGTTCTCAGACAAATTTCAGGAAAGTCAGAGTCCTACTCCAATACGACTCCTTTTGCGTTTTTGTCAATTTCCAAGTAATTCCTACACAATAAAATGTAAAACAAGAACATTGTGCACTTTTGCAACCATTAGTAGGTTAGTCCAATAAATGCCTAAAAAGATAGAAAACTTTGATATAAACATGAGACAATGATGCAAAACAAGCATGTCACAAGCAAAAATTATGGATACGTTTGGGACGTATCAACATCCCCAAGCTTAATTCCTACTCGTCCTCGAGTAGGTAGAATGATAACATAGATAATTTTTGAGGTGACATGCTACTAACACAATCTTGATCAAGTAATATAGTAAAGCACATGAACCGAAATAAAGTGAACCAAAACAATTGTCTATAGTTGAAAGCAAGTAAACAATGAATAACCAAGTGATCATCTAAGTAAATTCTTTTCATGAATAGTACAATTGAAGACATGAAACTATAAAGTTAAGCACAACTGTTAGCCCCAAAGGAGTTCTCTCATCAAAAGCATGCTAGTTAACACAAAAGAAAGATAAAGTTTCAGCAATGCTTTCCACTTTTCAACATTTTATCTCATGGATAAGTTCAATGCACAAGGATTATATATAACTAAGCAGAAATTTTGAACATAATCAACTTGAACCCAGGGTTAACACTAGATGTTTGCTTATGGTGGAGGAAGAAGATTAGAACATAGGAAGACTGACTCAACATTTAAAAGTAAAAGATAGGCCCTTCGCAGAGGGAAGCAGGGATTACTCATGTGCTAGAGCTTTTTATTTTTGAAAACATAGAGATATAAAAGCAATTTTGAGAGATGTATGCTTATGTCAACGAATGGTAATAAACAATGCACTACTACTCATGTCAAACTAAACTTAAGAGCGGCTCCCATAGAGGAATGATAACACTCCCCTTTCTTCTTTGTTTATCACTAGCCAAAGTTTGTCTGATTTCTCAGGTACGATGTGTGAAGGAGGTTTTGATATTGATATTGATGACATGTAAAGTGGGCTGGGCATACCCTTTTGCCAGCTCTTTTTGCAAAATTAAGGACATGCACATTATTCATGCACGTCAGGGGTCGTTCTGTCCAACACAAGTAATAATGAACTATCTACCACTTCCTCATGAGCTAAAACAGAGACACAAATAAGGATAATTTTTGAAGGTTATAAAGGTAGAACATGAGCAATTTACTTGGAATGGCTATTAAATACCATGCATAGGTAGGTATGATGGACACATATGGCAGAATTTTGGCTATGGAATTTAGATGCACAAGCAGCATTCCCGCTCAGTACAGAGTTTTTGGTTTAGCAAGTTTTTAGCAAGCACATGTTAACCGGTACAAGAGAATTATAACATCCTTTCAACATAATTATAAGACTTCTACACTGTCTTCCTTGTCAACCATCTTACTTCTAAAAAGAGAACAAGAACTTTAAAACTACCAATGGTGAAAAACTAAACAATTGCAAACTTCAAGGGTATTTCTTCACTAATAAGACTTTATTAAATGATCTCCATGTTTAGACATCACTACTTAATTTCTCAAAACAATTGATAGGGATCAAGTTACTCAATGATCTTCAAGACTATGCAAGCTTTTTATTCTTTGCACCACGGCCACACTTGGCATTTACTTTACCAACATATTATTTAGCAATTCAAACCAATTCAACTCTCCAAAAAGATATAAGTGAAGCAAGAGAGTACTTTCTATAAAAGAACTAATAGCTCTGAACATGATATGAAATAAAAACAAGAGCTAGACGCATATAACAAGGTAGCTAAACACTCAAAAAGATATAAGTGAAGAACATGAGTTTTTCATGAAAAAGCGGAGTGTGTCTCTCTACCAAATAAGAATGATCAGATGCAACTTATTTAAGACCAGCAAAGAAAACAAAACAAAACTGAAAACAAAACAAAAAGACGCTCCAAGAATAGCACATAACGCATGAAGCGATTAAAATATAGTGGAACGAAAGACGAACTGATAATTGTTGATGGAGAAGGGGATGCATGGGGGCATCCCCAAGCTTAGACGCTTGAGTCTTCTTGAATATTTCTTGGGGGTGCACGGGGGCATCCCCAAGCTTGAGCGTTTGACCCTCCTGAGTCTTCTTTTATCATCTTCCCTCGCACACTTGAAAACCCCCTTCATACATAACTCATCATAATCTGATTAGCGAGGTTAGTACCCACAATAAAATAATTTTTCCCTACTGGAAATAAAGATAATCTTGAAGAGCTACTGTTTCTTAAGATTGCCAAAAGGTTTTTGCAAAGAAAAAGCAAGCTCAAGGTTTGCAAAACGAAGAAAAGGCAAAACAGGACAGAATCTATGAAAAACAGACCAGCAGGTAGTAAATAATTTTTTCGGGGCACTTCTGCAACTCAAATAAAAAAACCCAGAACAGACGCTCAAAAGCCAATTGTATAGAGCACGCTGTCAAAAAAATTCAGATCAAAAAGATGATCTGGTGATTTTATTCGAATTTTTCTGACCAAGGACAGAATCTGTTTCCTAGACAGCACGTCATAACTTTCGAACTTTCTTGCAATCGGAGGCTAAACTTGGCACAAAGCTGAAAAATAAAGATACAATGATGTTGCTACAGTAGTAACAAACATCAAGACCACTAAAAACTGAAAGAACAAACTGAAAGCAAAGATAACAAGGGTTGTCTCCCTAGAGCTCTTTCTTTATAGCCATAAAGATAGGCTTAAGACTTTAATGATGCTCTCGTAGGAATAAGAGTTGAAGAACAAAAGAGAGCATCAAGAAGCAAATACAAAACACATTTAAGCCTAACATGCTTCCTATGCATAGGAATATTGCAATAGAATAATTCATTGAAGCACAAAGCAATAAGCATAGGAAGACAAAACAAGTGCAGCTTCAAAACCTTCAACATAAAGAGAGGGAACTTGATATTATTGAAATATCTATATGCATATGTTCCCTTCTCATAATAATTTTCAGTGGGATCACGAATAAACTCAACAATATAAGCATCACATAAAGCATTGTTACCATGATCCACATGCAAAAAGGTACTCTTACTCTCCACATAAGCATAATCTTTCTTATTAGGAATAGTGAGAGTAAAGCAATCATAACCATCATGGTAATCATCATATTTAGGAGGCATATCATAATCATAATAAATTTTATCCTCAATAGTAGGTGGACTAAAAAGCTCACATTTATCATTGTAATCATCATATATAGGAAGCAAAGTATCATCAAAGTAAATTTTCTCTTCAAAAGTTGGGGGACTAAAAATATCATGTTCATCAAACGTGTCATCCCCAAGCTTAGAGCTTTCCATGTCATTAGCAATATTGATATTAAAGAAAACATACTAATAGCATCACCACCATCATGATTGTTATGCAAATAATAAAGTTCTAAAGGTTTTTTAATTTTCTCTTCAAACACATCATGTCCAAGTTCAAGGTAGAGCTTATAAAGCTCTCTCATATTTTTGTTGTTTTCCATTAAGCAAAACTAGTGAAATAAAAACAAGAAACAAAAAGATTTAATTGTAAGATCTAGAGAAGGTACCTTCACTTACCTCACTTCCGCGGCAACGGCGCCAGAAATAGCTTGATGTCTACTACACGCTTCTATTCCTGTAGACAGTGTTGGGCCTCCAAGAGCAGAGGTTTGTAGGACAGCAGCAAATTTTCCTTAAGTCAGTAACCCAAGGTTTATCGAACTCAGGGAAGTGGAGGTTGAACGTACCCCTTTCAAGCAACCCTGCAATCAAGATACAAGAAGTCTCTTGTGTCCCCAACACACCTAATACACTTGTCAGATGTATAGGTGCACTAGTTCGGCGAAGAGATGGTAAAATATGGATGATAGGAGTGGCAAATCAAAGTAATATAGATCTGTAATAAAAAGTGCAGCAAGCAAACAAGTGGTAAACGTGAGCACAAATGGTATTGCAATGGTGGAAACAAGGCCTAGGCTTCATACTTTCACTAGTGGCAACTCCCAACAATATTGACATAGTCTAATCACATGATATTTCCCATAAAACATGCAATGGAGACGCACTCGGAGGTCATTCCTTTGTGGTCAAGAGAGGACGAGAATTATGTAGGGCTACAAAAGCACACCTCAAAGTTCGTAGTTCTCAATCTATGAATTTCCCAATGTCACCGCGGCCATCCAAAGAGAGTACCACAATCACCACAACATATCTCCAGGATAGTCAAAGACAAGCACCAAGAGACTCTCAATCTTCAATCAACACACAAAAGAGGAAATCACTCATGAAAATATTTTTCTAATCCATGTCCAATAGACCGCTATCACCTTGGTCTCGGGGATTATACTAGATAAAGACAAGTGAGTACATCAATTCAATACATAGAGGAAGGGGAAATATCATGGGATCACCCTAGATTAACATAGCCTATGATCACAACGAAGATCACATCATGGGCGAGAGAGATAACCACATAGCTACACGTACAAGCCCTCAGCCCTGGAGAAGACTACTCACACATGACCATGGTGAGCAAGAGATTGATGGTGGTGTTGATGGAGAGGTGCAGCCCCGCGAGGAGGAGGCGGCCGGCGGCAGCCACGGCGGCGGAGGCGGCCCTTGGGGGCAGCGGCCCCTTGGCCCCCTTTCTTCCTTGTGGATGGTGCTGCAATGGTGCAGGTCCTCCCCTCCAAGACGGCGGCTTGGGAGGAGGAAAATTCGTGGCTCTTGGTGACCTAGGTTTCCTCTCTTTATATAGACTCTCGGATTCCCGTCATCAGATTTTGGGCTTCAGTAAAATGGGCTTTTCTCGGCCGTTCGGACTCCTATTTGGACGAATTTTATATCCAGAAGCATCCTCTCGAAATTCCCCACAACTTCCGCAACTAGGCTTTTTCCGTTTGACGTCGTCTTCGGGCCGGAACGTGACCATCTTCTGAAAACGTTCTCAGACAGATTTCAGGAAAGTCACAGTCCTACTCCAATACGACTCCTTTTGCGTTTTTGTCAATTTCCAAGTAATTCCTACACAATAAAGTGTAAAACAAGAACATTGTGCACTTTTGAAACCATTAGTAGGTTAGTCCAATAAATGCCTAAAAAGATAGAAAGCTTTGATATAAACATGAGACAATGATGCAAAACAAGCATGTCACAAGCAAAAATTATGGATACGTTTGGGACGTATCAGTTGTGCGTGAAGACATTCACTTGAAGATAAAGACCTATAAAGACATACATTGAAGACTACAGAATTGATACGTCTCCAACGTATCTATAATTTTTGATTGTTCCATGCTATTAGTTATGATGTTTTGGATGTTTAATGGGCTTTGTTATCCACTTTTATATTATTTTTGGGACTAACCTACTAACCCAAAGGCCCAGTCTAGATTGCTGTTTTTTGCCTGTTTTAGGGTTTTACAAAAAAGGAATATCAAATGGAGTCCAAACAGAATGAAACCTTCAGGAGAGATATTTTTGGAGCAAAATACACACGTGAGACTTGAGAACCACAGAATAGGGCTGAGGTGGCATCCATGAGGGTGGGGGCGCTCCCCCCTACAGGGCGCCCCCTGCCTCGTGGGCACCCCTTCTGGCCCCCGGTTCCCTCCTTCCTCCTATATATACCTACGTACCCCGAAACTATCAGAACAACAGGAGAAACCCTAGTTCCACCGCTGCAACCTTCTGTTCCCGTGAGATCCCATCTTGGGGCCTGTTCCGAAGCTCCGCCGGAGGGGGGATCTTCCACGGAGTGCTTCTACATCATCATCATCGCCTCACCATGAGTTGTGAGTAGTTTACCACAGACCTTCTGGTCCATAGCTAGTATCTAGATGGCTTCTTCTCTCTCTTCGGATCTGAATACCAAGTTCTCATTGGTCTTCGAGGAGATCTATTCGATGTAATCTTTTTTTGCGGTGTGTTTGTCGAGATCCGATGAATTGTGGGTTTATGATCAAGATTATCTATGAGAAATATTTGGTTCTTCTCTGAACTCTTTATGTATGATTATAATATCCTTGCAAGTCTCTTCGAATTATTGGTTTGGTTTAGCCTACTAGATCTATAGTTCTTGCAATGGGAGAAGTGCTTGGCTTTGGATTCAATCCTGCGGTGTCCTTTCCCAGTGACAGTAGGGGCAGCAAGACACGTATTGTATTGTTGCCATCGAGGATAAAAAGATGGGGTTTATATCACTAAGTTTGAGTTTATCCCTCTACATCATGTCCTCTCTTGCTTAAGGCGTTACTCTGTTCCTATGAACTTAATACACTAGATGCATGCTGGATAGCGGTCAATGTGTGGAGTAATAGTAGTAGATGCAGAATCGTTTCGGTCTACTTGTCTCGGACGTGATGCCTATATATAATGATCATGCCTAGATAGTCTCATAATTATTCGCTTTTCTATCAATTGCTCGGCAGTAATTTGTTTACCTGCCGTAGAATATCGCTATCATGAGAGAATCCACTAGAGAACACTATGGCCCCCGGGTCTATTCTCAACATATCAATCTACAATCTACTTTACTTTTCCGCTTTTACTTTTTGTTCTTATAACCAAAAATACCAAAAATATCAAACTATCATCTCTATCAGATCTCACTTTCGCAAGTGACCGTAAAGGGATTGACAACCCCTTATCGCGCTGGCTGCGAAGTTCTTATTTGTTTGTGCATGTGCGAGGGACTCACGCATGTTCTCCTACTGGATTGATACCTTGGTTCTCAAAAACTGAGGGAAATACTTACGCTACTGTGTTGCATCTCCCTTTCCTCTTCGAGGGAATACAACGCAACCTCGAGAAGTAGCAAGAAGAATTTCTGGCGCCGTTGCCAGGTAGACTTACGCAAAAGTCATATACCAAGTACCTATCAGAAACTCTTATCCTTCGCATTAAATTTTTTTGCCTCTCGTTTTCCTGTCCCCCACTTCACCCTTGCCGTTTTATTTGCTCTTCTTCTGTCGTGTGTTTATCGTTCGCTTGCTTCTTGTCTGCTTCTGTGTTGCTTGCTTGCTTGTCATCATGTCTAGCACACCTATCATTATCAACACTCCCGAGAGTGAGGTTCTCAACTTTAAACAAAGGGAGTAAGAAAACTTAAAAGATGCCTGGTATAGAATTTGCAATGCTCAAAATAGATCTAATAGGAAGCTTTCCACTTCCGTGCTTCTTCGTAATTTTTATGTTGGCATAAATCCATGGAATAGATTTATCTTAGATACCATTACCGGAGGGAATTTCTTGAGTAGCCATACTTTTGATTCTTATAATGCAATGACTGAATTATTTGGCTCACCACCTCTTATGGTTAATGGGACTGTTTTAACTTTGGAGCATGTTATGCAAAGGTTAGAAATCGTTGAAAACAAAGTTGCTATGGTAGAACTGGTAGAGAACTTGGATAGAAAGATCCATAATGAAATTACCCAATATGGATCCAAGGTAGGCGTTGTTCTGAAAAATCTTAAGGAAAAGGAACCCATAGTTAAAGAAAAGCTAGATCAGGATTCTACTAGAATCAATAAGCTTGAGGATATTATTACTAATGTGGGTTCTGCTCTTTCTGCTATAAAAACTACTCCAAATACTTCTACCACTAAATTATGTAAGTTCATGTATGTTCCTAAAGACAAGGGTGAACCATCTAGTAAAGGAATCGCGGATCTCAAATCCATAAGTGTTCACCCTAATTTTCTTACTTTTGCAAGAGACCCTTTTGACACTTTAGAATTTCTTGATTTCTTTCCCAAAAGTTTGATTATCAATAGGGATAAAGAAGTGCCTAAGAATCACAAGTGCTTAATTAAAGAATTGCCTCCCAAGGACGGCAATACCTAGATCTATCCATGTATCGTGCCTAGCTAGGGGCGTGAAACGATAGCGCTTGTTGGGAGGCAACCCAATTATATATATTTTTTGGTTTTGCTTCTGTTTAGGAATAAATATTGCATCTAGATTCTGTTTAGATGTGGTTTTGTGTTTTAATTAGTGTGTGTGCCAAGTAGAACCTTTGGGAAGACTTGTGTGAAGTTTATATGATCTTGCTATGAAAAACAGAATCGTTAGCGCTCGCTAGAATGATCACCAGATTTTACTGGAGCATGCTATTTAGTTGATTCTTTTTGAAGATGATTAATAGAAAAATTCCTCACGTTTACCAATTTAGTTTATTTTTATTGGAGTTACAGAAGTATGCGAAAACTGCAGATTACTACAGACTATTGTGTTTTTGACAGATTCCGTTTTTTGTGTGATGTTTGCTTATTTCAATGCATCTATGAGTAGTATTGGGAAGTATGAACCATAGAGAAGTTGGAATACACTAGGTTTAACACCAATATAAACAAATAATGAATTCATTGCAGTACCTTTGAGTAGTGGTTAGCTTTCTTATACTATCGGAGCTCACGAGATTTTTGTCTAAGTTTTGTGTTGTGAAGTTTTCAAGTTTTAAGTATTGCTTTGACGGACTATGGAACAAAGAGTGGCAAGAGCCTAAGCTTGGGGATGCCCAAGGTACCCCAAGGTAAAACTCAAGGACAACCAAAAGCCTAAGCTTGGGGATGCCCCGGGAAGGCATCCCCTCTTTCGTCTTCATCCATCGGTAACTATACTCAAAGCTATATTTTTATTCACCACATGATATGTCTTTTACTTGGAGCATCTTGTATAATCTGAGTCTTTGCTTGTTAGTTTTCCACAATTATCCTTGCTGGACACACCTATTTGAGAGAGTTAAATATGGCCTAGGAATTGATAGAACACTTTATGTGCTTCACTTATATCTTTTGAGTTGAATAGTTTTTGCTCTAGTGCTTCACTTATATCTTTTAGAGCACGGTGGTGACAATATTTTTAAGAAATTGTTGATCTCTCATGCTTCACTTATATCCATTTGAGAGTATATTAAAACAGCATGGTAATGTGCTTAGGCTATAAAACTAGTCTTCACATGATAGACATCCAATATCAATGTAGTAGAAACTTTCACACTAAGTGCATTGAATATGATGAGAAGTTGGATGCTTGACAATTGTTTTGAGATATGAGGATAGTGATATTAGAGTTATGCTAGTGGAGTTATTATGAAATTGAGAAATGCTTGTGTTAAAGTTAGTGATTCCCGTAGCATGCACGTATGGTGAACCGCTATGTGACGAAGTTAGAGCATGAGGTATTTGTAAAGTGTCAACCTTTGTGTGGAGGTCGGGGGCACGCGATGGTTAACTCCTACCAACCTCCCCCCTAGGAGCATGCATTGATTGCTTTGTTTTGATGACTCGTAGATTTTTGAAAGAATTATATGAGTTCTTTATGACTAATGTTGAGTCCATGGATTATACGCACTCTCACCCTTCCACCATTGCTAGCCTCTCTTGTATCGTGCAACTTTCGCCGGTACCATACACCCACTATATATCCTTCCTCAAAACAGCCACCATATATATTCCTCAAAACAGCCACCATACTTACCTATCATGACATTTCCATAGCCATTCCGAGATATATTGCCATGCAACTTTCCACCGTTCCGTTCATATGACACGCATCATATTGTCATATTGCCATGCATGATCATGTAGTTGACATCGTATTTGTGGAAAATCCACCATGCATAATTTTTCATACATGTCACTCTTGATTCATTGCACATCCCGGTACACCGCCGGAGGCATTCATAGAGAGTCATACTTTATTCTAGTATTGAGTTGTAATATCGAGTTGTAAATCAATAAAAGTGTGATGATCATCATTATTAGAGCATTGTCCCATGTGAGGAAAGGCCAATAAAAAAGGAGATGGCCCCAAAAAAAGAGAGGGGCTAAAAAAAAAGGAGAAAGCCCCTCCAATAATAATAATAATAATGAGAGAAAAGAGAGAAGGGACAATTGCTACTATCCTTTTCCACACTTGTGCTTCAAAGTAGCACCATGTTCTTCATGATAGAGAGTCTCATGCTTAGTCACTTTCATATACTATTGGGAATTTTCATTATAGAACTTGGCTTGTATATTCCAACGATGGGCTTCCTCAAATGCCCTAGGTATTCATGAGCAAGCAAGTTGGATGCACACCCACTAGTTTCTTTTGTTAAGCTTTCATACATTCTTAGCTCTAGTGCATCCGTTGCATGTCAATCCCTACTCACTCACATCGATATCTATTGATGGGCATATCCATAGCCCGTTGATACGCCTAGTCGATGTGAGACTATCTCCCTCCTTTTTGTCTTCTCCACAACCACCTCCCTATTCCACCCATAGTGATATGTCCATGGCTCATGCTCATGTATTGTGTGAAAGTTGAAAGGTTTGAAAGAATAGAGTATGAAAACAAGTGCTTGGCTGAAATCGGGGTTGTGCATGATATGAATATTTTGTGTGATGAAGAGGGAGCATAGCCAGACTATATGATTTTGTAGGGATAACTTTCTTTAGCCATAGTATTTTGAGAAGACATGATTGCTTTGTTAGTATGCTTGAAGTATTATTATTTCTTATGTCAATATAGACTTTTGTCTTGAATCTTTCAGATCTGAACATTCATGCCACAATTAAGAGTATTACATTGAAAAACTATGTTGGTTAGCATTCCACAACAAAAATTCCGTTTTTATCATTTACCTACTCGAGGACGAGCAAGAATTAAGCTTGGGGATGCTTTATACGTCTCCAATGTATCTATAATTTTTGATTGTTCCATGCTATTATTTATGATGTTTTGGATGTTTAATGGGCTTTGTTATCCACTTTTATATTATTTTTGGCACTAACCTACTAACCCAAAGGCCCAGTCCAGATTGTTGTTCTTTTTGCCTGTTTTAGGGTTTTATAGAAAAAGAATATAAAATGGAGTCCAAACAGAATGAAACCTTCGGGAGAGATATTTTTGGAGACAAATACGCACGGGAGACTTGAGAACCACAGAATAGGGCTGAGTTGGCATCCACGAGGGTGGGGGCGCCCCCCCCCTACAGGGCACGCCCCCGTGCCTCGTGGCCGCCCCTTCTAGCCCCCGGTGCCCTCCTTCCTCCTATATATACCTACGTACCTCGAAACTATCAGAACAATAGAGAAAACTCTAGTTCCACCACCGCAACCTTCTGTTCCTGTGATATCCCATCTTGGGGCCTGTTCCGGAGCTCCGCCGGAGAGGGGATCTTCCACAAAGTGCTTCTACATCATCATCATCGCCTCACCATGAGTTGTGGGTAATTTACCACAGACCTTCGGGTCTATAGCTAGTATCTAGATGGCTTCTTCTCTCTCTTTGGATCTCAATACCAAGTTCTCCTCGGTCTTCGAGGAGATCTATTCAATGTAATCTCTTTTTGCGGTGTGTTTGTCGAGATCCGATGAATTGTGGTTTATGAGCAAGATTATCTATGAGAAATATTTGGTTCTTCTATGAACTCTTTATGTATGATTATAATATCCTCGCAAGTATCTTCGAATTATTGGTTTGGTTTGGCCTACTAGATCTATAGTTCTTGCAATGGGAGAAGTGCTCGGCTTTGGGTTCAATCTTGCGGTGTCCTTTCCCAGTGACAGTAGGGGCAGCAAGGCACGTATTGTATTGTTGCCATCGAGGATAAAAAGATGGGGTTTATATCACTAAGTTTGAGTTTATCCCTCTACATCATGTCATCTTGCTTAAGGCATTACTCTGTTCCTATGAACTTAATACACTAGATGCATGCTGGATAGCGGTCGATGTGTGGAGTAATAGTAGTAGATGCATAATCATTTCGGTCTACTAGTCTCGGACATGATGCCTATATATAATGATCATGCCTAGATAGTCTCATAATTATTCGCTTTTCTATCAATTGCTCGACAGTAATTTGTTTACCCGTCGTAGAATATCGCTTTAATGAGAGAAGCCACTAGAGAACACTATGGCCCCCGGGTCTATTCTCAACATATCAATCTACAATCTACTTTATTTTTCCGCTTTTACTTTCTGTTCTTATAACCAAAAATACCAAAAATATCAAACTACCATCTCTATCAGATCTCACTTTCGTAATTGATCGTAAAGGGATTGACAACCCCTTATCGTGTTGGCTGCGAAGTTCTTATTTTTTTGTGCAGGTGCGAGGGACTCGCTCATGGTCTCATACTGGATTGATACCTTGGTTCTCAAAAACTGAGGGAAATACATACGCTACTGTGCTGCATCTCTCTTTCCTCTTCGAGGGAATACAACACAAGCTCGAGAAGTAGCAAGAATGCGAAGACATAGTTTCTTTCGTAGTTCTTTTTATTCTTTCCCGAGTCATAGGAACCATCGTATTGTTAAGTGGGGTCCAAGTGAACATAGTCGAATGACTGAAGTGATGCTCAACCAAAACACCTATGTCTTCAAGCGAAGACAAATGAGAGCAAATCTTATCCAGAGCTGGATAAGTCAGCTTTACTTGGAGCTCAAGTAAAGTTGCCGCGTGTGTTCACAATCCGACCATTGGACACGTGTCAGTTCCTTAGTGACCAAGGGTCATTTCGGACATATCATGTCGGGTTGCCTCATGGCTATAAATAGCCCACCCCCTACACCATAAATTGGTGGTTGCTCGGAGTTAGTGCACGGCTTTTATCGTTTGAGAGCAACCCACCTCCGAAGCCTTTGAGAGAAAAGATCCTTGTGAGGACAAAACCCAAAACACCAAAAGCCAAAGAGAGTTAAGCATCACTGAAGTCTTTCTGTCTGTGTGACCTGAAGACTTGTTACACTTGAGGACTGTGCTTCCTCCAGCCGGTTAGGCGTCATGTTCCGAGCATCCTAGAGTGACTGTGGACCGCTAGTGAACGAAGTCTGTGAAGGTTCGGAAGTCTACCTTGAAGACTTACCAGAGTGATTGGGCGAGGACTGTGTGTCCTTAGCTCAAGGGGAATACGGTGAGGACTGTGTGTCCTCAGGTTTGAATACCTAGCCGCCCTAACCAGATGTACAGTTGACACAGTAACTGGAACTGGTCTACCAAATCCTTGTCTCCATCAAGCAACTGGTTCTATCCCTTCTTCCTTTACATTTCAGTTTGTCTTCGTGAAGCCTTTACTTATCTGTCTGATCTATTTGACTTCACTGTGTGAAGATTGCTCTCTGTTTAGTTTCAGTTATATCTTCCATCTCGATCAATGCTATCCAGTCACCAATAGTATGTGTATTATCTTCATGATGCTTGCTTGACTATTGCATGCCTGGATACCTTTATCTTCCGCTGCTTCTCATATACGTTCATTTTCATTGTCCGTCTTCAAAGCCCTCGTGTTTTGAAGACTTCCGTAAAATCACCTATTCATCCCCCTCTAGTCGATAACTTGCACTTTCAATTGGTATCAGAGCAAGGTGCTCCCTTGTTTTGTGTGATTTGGTTTAACCACCTGGAGTTTTAGCTATGTGGACTGCAGGGATAATCAAAGTCTCCGCTACGTGTCATGTCTTCTGTGACGCCCCCGATTTGACCGTACACTAATCATGCACGCAAATGTGTACGACAAAGATTAGGGACTCACTGGAAGATATCACAACACAACTCTAGACACAAATTAAAATAATACAAGCTTTATATTACAAGCCAGGGGCCTCGAGGGCTCGAATACAAAAGCTCGAAAACACAAGAGTCAGCGGAAGAAAAAATATATGAGTACAGACATAAGTTAAACAAGGTGCCATAAGATGGCTAGCACAAAAGTAGCAACGATCGAAAAGGCAAGGCCTCCTGCCTGGGACCTCCTAACTACTCCTCGAAGCCGAACTCCATGTAGAAACATCATCGGGATCCTCTGGTTCCTGTACTCCACCAACTGGTTGCATCATCCGAGAAGAAGGGACAAAAGGGAAAAAGGGGGAGAAAAGCAACCGTGAGTACTCATCCAAAGTACTCGCAAGCAAGGATCTATACTACATATGCAATGGTATCTGTGTAAAGGGGTAATGTATGTGGGTTAAACTGCAGAATGCCAGAATAAGAGGGGGATAGCTAATCCAATCGAAGACTACGCTTCTGGCCACCTCCATCTCGCAGCAGTAGATGAGAGTAGCTGGAAAGTAACAAGTATCCTCGCTTCTCGCAGCCTCCGTCTTGCAGCAGTAGAATATAATAGATGGTAAGTTCACCAAGTAACATCGTATAGCATAATCCTACCCGGCGATCTTCCCGCACATCACCCTGTGAGAGAGCAACCACCGAGTTATATCTGGAACTTGTCTGGGTGTGTTTTATTAAGTATCCAGTTCTAGTTGTCATGAGGTCAGAGTACAACTCCGGGTCGTCCTTTTTCCGAGGGACATGACTATTTGAATAGATTAACTTCCCTGCAGGGGTGCACCACATAACCCAGCACGCTCGATCCCATTTGGCCGGACACACTTTCCAGGGTCATGCCCGGCCTCGGAAGATCAACACGTCGCAGCCCTACCTAAGCACAACAGAGAGGTCAGCACGCCGGTCTAAACCCTAAGAGCACGGGGGTCTGGGCCCATCGCCCAATGCACACCTGCACATTGCGAGGGCGGCCGGTAAGCAGACCTAGCCTCTCCTAATACCAGAGTAGGCGTTCCGGTCCAATCCAGCGCGCGCCGCTAAGTCGCTGACGTCAAGAAGGCTTCGGCTGATACCACGACGTCGAGTGCCCATAACTATTCCCACGTAGCTGGTTAGTGCGTATAGACCAAATGGCCAAACTTAGATCAAATACCAAGATCCCGTTAAACGTGTTATTATGAAATAACCGCGGACAACGACCAGGGCCAGGCCCACCTGTCTCCTAGGTGGTCGCAACCCGCCCTGTCGCTCCGCCACAAAGTAACCATCAGGGGGCTGTCGGGAACCCAGGCCCACCACTACCTGGGTGGAACCACCTGCCCCTTCAGCCCCCGTCTCCGAATCATCCTCATGTGTATGTAAAGTATGTATATAGTATATACCCATGATCACCACCCGAGTGATCACGGCCCGATGGTATAGCATGGTAGACGGACAAGAATGAAGGGCCACCAATGGAATACTAGCATCCTATACTAAGCATTAGGATAGCAGGTACATGTATCAACAGTTGTAGCAACAAAGACATGCTATGCAACATAATAGGAGTAATCGAACAGTAACATGCTACACTACTCTAATGCAAGAAGTAGAAAGAAAAATAGGCGATATCTGGTGATCAAAGGGGGGGCTTGCCTGGAAGCTCTGCAGACGAAAGGAATCTTCGAAAGCGTAGCCGTAGTCGAACACCGAAGCATCAATGGTCTCGGGGTCTAACACGGTATCGGAGTCTATAAAAAATAAGCAACGAAGGGGAAACAAATAAATAACAGAGCAAACAATAGCATCACAAAGCATAACATGGAAAAACGTGGTGCTAGAGGTGACCTAACGCAGTGCTCGGTGATACAGGCGAAGGGGAAATAACATCCGGGAAAGTATTCCCGGTGTTAGGCATTTTCGAGCAGATGAAACGGAGGGGGGATGTTGCATGTTCGGTATGATAGAGATGTGTGGCGGACGAACGGACCGCGTATTCAGATTTGTCTCGTCGTTCTGAGCAACTTTTATATATAAATTAATTTCATCTGAGTTATGGATTATTTTATATGAATTTTCAAAGTTTTGAGCATTTTCTATATTTTTCATCTAATTCGTTTTAATTACTAAATAGGCAGAATCCTTTTTACACCTACTAGGGGGCTAGCCATGTGTATGATAGTGGGGCCTGGGTCAAAGTCAAAAGTTGACCAGTCAGGGTTGACTAGTCAACAGGGTCAAAGTGGGACCCATTTGTCATTTGCCCATGTGCAAAAAGAATTAACTAAATTAATTTAAAACAGAGGGCCACATGTCATAGGCTATTAGGCTAATCTAGCACTAAACTGAAACTAAGTAAACAACATAATTAATCCTAGAATTAATTTAGCTAAATAGACCTAAACTAGTTTTGGCCGGCACCACACACACTCACACACACACGTGCACTCACACACACCACGCTGCATACACACACATCACACACACACTGTTCTTTTTTAACACAAGATGGCAATTTGTGATTTTTATAGGATTTAATCCATGCACCAAATTGATTTGTTCCAATGGGATAAAATGGAGTTTGTCAAGTATACTTTCCACTCATATTATTTTTGCTCCTGTTGGTAGTTGTTTAGCTGCTGTTTAGGGACTATCTAGAGGGTTAGTCATTGTAAAATTAGAAAAGCTAGCAAGCGCTACAGTAACTGAATGTTACTGTAGTAGAAGCAACACAGGCAGAGCAGCAGCTGTAGGCAGCGAGCAGAGTTGTAGAAGGGAGCGGCAACGGCAGCGCGACGAGGCCGGGCGAAGGCGGGCGAGGCCGGAGGTCCGCGCCACACACTCAGTGCACACACACACTGCACACACACTACACACACGCACAACATGCACACACACTGTCACCATGGCCTTACCCATGGCCATTAGGAGCAGCAGTAGCTAGGGGCAGAAGGCAACACTAGCAAAGCAGCAGCGGCGCAGCAAGCAAGAGCAGCAGTAGTGCAAGAGCAGCGGCGATGGGAAGAGCAGCAAGAAGCAAAATCAACACCGGATGACGAGCAGCAACAGCGCAACGAAGTAGAGCAGCAGCTGTACGCATGTACGTGTACACTGAAGTTCGAGCACGACGTTGATGGTGGCCTACGACGTCCAAATCGAAGGGGGAAAAGGAGGATCCGAGGGAGGAGCTCACAGTGAGTCCGTCGGCGTGCTCGGGGTGGGTCGGGGTGGACCGTAGCGACATCATCGACGGCAAGTAGGTGGCGACCAATTGAAGAAGATGGCGATGGCGTTGGCTACGCAGCTCCTCGGCTGAAGCTGGTCCAAAGAACGGACGAATCCGAGCGCGGAGTTCCTCCAGGACGTGCTCCCGTACGCCGGAGATGTCGTTGTCCGCGACAACGACGTTGAGGCGGTGATCAGCGTGGAGTTGTTCGAGATCGATTCCAATCCGAGGAGGAGGCGGCTCGATGGGGAATGAGAGGGGAATGGACGAGGTAGGGTTAGGGTTCCGGTGGGACATGTTTACAAGGGGATCGACGTGGAGGCGTGAGGTAGGGGAAAGGCCAAGTTGGGCTGGACCTGGTGGCCAGCTGGGCCATTTGGCCCAGTGGGGGGGGGTTGTTTCTTTGTTTTCTTTTCTTTTGTTTTATTTTCTGTTTTGCCTTTTTCTTTTTATTTATATTACCTTTTCTATTTTAGTTGTGTTTCCTATTAATTTTTAGTTTTAGTAAAATATACACGTAGCATCTAAATTAGTATTTCAACTTAGTCCATAGTCACAAAAAGTCAGGTCCTCAATTAAATTAGCTTGACATTTTATTAATTACAAAAGGTTTTTAAATAATTATTTTTACTGTTGTTTTATTCATGTCATAGTATTTAAACATTTTATAAAGGGGTGGTTTCTCCACCAGAATTCCATAGGCATTATTCGGCACCTCTAGAGCATTTTAGTTCAAAAGTTTGAAAACTTTTGTTGTTTTCTTTTAATTCAATTTTTAATTTGGGCCGGTTTCAAACTAACATGAGATTAGCAACAGTGATCGTGGTGACGTGGCATCATTAGTTGGGGATTACTGTAGCTTAATTATCCGGGCGTCACAATTCTCCTCCACTACAAGAAATCTCGTCCCGAGATTTAGGAGGGGAGTAATGGGGAAACTTCTGGTTACGACATTCTAACGGATCTTCTCGGTCTTGACTGCCCATCCGAAGAGGCTGATCCTTTTCGTTGATGTCTTCATTTCTCTTCTTCAAGTCATCATGATCAAGTCGTCATCCTTTCTTCGGGATCTGCATCGTCCTACGAACGCGGCCAGGGGGAAAAACTCCGGAAGAACGCATCTTCACAATGTTGGGCATCTGACGGTAAACTCAATGGGAAATACACGAGGTACCCCACGAGTTGTATTTCAGTGAATTCGTGGAGTGCAATGTACGATGGTACCAAAGTTTCAAATGGGTAGGCAATCATTTGATGCCTAGATAGAAGCTGAAACGGGGGCTTGAGCAATGAGAACAATTAATGTGTTTGATACCAGGATGAAACATGGTATATCATTTAGCTCATGAATTACTTACGAGCCAAGTGTAAAGGATACTTTAGAATCAAGATTGTATAGAAGAGTCAGGTTTCGATCCCGTGGACCTGTGGGTTATGGGCCCACCATGTGGGTTGAAAGTAGGAAGGGTGATGAAATCTTGCACAGTCATGATACCTCAGACTCAGGATGTTCGAGAAGAAAAGGTGCAACACAAATCGACAAAATGACATGGCAAGATTCTCGGGAAATGAACTATGGGAGCGGGTTCCTGAAACAATAGTTCATCATTAAACCAAGGAGAGGATGAGAAGGTGGCTGATGGGCTCAGCAACAATTCATCGAGAATTCCAAACGGATGGATTTCCACAATAATGTGAACAAAAATATGACACTTGTCAATTCAAATGATATAATGTTGTATGCTCGACGAAAACATACACCATTAATCATTAGTTGAAAGGTGTGCCCGAAATATGACCTTAGGCAGCAAGGTCAATGTTAGAGTGATGATTCAATAATCCAACAGCCTAAGAACGAACTGTCGATCGTTAACTTCAAAGCAATAGGGTTGCTAGAAGTACAAACTCAAGCAGCATCGTTAGCATATTGGTATCCCGGTTAAAAACAACATGGAGACCAAGGAAGAATGGTGATGGTGAGAAGTATCATCATACTGAGAATTTCTAAGAGGTGGAGCAATTCCCACAACATTCTCGACATAAAAGACAGTAATACTTCAAGGCAGAACACAACACTAGCTGGAGAGCCATTTGTAATCATAATGTGGACAAGTTCGCGATGAAAGGAAGTCAAGGGTGTTGTCGATGATAATAAAAATCATCGAGGGCAAGGAGGGTATTTCTCATCATGAGCAAAGTTGACATCTCGGCAGAAGTCAAAGTGTTGAAGGTGATCCGTCATATTTGTCGGGAGGTTTCAAGAGGATGCAATCAAACAACAACTGCAACAAGCAAGGGAATAACGAAGTGGTAAGTTATATGATCAATATATAAGATGCAAGCTCGGAACCAAAGTTGCCTTTCAAGACAAGCAACCTTATGTTGAGGGCTCGACGTAAGTCGTGCTCTCACTGAAGAATTTATGCACCAGAGAAGGACGAGGTGCATAGTCAAAGATAGCAAGACCAGGATGTAGCCGATAGTCTGGGAATGACCAGATTGAGTGCAGAATTTCCCAGTAAAATACTAGGGGTATTTGATTGGTAGTGCGGAATAATTTCACTAGTCGGTGTCCTCGGTTGACAACAACCCAGAACCCGCAGGTTGATTACGACAAGGAAAGACATTACTTCAACAAAGTTAGTAAGATGTGGAGCAGTGGCAAGACATCTTCGAGATACCAGGGGGTAATACTCGAAGGTAGAACATGATAGAAGTAGAACCGGGTCATTGACCTATGATAGCAGATACTTCAACTTTGCCAAAAATAGACGAGGCACTGGAATGAATTCCCGTCAGATATATCAGATCAGGACAGCATGGTCAGAACCATAACTGTAAGGAATCAATTCAAGAATATCGAAAGAATCATACAAGTGGATAATCATTTTGCAAGAAGCTTCCGAGACGGTCTACATCAATTTCATGGGCATGAACACAAAGTTCAAGGTCGACTCCCACTTCTTTAATGCATATCATTTCATTCACCTCTCGCTTTAATAAAACTGTAGTGTTGGAATTTTATTTGGTAGAACACCGAAAGAGTATGACTTGTGAAATCTTTCGAGTTCTCACGGATTACGGGAAGGCATAGGTTCTACCCATCGGGCATCTTTGTAACATATACCACAAGTTTCAAAGCAAATATCATCAGCTCAAAAGTAGAGCATGTTTGTCAAAGCAGAGGATGCAATTTACCAAAGGCATTATGTATCAGGGGGAGAACTCACAAGGTGATTGAACATGATGGACATTGTCGGGTAACAATCCAACAATGGATCGGGCGATCCACAACGGAGCTGATGTGAGTATCGGTAATCACTCGGAGGAAGAAGGAACGCAGAGGCATCAGATTAAAGAATCACCTTATTAGCCTGATGCTTAAATAGAAAGAAATTATGGTTTCCAAAATGAAGGATCAGAAGCAGATGCTCTGATCAAGGATGGATAAGTTGAAAACACTTAGCTGGACAGTCAATAAAGGTTTGAATTACCGAGAACCAACTCATGTCCGGAATGACGTCTGAGCCGGAAGGATAATTTTAGAAAGGATAACCTGATGACTTCGTGCATACACACACATTGAATCAATAGGCTCAAAATGGCTAAGACAAGGGATGTTAACGAAGACTATTAGTCATATGGAATTAACCATAACGCAAGCAGGCAAGAATTTCAAGAGTAACAGGCTGTTGAGGATCTTTGGAAGATCGAATGGTATTCCAAAACTTTTGTGAAATACCTGAATCAACTGGGGATGAGCGGATACTTGATGAGTGCGAGAAATTATCCGTAGGGGTATTCAGGTGGCAAAGAACTGCAAGGTAGTAAGCACAAAGGATTCTCGGAATAGCGGGAAGTAGTTCAGAGTATCCTGTACTAACAAGAGTAATCGAGAATGAAGGTATGGATGGCAAGTATAAGTAGCTATCCGTAGGGATGTCTCAGTGGTGGTGAATTTGCAAAGGTGGTGGGCACAAGTGTCTCGGTAAAACATAGAATAGCATCTTCAGAAACTTCTGGTGCAGCAGGCGATCATCTGTAATAAGGGGCTCTCCTGGTGAAAGTAGTTACGAGAGCCTAGAGTCAGAGTTAGTAAAATCGTTTATCCCGAATAGAAGAGATGTCAGAGTCCCAGAGTATAGGTCGAGAAATAAAAGATCCTAATACCACCCAATGACAACGTGGGCCCGTAAGCCACACAACCATGTTAGTAAAAGTTTTGCAATGACTAGACTCAACTTCGGCCAAAGAGTTGGAAAGGGGGATTCCTACAGGCAGTTGGCTCTGATACCAACTTGTGACGCCCCCGATTTGACCGTACACTAATCATGCACGCAAATGTGTACGACCAAGATTAGGGACTCACTGGAAGATATCACAACACAACTCTATACACAAATTAAAATAATACAAGCTCTGTATTACAAGCCAGGGGCCTCGACGGCTCGAATACAAAAGCTCGAAAACACAAGAGTCAGCGGAAGCAAAAATATCTGAGTACAGACATAAGTTAAACAAGGTGCCATAAGATGGCTAGCACAAAAGTAGCAACGATCGAAAAGGCAAGGCCTCCTGCCTGGGACCTCCTAACTACTCCTCGAAGCCGAACTCCATGTAGAAACATCATCGGGATCCTCTGGTTCCTGGACTCCACCAACTGGTTGCATCATCCGAGAAGAGGGACAAAAGGGAAAAAGGGGGAGAAAAGCAACCGTGAGTACTCATCCAAAGTACTCGCAAGCAAGGATCTATACTACATATGCAATGGTATCTGTGTAAAGGGGTAATATATGTGGGTTAAACTGCAGAATGCCAGAATAAGAGGGGGATAGCTAATCCAATCGAAGACTACGCTTCTGGCCACCTCCATCTTGCAGCAGTAGATGAGAGTAGCTGGAAAGTAACAAGTATCCTCGCTTCTCGCAGCCTCCGTCTTGCAGCAGTAGAATATAATAGATGGTAAGTTCACCAAGTAACATCGTATAGCATAATCCTACCCGGCGATCCTCCCGCACATCACCCTGTGAGAGAGCAACCACCGAGTTATATCTGGAACTTGTCTGGGTGTGTTTTATTAAGTATCCAGTTCTAGTTGTCATGAGGTCAGAGTACAACTCCGGGTCGTCCTTTTTCCGAGGGACATGGCTATTCGAATAGATTAACTTCCCTGTAGGGGTGCACCACATAACCCAGCACGCTCGATCCCATTTGACCGGACACATTTTCCAGGGTCATGCCCGGCCTCAGAAGATCAACACGTCGCAGCCCTACCTAAGCACAACAGAGAGGTCAGCACGCCGGTCTAAACCCTAAGCGCACGGGGGTCTGGGCCCATCGCCCAATGCACACCTGCACGTTGCGTGGGCGGCCGGTAAGCAGACCTAGCCTCTCTTAATACCAGAGTAGGCGTTCCGGTCCAATCCGGCGCGCGCCGCTAAGTCCCTGACGTCAAGAAGGCTTCGGCTGATACCACGACGTCGAGTGCCCATAACTATTCCCACGTAGCTGGTTAGTGCGTATAGACCAAATGGCCAGACTCAGATCAAATATCAAGATCCCGTTAAACATGTTATTATGAAATAACCGCGGACAACGACCAGGGCCAGGTCAACCTGTCTCCTAGGTGGTCGCAACCCGCCCTGTCGCTCCGCCACAAAGTAACCATCAGGGGGCTGTCGGGAACCCAGTCCCATAACTACCTGGGTGGAACCACCTGCCCCTTCAGCCCCCATCTCCGAATCATCCTCACGTGTATGTAAAGTATGTATATAGTGTATACCCGTGATCATCACCCGAGTGATCACGGCCCAATGGTATAGCATGGCAGACGGACAAGAATGAAGGGCCATTGATGGAATACTAGCATCCTATACTAAGCATTAGGATGGCAGGTACATGTATCAACAGTTGTAGCAACAAAGACATGTTATGCAACAGAATAGGAGTAATCAAACAGTAACATGCTACACTACTCTAATGCAAGCAGTAGAAAGAAGAATAGACGATATCTGGTGATCAAAGGGGGGGCTTGCCTGGAAGCTCTGCAGACAAAAGGAATCTTTGAAAGCGTAGCCGTAGTCGAACACCGAAGCATCAATGGTCTCGGGGTCTAACACGATATCGGAGTCTATCGAAAATAAGCAACGAAGGGGAAACAAATAAATAACAGAGCAAACAATAGCATCACAAAGCATAACATGGAAAAACGTGGTGCTAGAGGTGACCTAACACAGTGCTCGGTGATACAGGCGAAGAGGAAATAACATCCGGGAAAGTATTCCCGGTGTTAGGCATTTTCGAGCACATGAAACGGAGGGGGGATGTTGCATGTTCGGTATGATAGAGATGTGTGGCGGACGAACGGACTGCGTATTCAGATTTGTCTCGTCGTTCTGAGCAACTTTCATATATAAATTATTTTCATCTGAGTTATGGATTATTTTATATGATTTTTCAAAGTTTTGAGCATTTTCTATATTTTTTCATCTAATTTGTTTTAATTACTAAATAGGCAGAATCCTTTTTGCACCTACTAGGGGGCTAGCCATGTGTATGATAGTGGGGCCTGGGTCAAAGTCAAAAGTTGACCAGTCAGGGTTGACTAGTCAACAGGGTCAAAGTGGGGCCCATTTGTCATTTGCCCATGTGCAAAAAGAATTAACTAAATTAATTTAAAACAGAGGGCCACATGTCATAGGCTATTAGGCTAATCTAGCACTAAACTGAAACTAAGTAAACAACATAATTAATCCTAGAATTAATTTAGCTAAATAGACCTAAACTAGTTTTGGCCGGCACCACACACTCACACACACACGTGCACTCACACACACCACGCTGCATACACACACATCACACACACACTGTTCTTTTTTAACACAAGATGGCAATTTGTGATTTTTACAGGATTTAATCCATGCACTAAATGGATTTGTTCCAATGGGATAAAATGGAGTTTGTCAAGTATACTTTCCACTCATATTATTTTTGCTCATGTTAGTAGTTGTTTAGGTGCTGTTTAGGGACTATCTAGAGGGTTAGTCATTGTAAAATTAGAAAAGCTAGCAAGCGCTACAGTAACTGAATGTTACTGTAGTAGAAGCAACACATGCAGAGCAGCAGCTGTAGGCAGCGAGCAGAGTTGTAGAAGGGAGCGGCAACGGCGGCGCGACGAGGCCGGCCGAAGGCGGGCGAGGCCGGAGGTCCGCGCCACACACTCAGTGCACACACACACTGCACGCACGCACAACATGCACACACACTGTCACCATGGCCTTACCCATGGCCATTAGGAGCAGCAGTAGCTAGGGGCAGCAGGCAACACTAGCAAAGCAGCAGCGGCGCAGCAAGCAAGAGCAGCAGTAGTGCAAGAGCAGCGACGATGGGAAGAGCAGCAAGAAGCAAAATCAACACCGGATGACGAGCAGCAACAGCGCAACGAAGTAGAGCAGCAGCTGTACGCATGTACGTGTACACTGAAGTTCGAGCACGACGGTGATGGTGGCCTACGATGTCCAAATCGAAGGGGGAAAAGGAGGATCCGAGGGAGGAGCTCACAGTGAGTCCGTTGGCGTGCTCGGGGTGGGTCGGGGTGGACCGTAGCGACAGCATCGACGTCGAGTAGGTGGCGACCAGCTGAAGAAGACGGTGATGGCGTTGGCTATGCAGCTCCTCGGCTGAAGCTGGTCCACAGAACGGACGAATCCGAGCGCGGAGATCCTCCAGGACGTGCTCCCGTACGCTGGAGATGTCATTGTCCGCGACAACGACGTTGAGGCGGTGATCACCGTGGAGTTGTCCGAGATCGATTCCAATCCGAGGAGGAGGCGGCTCGATGGGGAACGAGAGGGGAATGGACGAGGTAGGGTTAGGGTTCCGGTGGGACATGTTTATAGTACAAGGGGATCGACATGGAGGCCATCCATGGCCATGGCAGCCGTGGATGCTCGCCACGCCATCCTCTGCCTCCTGTAGCGTGAGGTAGGGGAAAAGGCCAAGGTGGGTTGGGCTGGACCTGGTGGCCAGCTGGGCCATTTGGCCCAGTGGGAGGGGGGGTTGTTTCTTTGTTTTCTTTTCTTTTGTTTTATTTTCTGTTTTGCCTTTTTCTTTTTATTTATATTACATTTTCTGTTTTAGTTGTGTTTCCTATTAATTTTTAGTTTTAGTAAAATATACACTTAGCATCTAAATTAGTATTTCAACTTAGTCCATAGTCACAAAAAGTCAGGTCCTCAATTAAATTAGCTTGACATTTTATTAATTACAAAAGGTTTTTAAATAATTATTTTACTGTTGTTTTATTCATGTCATAGTATTTAAACGTTTTATAAAGGGGTGGTTTCTCCACCAGAATTCCATAGGCATTATTCGGCACCTCTAGAGCATTTTAGTTCAAAAGTTTGAAAACTTTTGTTGTTTTCTTTTAATTAAATTTTTAATTTGGGTCGGTTTCGAACTAAGATGAGATTAGCAACAGTGATCGTGGTGACGTGGCATCATTAGTTGGGGATTAATGTAGCTTAACTATCCGGGCGTCACATCTTCGATGGCACTGATTACCCCTACTGGAAGAATAAGATGCGCATGCATCTTGAAGCTATTGACTCGACCTCTGGTATGTCGTCAAGAACGGCATTCTCAAGGCCGGTGAAGGTGTCACTCCTGCTGATGTCAAGAAGTTCATTCAGCTGGATTCAACTGCCAAGAATATCATTTGTGGTCATCTGACCAAAGGACAGTATGGCCGTGTGAGTGCTCTGGAAACGTCCAAGCTAGTTTGGGACTGGCTCTCCAAGGTCAACGAAGGCATCTCAACCCAAAGAGACTCAAGGATCAGTGTTCTTCGCAACCTCTTCAACCGCTTCAAGAGAAACGACAATGAGAACGTCCAGCTCAACAAGGCACTGTATGGACTCAAACAAGCTCCTCATGCATGGTATGACACACTCAAAGACTTCTTGAAGATCAAAGGCTTCAAACCTGGATCATTGGATCCCACACTCTTCACGAAGACATATGATGGAGACTCTTCGTATGTCAGCTTTATGTGGATGACATAATCTTTGGACGCACTGACAAAAGATACAGCGATGAGTTTGGATACATGATGCAAGAGCAATATCAGATGTCCATGATGGGTGAACTGAAGTTCTTCCTTGGTCTCCAAATTCGCCAACAGAAGAATGGTATCTTCATATCTCAAGAGAAATACCTCAAAGATTGCCTGAAGAAATTTGGAATGCAAGATTTCAAAGGGTATACGACGCCAATGCCAACCAAAGGTCAATTGCGCTCTGACGACAATGGTAAAGAGTTCAATCAAAAGGTATACCACTCCCTGATTGGTTCTTTACTCTATTTATGTGCATCTAGGCCTGATATAATGCTTAGCGTTTGCATGTGTGCCCGATTCCAAGCGGCACCAAAGGAATCGCATCACCTCGCTATGAAGCGAATTCTTCGATACTTGGCTCACACCCCCACTCTAGGATTATGGTATACCAAGGGCTCTATGTTTGATCTTGTTGGATTCTCAGATGCTGATTATGCTGGTGACAATGTTGATCGCAAGTCCACCTCAGGCACATGTCACTTCCTTGGACGATCTCTTGTCTGTTGGTCTTCAAAGAAGCAGAACGCAATATCTCTCTCCACAGCTGAAGCTGAATACATTGCTGCTGGATCTTGTTACGTTCAGCTTCTCTGGATGAAGCAAACTCTCAAAGATTATGGCATCAACATGGAAAAGGTGCCTCTCTTTTGCGATAACGAGAGTGCCATCAAGATTGCTCACAATCCCGTTCAACACTCGAAGACAAAGCACATTGAGATTCGTCAACATTTTCTCAGAGATCATGTGATCAAGAAGGACATTGAAATCATACATGTCAACACCGAAGAGCAACTGGCAGATATCTTCACCAAGCCCTTGGATGAGAAAAGGTTTCACAAGCTGCGGTGTGCTACTTCTCGAGCTTGCATTGTATTCCCTCGAAGAGGAAAGGGAGATGCAGCATAGTAGCGTAAGTATTTCCCTCAGTTTTTGAGAACCAAGGTATCATTCTAGTAGGAGACCACGCGCGAGTCCCTCGCACCTGCACAAACAAATAAGAACTTCGCAGCCAACGCGATAAGGGGTTGTCAATCCCTTTACGGTCACTTACGAAAGTGAGATATGATAGAGATGATAGTTTGATATTTTTGGTATTTTTGGTTATAAGAACAGAAAGTAAAAGCGGAAAAGTAAAGTAGCTTGAAGATTGATATGTTGAGAATAGACCCAGGGGCCATAGTGTTCTCTAGTGGCTTCTCTAATGATAGCGATATTCTACGACGGGTAAACAAATTACTGTCGAGCAATTGATAGAAAAGCGAATAATTATGAGACTATATAGGCATGATCATTATATATAGGCATCACGTCCGAGACAAGTAGACCGAAACGATTCTGCATCTACTACTATTACTCCACACATCGACCGCTATCTAGCATGCATCTAGTGTATTAAGTTCATAGGAAGAGTAACGCCTTAAGCAAGATGACATGATGTAGAGGGATAAACTCAAACTTAGTGATATAAACCCCATCTTTTTTATCGTCGATGGCAACAATACACTACGTGCCTTGCTGCCCCTACTGTCACTGGGAAAGGACACCGCAAGATGGAACCCAAAGCCAAGCACTTCTCCCATTGCAAGAACTATAGATCTAGTAGGACAAACCAAACCAATAATTCGAAGAGACTTGCAAGGATATTATAATCATACATAAAGAGTTCAGAGAAGAACCAAATATTTCTCATAGATAATCTTGATCATAAACCCATAATTCATCGGATCTCGACAAACACACCGCAAAAAGAGATTACATCGAATAGATCTCCTCGAAGACCGAGGATAACTTGGTATTGAGATCCAAAGAGAGAGAAGAAGCCATCTAGATACTAGCTATGGACCCGAAGGTCTGTGGTAAACTACTCACAACTCATGGTGAGGCGATGGTGATGATGTAGAAGCACTCCGTGGAAGATCCCCCCTCCGGCGGAGCTCCAGAACAGGCCCCAAGATGGGATCTCACGGGAACAGAAGGTTGTGGCGGTGGAACTAGGGTTTTCTCTGTTGTTCTGATAGTTTCGGGGTACGTAGGTATATATAGGAGGAAGGAGGGCACCAGGGGCCAGAAGGGGTGCCCACGAGGCTGGGGGGCGCGCCCCCACCCTCGTGGACGCCAACTCAGCCCTATTCCGTGGTTCTCAAGTCTCCCGTGCGTATTTTGCTCCAAAAATATCTCTCCCGAAGGTTTCATTCCGTTTGGACTCCGTTTGATATTGCTTTTCTGTAAAACCCTAAAACAGGCAAAAAACAACAATCTGGACTGGGCCTTTGGGTTAGTAGGTTAGTCCCAAAAATAATATAAAAGTGGATAACAAAGCCCATTAAACATCCAAAACATCATAAATAATAGCATGGAACAATCAAAAATTATAGATACGTTGGAGACGTATCAAGCATCCCCAAGCTTAATTCCTGCTCGTCCTCGAGTAAGTAAATGATAAAAACAGTTTTTTTTGCTGTGGAATGCTAACCAACATAGTTTTTCAATGTAATACTCTTAATTGTGGCATGAATGTTCAGATGTGAAAGATTCAAGACAAAAGTCTATATTGACATAAGAAATGATAATACTTCAAGCATACTAACAAAGCAATCATGTCTTCTCAAAAATACTATGGCTAAATAAAGTTATCCCTACAAACTCATATAGTCTGGCTATGCTCCCTCTTCATCACACGAAATATTCATATCATACACAACCCCGATTTCAGCCAAGCACTTGTTTTCATACTCTATTCTTTCAAACCTTTCAACTTTCACGCAATACATGAGCGTGAGCCATGCACATATCACTATGGGTGGAATAGAGAGGTGGTTGTGGAGAAGACAAAAAGGAGGGAGATAGTCTCACGTCGACTAGGCATATCAACAGGCTATGGAGATGCCCATCAATAGATATCAATGTGAGTGAGTAGGGATTGCCATGCAACGGATGCACTAGAGCTAAGAATGTATGAAAGCTCAACAAAACAAACTAGTGGGTGTGCATCCAACTTGCTTGATCATTAAGACCTAGAGCATTTGAGGAAGCCCATCGTTGGAATATACAAGCCAAGTTCTATAATGAAAATTCCCAATAGTATATGAAAGTGACTAAGCATGAGACTCTCTATCATGAAGAACATGGTGCTACTTTGAAGCACAAGTGTGGAAAAGGATAGTAGCAATTATCCCTTCTCTCTTTTCTCTCATTATTATTATTATTATTATTATTATTATTATTATTATTATTATTATTATTATTATTATTATTATTATTATTATTATTATTATTATTTGACGGGCTTTCTCCTTTTTTTAGCCCCTCTTTTTTTTGGGCCACCTCCTTTTTATTGGCCTTTCCTCAGGACAATGCTCTAATAATGATGATCATCACACTTTTATTGATTTACAACTCAATATTACAACTCGATACTAGAACAAAGTATGACTCTATATGAATGCCTCCGGCGGTGTACCGGGATGTGCAATGAATCAAGAGCGACATGTATGAAAAATTATGCATGGTGGCTTTGCCACAAATACGATGTCAACTACATGATCATGCATGTCAATATGACAATATGATGCGTGTCATATGAACGGAATGGTGGAAAGTTGCATGGCAATATATCTCGGAATGGCTATGGAAATGCCATGATAGGTAGGTATGGTGGCTGTTTTGAGCAATATATATGGTGGCTGTTTTGAGGAAGGATATATAGTGGGTGTATGGTACCAGCGAAAGTTGCGCGATACAAGAGAGGCTAGCAATGGTGGAAGGGTGAGAGTGCATATAATCCATGGACTCAACATTAGTCATAAAGAACTCATATACTTATTGCAAAATCTACGATTCATCAAAACAAAGCAATCGACGCATGCTCCTAGGGGGGGAGGTTGGTAGGAGTTAACCATCACGCGCCCCCGACCTCCACACAAAGGTTGACACTTTACAAATACCTCATGCTCTAACTTCGTCACATAGCGATTCACCATATGTGCATGCTACGGGAATCACTAACTTTAACACAAGCATTTCTCAATTTCATAATAACTCCACTAGAATGACTCTAATATCACTATCCTCAGATCTCAAAACAATTGTCAAGCATCCAACTTCTCATCATATTCAATGCACTTAGTGTCAAGGTTTTTACTACATTGATATTGGATGTCTATCATGTGAAGACTAGTTTTATAGCCTAAGCACATTACCATGCGTTTTAATAGACTCTAAAATGGATATAAGTGAAGCATGAGAGATCAACAATTTCTTCAAAATATTGTCACCACCATGCTCTAAAAGATATAAGTGAAGCACTAGAGCAAAAACTATTCAACTCAAAAGATATAAGTAAAGCACATAGAGTGTTCTATCAATTCCTAGGCCATATTTAACTCTCTCAAATAGGTTTATCCAGCAAGGATAATTGTGGCAAACTAACAAGCAAAGACTCAAATTATACAAGACGCTCCAATTAAAACACATATCATGTGGTGAATAAAAATATAGCTCTGAGTATAGTTACCGATGGATGAAGACGAAAGAGGGGATGCCTTCCCGGGGCATCCCCAAGCTTAGTGTAAGGGCATCTCTTGCCTAAGGTTTTGGTGATGATGACAATCCTTGTGTGGACTAATCGTGTGTCAATATTACTCAGGTTTATAACATGTGGCACAAGAGGGTTAGGCCTTCCCTCTTTAAGGAAAAGATCGAAGACGGAGGTTCCGATGCCTTTTTGTTTCTTTTGGTCATAGGAAATCCGTACTATTAAGAGGGAACCCACATCGGAAGGTAATGGGTGAATCAAGTCACGTACACAGATACTTTGCACCCACTATATTGCCTCCGTTCATGGAGAGAGAGGTCCCATTTCATTCCTCCTTTTGTGTAGACTCATCCACAACGGTAGTACCGCCCTAGTTGGCGGTTGTACCGGTGGCCGGTAGTTCCGGTCAAACCACCGCCCCAAGTACCGCTCAGGGGTGATACCTTCTGTACTGGGTGCGGTGGTAGACCGTTGGTGGCCCGGAAGTATCAGTGTTCTTCTCGCAAGACCGGTACTACCGGTGTTCCGAGCGGTAGTACCGCTCTGACTGCCATCACACAAAAACTATCTGCCTGGCAGTAGTTCCGGCCCAACCACCGTCCCAACTACTGCCCCTGCTTGAAACCTTCTGGTTTCTAAGCGGTAGTTGACCGGAGGTGGGGCGGTAGTTACGGTTTTCTCCGGAAGACCGGTACTACCGGGTGAGCCACCGGAAGTACCGCCCTAGTGGCAAGGGCACATGTTCCTTCACTCACCGGTACTACCGGTTGGGCTAGCGGAACTACCGGTCCTATGTAAATCTGCACATAACGGTTGGATTGGTGGAGACCCTATTTAAGGAGACCCTTCTCCCACCTCCACCTTATCTCTTGCCTCTCTCTCTCTCCACCATTAATGCCATTGAAGCTTTCTTGCCCGATCTCTCTCCCTAGCCAACCAAACTTGTTGATTTGCTAGGGATTGAATGAGGAGACCTAGATCTACACTTCCACCAAAGGAAACTTGATTCCCCCATACTTTCTTGTGTGGATTTTGTTACTCCTGGGTGTTTGAGCACTCTAGACGGAAGAGGTCACTTTGGAGCCACAATCCATTGTGGTGAAGCTCCGGGGTTTCGTTGGGAGCCTCCAATTAAGTTGTGGAGAGAGCCCCAACCTTGTTTGTAAAGGTTCGGTTGCCGCCTTCAAGGGCACCACTAGTGGATTCACGACACCTTGCATTGTGTGAGGGCGTGAGGAGAATACGGTGGTCCTAGTGGCTTCTTGGGGAGCATTGTGCCTCCACACCGCTCCAACGGAGACGTACTTCCCCTCAAAGGGAAGGAACTTCGATATCACATCCTCGTCTTCACCGTCTCCACTTGTGGTTATTTCTTACCTTTAATTGTGCAAGCATTACTTGTTTAACTCCTATAGCTTGCTTGTGAAGTTGTTATCTTTACTTTCGGTTAGTTGTCATCTTAGTAGCATATCTAGACAACTTACTTTGACGCTTAATTTAAAGTGGTTAAGAAAAGCTAAAAATTGTTAGTTGCCTATTCACCCCCCCTCTAGTCAACCATATCGATCCTTTCAATTGGTATCAGAGCCTCGTCTCTTTTTAAGGACTTTACCGTCCAAAGAGTATGGGTGACAATGTAGTCGAGACGGAGGATCATTCCGGTGGAACTCCGTCCTTGCCTACGTCAGATGGGGGAGCCTCGGTCTCTCGTGAGGAGTTCAATGTGGCCTTGACCACATTGAAAGAGTCATTAGTGAGCGAGGTCAAAGGCGTGTTTAAAGATTTGCTTGAGGGGCTTAAATTATCCACCGCACCGTTGGAAGTGGTTCGTCCCGCTACCAACGTGTCAGAGGCTAATCCCGACAAGGGAGAAGCTAGTAGTGAACAAGCCCCTGTTACTAAGAATGGGAGTGGGATCTTTGCTCACTCCGCTCCTCCTACTCACTATGGAGGACCCGTTCCCACACCGCATTTAAATTCCGTTGGGCCTCCTCCCAAGTTTATCAAAAATTCTGATTTTGCTACTTGGGTGTTTTGATTCAAACGTCATATAAATCATTGTTCTATTAATATTTGGAGAATCATTGAGCAAGGTTTTTATCCGCGTGATCTCGACAACATGACCCCAAGAGAAACTGCGGATCATCAATTCAACGAGTCCGCTCTTTGCATTCTTCAAGATGCCATCCCTCCTGAAGACATTGCACATCTTCGACCCTTCACTGTGGCCAAGGAAGCTTGGGAGCATGTTGGCACAATGTACAAGGGAAGCACCAGTATTCAACGCTCCAACTATGAAGTTGTGCAAGATGAAGCCGATGAGTTTGCAATGATCGAAGAAGAAGATCCTCGTGAACTTTATCGGAGATTAACTACTCTTGCGGTCTCTCTTCGAGATCATGGCAGTAAGGACACGGATGACAATTGGATCAAGCGCAAGTTCCTCAAGGCCATGATGCCCTATCATAAGGCCATGTCCTCTATCATTCGTCAGAGACCGGACTTCCACCACCTATCTTCTAATGAAGTGTTGGATGAGTTCGTTGCCATGAGGATCTTGGACATGACCGCCGACAATGCGGTCTTAAGAGCTCAACGATCGAAGAAGCCCAACCTTGCCCTGAAAGCCAAGGCTTGTGTGGATGAAGAGGAGGTGTAGGATGATGATGAGTGTAGCCCCGAGGACACCAAATATGCCTATCATGAGCACATGGCTCTTGCTTCAAGGCAATTTTGGGGCAACAAGAAGAACACAAGGCCCAACTTCAACAGGAAGAACTCTAGTGGGAACAAGGGCAAGCAACGAGTGAGGACATGCTTCAACTGTGGAAATGTAAGCCACTTCATTGCGGATTGCCCAAATGAGAAAAGAGAAGACTTTGGAGGCAAGCTTATCCGGAAGGACAAGTCAAAGTCCTATCCCAACAAGTACAACTTCAACAAGAAGACTCCTCCGAAAGGGTTGGTGGCCCAAGAAGAATATGTTGAGGATGATGATAATTATGAAGATGACGAGACCGTCACCATGGCCACAATTGCTATTGCTACTACTCCGCACTCATCTCTCTTCGACTCACCAAATGAGAACATCACCGCCAAGTGTCTCATGGCCAAGGCCACCAACAAGGTAACCCCAAACATCAATACTACCATCACTTCTCCTTCATTGATGAATTGTATTGATGAAAGTGAGGGAACTAAGGAGGGAGAGAATGAATTTGAGTTGTTCATGAAAAATCTCAAGGGCAAACCCAAGAAGCATTTTGTTGCTCTCTTGGAACAACTCGGTGAGGCCAATGACATGATCGAGGCTTACAAGGAAACCATTACTAAAATGGAAGGACATAGTCGAGACTATGCCGATGAGATATCGGATCTCTCTAATGCCCTAGAGGAAGAGCGTGGTCTTCGTTTGGCTCTTGAGGAGTCACACAACGATGATCATGCTAAATTAAAGAAAGATCTTGATCATGCATTAGTTGTCTCTCGTGTGCTTAATTCCGAGAAGGCAAAACTTGAGGTTTACCATGCTAAACTCAAAGAAGAGTTTGCCATACTCGACAAGGCTCACAAGGCCTTGAAAGGTATGCATGCTACTCTCAAGGAGTCTCATGATCAACTCCAAGTTTCGCTAACCAAGGAAAAGGCTATCTTTCCTCACATGGTATTAATTGATAATGCAAATGCTACTAACCCGTGTTGCGAGCATGTGCATCTTGTTGAAGAAAATGCCGAGTTAAAGAAGCAACTTGAGAAAGGCCTTGTGACGTGTATACAAGGTGAGAAGAACCTCAACAACCTTTTGAGCAGTCAAAAGGAGGTTGTGGCAAAGGAAGGAATTGGGTTTGTTCCTAAGCCCAAGAAGAAGAAGAATGACAATACCAAGCAACCACCCCCTCTCCGACAAACTTTTGTGAAAGAAGGAGAGGGCGCGTCAAAGAAGAAGAAAGCGGTGAAAAGTGGTGGTGTCAAGAAAAACACCACCATACCATCAAACATGGCCGGCGACTTTAATCCTTCATATGTTTTATGTCGTGCTAGTGATGGTCATGTGTTTGCTAAATTTGTTGGTTCTTCTTATGAGTACATTGAATGGTCCATTTGGGTTCCTAAGACCCTTGTTACTAACCTCAAAGGACCCATTACCAAATGGGTACCTAAATCCAAGCATTGATCTCTTGTAGGAGTTTGCTTCCGGTGGGGGATCATGGTTGCTCGATAGCGGAGCCACAAATCATATGACCGGAAGCAAAGACTTGGTGGTGGACGTGCATCTAGGTTCATCTATGGCCACCAATGTCGAATGGGGTGATGCTTCATCTTCTAAGGTATTGGGGCTCGGCAAGGTTGTTGTCTCTCATGATCTCACGATCGAGAAAGTCATGCTTGTTGAGTCTCTTGCATACAATCTACTTTCTGTTCGCCAACTTGCACTCATGGGCTTTGCTACATTCTTTGATATTGATA